>JAMPIV010012297.1:0-124322 GCA_024509875.1 Oreohelix idahoensis | reverse complement strand
GGTGTCTTACAATAATTCTTTGTCCAAACCCAACTGTTGTCGACGATCGGTGTTCCTCAGGGTTCCATCCTCGGCCCTCTTCTCGTTGCCGTATACATTAATGATCTTCCCGTCCTCTGTACATCAAACACTCATCCTGTGACCTGTTTGCCGATGACTGTACTGTTTACACTAGTGACAAAAGTTGCGCCACACTAGAACTATCTTTACAAACTGATACACATAATATTATTAAGTGGAGTGTTAAACTCTGTGTAGTTGTTAACTCATACTGGCTACTAGTTGTTGAATCACGCTTTATTTGTTAAATGACGTGAATGTCCACCAGTTGATAAATGTGGATGTTGGGACTGGTGTAGTAAAGTATAACGATTGTCAACTCATTAAACCCAGCACAGTTTTGGTCATACAGGTCATCTTGTCCTGGAACGTGATGAGGCTCCGACAAGAATGTGAGTGTAGACAATGAGTGTGTATATGAATGTCAGAACGCGAATGGTAGAATGATTCGATAGAGTTGACAAGTTGGTAGTACATCACTCATACTCACACTGTTCGAATTCAAGAAGTACTGGACTACGGTGGTCTTTTTATAACATTTAATGAGACGCACACTTGGACAGTACGTGTATGGTTACAGGAATATCATCTTAAGTTAGCATTCATGCTTGGCAAATATCATAATGGAGCATTCGTAAATAAGCATTCAGAGTTCCATCATGTAAATCATCTGGCTTTACTGACTGGGCACGTCAGACCATAACCAATATATAGGAAGGCTCCTAGACCTAACCTCGTCTAGCGAATATCCCTTCACGTAAAGTTCAATATATATATTTTCCATAAAGATATAGGAATCCCAGACATGGGTTCTCACATGTAGCAGTGATCTCTTGGTTCATCGAGCGATAGTACAGGCATCCCTTTTTCTCACTCGATAAATACAAAGTATATATGAATTTCAACATGGCTGTGCTTCTCTCGTGAGCTTCACTCACTATTGGATACAGACCAAAATTGGTCATTCGTTAAATGTCCTCATTTCTTCATAGCTTCTCTCATAGAGGTAATTGAATAATATCATACAATCTAGTGCTGATACATAGGAATGTCATCTTCCTTTGAATAAATATTCTTTTCAAAAGTACCACTGTGCATCTGCTTATCGACAACGATGGCGAAGCCCAAGTTCATAATAAATTGTGGTTTTACCTTTCTATGCGAAATATAACTTTGCCATTCCTTGGCAAAAGAGAATAAACACTGGGGTAAAGTACATACAACATGTCTAAATGACTATCACTTTTCCCCATTTACTTATAGATCACTTTTCGGCGATAAGCCTGCTACAACAAAATTCGACATCCCGACAGGATGGCAGCCATGAATCACACCCCCTGCTAGCGATACTTCCGCTGCATAGCCTTTGACCTTTTCTAGCGACAACCAACATAGTTCGACTTAGAAATGTAAAGATATCCATATATAAGACAGACTCGTCCTACTCATACAAACACTACGTATAAATTCAGGCCATAGATATACTGAAGCAAGAACAATCTATTCCTACCCAGCAAAAGAATAAATCGCAGTAGGCCTAGACTCGTCCGCGGAGTCCGATCGAAGATGACGGAACTACTTTCAAGGGAAGTAACTCAAAAATGACTTCTCCTTAAGCACTTAAAAAAAGGAAATACTTTGTTTACAAAATATTTGCGAACATAATAAGTATATAAATGTATTATATTGCAAGATAGTAAAAATTGCACTTTACAGTCTTACCACACCTCCCGGGAAAAAAAAAATAAAATTTTTTTTTTTTTTAAATACATCTAGGAGCAACGTAGAATAGGCTCACAACGCAAGAATACTGCGCAGATGAAAATATCAGGAATAACTATAATTCCTAATATGACCGGTGAGAATATATCTCAAAATCTGAGAGAAATTGTTTCTCTACGAATAAATGTTTCCAGGAAGGTGTGATGTACGTATAATACAATTCTGGTAATTATACAATGCATACCAAAAATTCACACTATAATCTTAAATTTATGATTTATGAAGAAACAATCATCAAAGAACAGCGGTGAATAAACATCAATAAACCGCTAAGTAGAGATACCATCATTCTATTATTAAATTACAAATGTGTATCTTAGTAAAGAAACAAAAAATAACTGTTGTAAAGTTATACATATTAAAAGATCCAATATTTAACAGTTAAGTGGCATCATGTGGGCATCTGGACAGAATGTCCGCCATCACATTTTCTGAACCACGGATAGCTCGTACCGAGAAATGAAAAGGTTGAAGAGCGATTGCGTATCGAGTTGATCTCGAGCTCTTCAAGTTCTTACTTTGGATAGCCGTAAGAGCTTTTTGGTCAGTTTCCACTACGAAATGCGCGCCCAGAAGGAATCTTTGGAGTTTGAGAATTGACCAAACCATTGCCAATAATTCGCGGTCTAAAACCGAGTAATTCCTTTCTGCCGCATTACGTTTTCTGGATATATACATTACAGGATGCAGAGTTCCAGAGTACTCTTGCATTAGTGCCGCTCCAATCCCAGTGGATGAAGCGTCACTACGAAGAACAAATGTCTTATCTGTTGTAGGTAACACTAAAATAGGTGGTGATGAAAACATAGTTTTGATCTTCTCTAGTGAAGATTGGCATTCATGAGACCAGTGAACCATGTTAGGCGACCCTTTCTTTAATAGTGTAGAGAGAGGTGCCATGATAGAGGACAGATTCGGAATGAAACGTCCATAAAATTGTATGAGACCTAAAAGACTTCGCACTTGCTTTTTAGTCCTAGGGATAGAGATGTTAAGTATCTTAGTGATATTATGGTCTTCTGTCTTCAAGAAACCGTGACCTACTCGATGGCCTAAGAAAGCAATTTCGCTAAAGCCAATACAAGCTTTAGATGGTTTTGCTGTCAGGTTATACTCACGCAGAGTTGATAATAATTCAACTAACCCTGAATAGTGATCTTCCCAAGTATCGCTGAAAAGACAGATGTCGTCTAGATAAGCAATGACATCTGACCGATACGATAGGATTCGACGCATCATGCGTACAAATGTAGCTGGTGCGTTCATAAGGCCGAAAGGCATAAAATTCCATTGGAAAAGGCCTCTGGGAGTAGAGAAAGCGGTAAGAGGTTTGGCGCGTTCGGATAATGGAACTTGCCAATATCCTTTAGACAAATCAAGTTTAGTGAAAAAATGCGATTTAGAAAGACGAGTAAGTAACTCTTCTAGTAAAGGCATAGGTTCAGCATCGAACTTCGTAACTTGATTCAATTTGCGATAGTCAACGCAAAGACGTATGTTATTGTCTTTTTTTCGAACAATAACCATCGGCGAAGAATATGCAGAAGTGGATGGTTCGATTATTTGTAAATCTATCATTTCATCCAACTCCTTTTCAACCTGTGTTTGGAAATGTATAGGGATAGGATAAGATCTAACCCTAATTGGAGTATGTTCAGTTAGAACAATGTCATGCTCAATGACATGAGTTTGTCCAGGGATGTCAGTGAGGACATCCTGAAATGTTTGTAACATAGACGAAACTTGTCGCCGTTCTCCTAGAGACAAATCAGGAGAAACAGTAACGTCTTTCCATGATTCACTAGAATGAAGTGGGATCATTGGAAGCGGAAGATTAACATCCGAAAAACTTGTTTCCTCATCCTGTATTACAGACAGTGATGAGTAATGACCATGTTTGACATGAGAATCGTCCGTTGCCTGGAAAATAGGCTGTAGATAGTCAGGACGTTCATGGAACTCCGTAAGCATATTGATGTGGAAGGTTTTATGCTTCCCGTTGATATCGACGATGTAGTCAACATCTGAAATTTTCGATATTATATCGTACGGACCTTTCCAACTAATAAGGAGTCTATTTTCACGACAAGGTAGCAAAACAAATGCTTTGTCACCAGGACAAAGTTGTCGTAAAGTTCTCTTCTTATTAGCAAATTGTCTTGCCTTCTGCTTAGCTAATTCAGAAGAGGACGTTGCCAATTTGCATGCTTCTATAATCTTCTGTCTCAGCGCGATGACATACTCGTAAGAAGATTTTGTGTCATCGTCAATATTGTCAGCTGTTATAAGATCATGCAGCAAAGACATTGGGCCGCGCGGTCGCGCGCCAAAGACAAGTTCAAAGGGCGAAAACCCTGTATGTTCATTGGGGACCTCTCTGTACGCGAAGAGGGCCGCGGGTAAAACCCTATCCCAATCTTGAGGATGATCCTCAGTTATCTTCCCTAATAAGTTCTTAAGTGTTCTATTTAGTCGCTCGACCATCCCATTGGACATAGGATGATAGATGCTACTCAAAGATCTCTCTATCTGTAGAGTAGACATTACTTGAGACATGGTATCCGATATCAGTTGGGTGCCATGATCTGATAATATTTCTCCGGGGAATCCCAGCCGAGAAAATATAAGCCAAAGAGCATCTGCAATGTCAGCGGTAGTAATGCTCTTTAGAGGGATAGCCTCTGGCCAACGTGTGCACATGTCTACACACGTTAAGATAAACTGATGTCCTCTAGCAGATTTGATCTTGAATGGACCAATGATGTCTATCGCCATTTTCTGGAATGGACGAATAGGAATATCTGCAGCCTGAATAGGCGCAGCATGACGAGGACCTTTGGATTTGACTTCTTGACATACTTTACAGGATCGACAATAGATCCGTATGTCCTTGTTCACAAAAGGCCAAAAGAAAGCCGCAAGAACTCTTGACTTTGTACGGGAAAAACCCATGTGACCAGCACACTGAGAGTCGTGTGCATGTTGTAAGATCTTAACTCTCAAATTCTTGGGTACAAGAATCTGAGAATGACTTGACTTTGTGGAGTCTTGCACCATACGTACAAGTACGCCATTCTTCATTGTAATCCAAGATTTACAATTTGAATCTTTATTCGGATCACCTTTCGTTACAAGAGTGAAGAATTTCTTAAGAGTCGGATCTTCTTCTTGTTGTTTTATAAACGAGTCACGAGAAATTACCAAGGGATCATCTTGGTTATGCACTTCATTATCTTCAACAGATGAAGTTTCAGGCATATTGAGAGCTTGAGCTCTAGTGACTACCGCATTAGCAGATTGCATATTTTGATTTTCCCAAACGGAAATTTGCTCCGGAGTGCATTCTTTGACTCCGTGAATGCGACCGATGATAAGATCAGCGATCGGATTCGGCAAAAGACATGCGTGTACATCTCCTGTGAAGAAAGGAGTAGCAATCCTAATGATAGCGGTAGAGTATTTCTCTATGGTGCCGCCAAATGTTACGCATTTGACTACTTTGCCTGTAGAATGAGAAGGATCTATGAGTGACTGCCTAACCCCAATAGTTGTGCATCCAGAATCAAAAAGTACTGAGACTGGATTGTCATTTACTAAACCTTTGTGTAAGACAAGAGAACCTCTCCCATCATGCGCGATTGACGCAGGAAGAGCGGGAAGAGGATGGCCACAGCTTAAAGTAGACACTGTGGTTGGCTCAAATAATGTTTTGCATTGGGGGCACTGAGATGCTCTCCCAAAATCAAAAGCGGCACATGCCATATTATTAGAGTCATCATTATCTTTATTTTGTTTATAGGCTTCGTGGGACTCTTGCTGTGCAGAGTTCGCCTGGTAATGAGCTTTATGTTTTTTGAATTGTGCTCTACCTCTGTTATTATTGCCTCTGTACTTATCATTGTTTCCACCATTATAACCCCTACTCGGGTTTGAATCATAGCTCCTTTGGTTACTATCATCATATTCATTATAATGAGTATCTCGGTAATTATGATCCTGTTGTCTCCATGAAGGAAAACTTGGATAGTTTCTAGAATGACTTCCTTTGCGAAAGTTCCTGTAATTATGACCACCCCTGAATCGAGGGCTGTCAGCTCTTCTCCAGGTATTCGAAGAAGAACCCTGAAATGATTGGTTACCTTGGTTCTGATAACTGTAATAGTTACCTTTTTTATTAAACTTATTTTGAGGTCCTTGGAATTTGTGAGAGTGATTAGGGTTGTATGGTGTTGCAGAAGCAACTGGCATACCTTCTTTAACCTTACTGTTGCTAATAGCTACGTCCGGATGTGCAGTGACGTATTGGGTACAATACTGTTCCATTTCTTTTAGAGACTTAGGTTTACGCTCATGTAAGAATTCGAGGAAAGGTTTATTTATACTTGACATAATCTTGTCTCTGAGTATCAAGTCCATAAGTGCTTCATAAGTCTTTTCTGTTTTGGATAGCTCAATCCAACGATCAAATGTAAGACGTGTCCTTGCAATGAATTCTGAGAATTCTACACCTGCCTCAGGCACCATTGTCTTAAACAACTTCCGATAACCCTCTTCAGACAACTGATACTTCTTTAATAAGGCTGCCCTAATAACATCATAGTTATCTTTGTCAGCCTCTTCAACCAAACTTAAACTAGTCAGAGAATCACCTTTCAGATTTTCTGATAACTGGTTAGCATATTGTGATTTGTCCACATTATGGGCTCGACACGAGCGTTCAAATCTATTTAGCCAGAATGTTATATCATCACTGGAAGGGTTGAACGCTGGTACCTTGACCTTGTAAGTAAAGGGTTTACCATTACCACCAGATGCTTGATTACCATCACTTATGTTTGTTAACTTTAACTTTTCTAACTCAAATGCTAAAAAGTTCTTTTTGGTTTTCATGTTCTCTTATTGCTTTTTTCTCTTGAGCTTCAGCTTGTAATTTTCTCTCTTCTGCAGCAGCTTCATCCTTTCTTTTCTCTTTTTCCATTTCCATCTGGAATCTTTTTTCATCAGTCTGTATCTGCAATTTCTTTTGTTCATACTCTCTTTGTAATTTTTTCTCCTCAATCAATGCTTTTCTTTCTTCAGCAGCAGCAGCAAGTTTTCTCTCTTCTGCAGCTAATGCTTTGTCATATTGAGCAACTGCCCATTCTTCTAATTGCTGACCAGTCTTATCAAGAGCCCTGCCTTGTGTGATAAAATAATCTAATGTAGACATCTTGTCTAATAAGATCAGTAATTTGCAAAAGTAAATAAATTCACTTTCTTAGTCTTAATCAAAGACCTTGTACGATAACTTTTTAACCTGTGGAAAATAGTACTTAACTATCCCAATCACTGTGGGAAACAAGCCTTACAAAGGTCTTGTATAAATCCTTATATAATAACAGCTATAAGTTGCTGGTTCACTCTATAATATAAGTGCAGTGCACCAGAAATAGTGTTTTATATCATCAACTGTGTACCTTTAGTAATAGCAATTAACTATCAGTTGATTCTTGTACATCAATTTATATGATCAACTATATTTTAAATAGTGTATGTCGATCAGGCACAAAACAAAACAGTTATACAGAAGAACATGAAAACATTTGCGGAGATGAAATAAATCAAATGGGAAAAACAATAAAAGATAAACCGCAAGAGGATAACAAATACAAATAACGCCACAGTATATAAATATAAATTGAGAATAGAACTGAAAGATAGAATAGGGTAGACCAACAAATTACAAACAAATCAAAACAAACTAAAGAACAGAGGAATATTACAAAAACAACAATGAGTACAGTCTTCACAGCTAACACTAATAGCAACAGCTGTCGCAGCAAATTTTCAATCAAGAAAATTGCACCTATAGAAACGCACACCTCAGACCCTCTATTACGTGGGATACTCTGTTGTGTGACACCGCCCAACCAAAACAACAACCCGCTGGATACAAACAAATATCACATATAAATATTTAAACATAAATACATAAATGCATAAATAGTATGGCAATATGATGTAAATAGAGTGTTGCAGGAAAAATGTATGAAGGCTCAGTTACACTGCCTAATAGTACAGTACTGTGGTACTTTATTAAACAAATACTTCTGGTCTAATTATTTTAAATTCAACACAGAAATAGAAGCTCCATCGTTGATGTGAATGATAACAATCGATGTAGGACTTCTCAGTTCAATAACATTTCCTTTCGCAAACACTGTCAAATATTCTCCAGTCCTAATGTGTAATGTTCTATGTTTCAACCAAGCTTGCTGTGTAACACTGTCAGTTGTATGGCAAATGTCCAACGAACCAAATGTCAACAAACGCTGACCTAGTTACCGCATACTCTCGACAGGACAGGTCACGCTGACATCACTGTAGAGTTGTACTGTTGATGTATTTGTGTGTCGTAACAGACCCCAAGGAACGTCTGGTCTCAGTAGTTTACTTCTCAATATGGTCACTGTGTAGGTTGACCCAGGAAGCTGGCCACCAGTTGTTAAACTCTGTGTAGTTGTTAACTCATACTGGCTACTAGTTGTTGAATCACGCTTTATTTGTTAAATGACGTGAATGTCCACCAGTTGATAAATGTGGATGTTGGGACTGGTGTAGTAAAGTATAACGATTGTCAACTCATTAAACCCAGCACAGTTTTGGTCATACAGGTCATCTTGTCCTGGAACGTGATGAGGCTCCGACAAGAATGTGAGTGTAGACAATGAGTGTGTATATGAATGTCAGAACGCGAATGGTAGAATGATTCGATAGAGTTGACAAGTTGGTAGTACATCACTCATACTCACACTGTTCGAATTCAAGAAGTACTGGACTACGGTGGTCTTTTTATAACATTTAATGAGACGCACACTTGGACAGTACGTGTATGGTTACAGGAACAAATGTCGACATAGACAGCATAATGTTGATCACAGGAATATCATCTTAAGTTAGCATTCATGCTTGGCAAATATCATAATGGAGCATTCGTAAATAAGCATTCAGAGTTCCATCATGTAAATCATCTGGCTTTACTGACTGGGCACGTCAGACCATAACCAATATATAGGAAGGCTCCTAGACCTAACCTCGTCTAGCGAATATCCCTTCACGTAAAGTTCAATATATATATTTTCCATAAAGATATAGGAATGCCAGACATGGGTTCTCACATGTAGCAGTGATCTCTTGGTTCATCGAGCGATAGTACAGGCATCCCTTTTTCTCACTCGATAAATACAAAGTATATGAATTTCAACATGGCTGTGCTTCTCTCGTGAGCTCCACTCACTATTGGATACAGACCAAAATTGGTCATTCGTTAAATGTCCTCATTTCTTCATAGCTTCTCTCATAGAGGTAATTGAATAATATCATACAATCTAGTGCTGATACATAGGAATGTCATCTTCCTTTGAATAAATATTCTTTTCAAAAGTACCACTGTGCATCTGCTTATCGACAACGATGGCAACTTCTCCTTAAGAGAAAAAGGAAAATACGTTTAATGCAAATAAGTATATAAATGTATTATATTGCAAGATAGTAAAAATTGCACTTTACAAGGAGCAACGAGAATCGAATGCAAATAAATATTAGTAAAACGAAATATCAACCAGACAAAAACTACAAAACTCGCAGAAAACAACACTTCAGCTCTACATTGGAACATCACTAATTGAAAACGTAAATGAACATAAAACTCTAGGTCTAACTGTTGACCAGCACCTAAGTTGGAACTCACATGTAAGTGCACTCACAAAGCTAACGGCACAAAAAGTTTACCAATTAGCCAAAATCAAACACTTCCTGGATGAGGGGGCAAGGAAAATGTTCTACACATCTCACATACAAACATACCTAGACTATTGTTCCACAATCTGGGATGGTTGTTCCATATCCAACACAAAAAGGCTTCATTCACTTCAAAAACGTGCAGTGCGCCTAGTTGCTGATAAACACCAAACACATTGTACAGATTTATATAACTATCTTAAAATATTACCCCTTAGAAAGCGCTTCCTATTTAACAAAGCTAAATTCGCTCACAAAATCTTGTCACAGAATTCTCCAACGTATCTGTGGCCTCTTTTAAAATTCAGTGAAAAAAACGTAGTAACCGCTTAAACCAGTTACAGGTACCCAAGCCCAGGCTAGATTTGTTCAAGAAGAGCTTGGCTTACTCAGCTGCTCATCTTTGGAACAATCTTCCACATGATCTTAAAAACATGCACAGTCCCTACTCATATAATCGTAGACTGTTCAAATACATTATGAGTGCCAATTATATGCCGCCCTAAGGGATTATATTTCGAATTAGTATCTAATATACTGTATGGAGGGTCTAATGATCTAGTTTTTCATTTTAATATATCTTACTTCTTAATTGTTATCAAATACTGTAAGTGTATGCTTTTATACTACTTATAATGTTGAATGCCTCGAAGACATAGGTATTGATGGAAAAGATATAAGAATTCTCAGTAACCTTTATTGGGAGCAAACTGCCACAGTAAGATCTGGAAGGAATTATTCACCATACATAGACATAAAAAGAGGTGTCAGACAAGGTTGTGTGCTGTCCCCCTGCCTATTTAATTTATACACCGAAAAAATTTTCAAACAGATACAGGAAATACCAGGACTGAACATCAGTGGAAGGTCAATAAACAACCTTAGATATGCAGATGATACCGTGTTGTTAGCTGAAAGCGAACAGGAGTTACAAGAACTAGTGAAACAAGAGAACAGTATAAGTCATGAATATGGACTCGACATTAATATTGAGAAAACAAAAACTATGATAATTAGCAAAACAGACGATAAACCCACATTAAAGATAAGCGTAAATGGGGAAATCCTGGAACAAGTCAAGAGCTACGTATATCTCGGTCATATAATAACAAGATGGCAGATGTGAAACAGAAATCAAGAAGAGAATAGGAATGGCCAAAGCTACATTCAACAACATGAAACATATACTGACATCCAAACAGTTATCTCACAAATTAAAACTGAGAATCATAAAGTGTTATATATATTCTGCATTTCTGTATGGTGCGGAAACATGGACGATGAATAAGCAGTTGGAAGAAAGAATTGAGGCTCTTGAAATGTGGATATATAGAAGAATGGGGCGTATCTCATGGAAAGAGATGAAAACAAATAAGGAGGTCCTAGAAAATCTAGGTATGAAAAGAGAACTAATGAGGGAGGTCAAAGTTCGACAGCTAAAATACTTTGGCCACATAAAAAGGCATAACACCTTGCAGAAGACCATAACAGAAGGGAGAGTTGAAGGCAAACGTGCAAGGGGAAGACAGCGCTATAAGTGGGAAGACAACATCAAGAGATGGACAGGAAAGAGCCTATCAGAGTGCACCATCAAGACAAGAGACAGAAGACGTTGGAGATCCATTACAGCCAACCTTCGTTGTGGAGATGGCAACTGATGATGATGATGATAATGTTGCATCGCCATTAAACTAACACCTTAAGTATGGAGAATGTCTGAATAACTAGCAATAAAAGATGAATAAGAGGAAGGGCAAAATGTAAGACGGGCCTATATGCACGATTCTTATCTATCAGTCAATACCCTTTACCTCCCTAAGGAGCATAGGTCATAACGCTGGATCTCGTATAGTGGAGGCGTAAACAATTCACTCCCTGTGGCAGTATCTGTTTGGGACTCAAAGCTGCTCACCTGTGGGAACATTTTCCGCATGTGCTGACAACACACTAAGTCCCAGGTCATTCAGCAGCGGATTCCCAAAATGTCACGAGTTCTTATTATATACCACCATAAACTATCTATCTATCTATCTATCTATCTATCTATCTATCTATCTATCTATCTATCTATCTATCTATCTATCTATCTATCTATCTATCTATCTATCTATCTATCTATCTATCTATCTATCTAATCTATGTATTAATGTTTATTTTTTTATATATATATATTTTTTTTTTACATTCATTATTATTATTATTATTCTTTTTTAATGTTAAAAACGTACTTTAATTATGATGATTATTGCAAATGTAATATTACTTTTATAATGATAAATGCCTTAATTATGCTTAAAGTAAATGTGAGGATGAAAGGATATAGTATATATGATGAGAGAGAGAGGAAGGACAGAATGTCAGACGGGCCTGCGTGCCCAATTCTTAACCCTTTGAAAATAAAGTTCGTTCGTTCGTTCGTTCTGCGTCTCACACGTTTGTCTACTTCACGGATGGCAAAGGTCTGTTTCGTTTAAATCGCCCATTCCCGTGTGAGAATGCCAACATGAGCAAAAATATACACCGTAGACAAGATCGACAACTATTACTCAGTCAAAAATTACACCTTTCTGGCCACACGGTCACACTTACATGGAGGTGTCTTCGTCTTGTGGCTGTGACCACAATAAATGATCAAAACGTACACAGCTGTTCACCTATATTTTGACTCCATATTTGTAACAAGTACAACATATGCTTCCATCAACTTCACATCTACATCCTTCAAGGTGATGAATGCCACACACACTCTTGTACGTTACGTGTTGTGATACCAGTCTGCACTGATACATAGATGTCCACCTTGACGAACTACCATGTCACACATTCGCGATTAGTTATATTACAGCACGATACATCACCGACCACGACCACCACAGCAGTACATACATATCAGCCTTACTGCATCAGTTGAACATATGTTTGCATCCTTATTGGTAACACTTACCCAGGATTCGAACCCTGGACCTTCCGAACCCTGGACCTTCCACTTATGTTGTGCCCGTTCCACACAAGACAAAGACCTTAATACAGTCTCATATTAATTTACTGTTTACAGGCCTTGGGTTTCCCGTCCTTATGGATTATAAATGTTTATACAATACCAAACCTACCCTCTGTCCTGTTCTTACTGTTCTAAGTCTACTATCATTTACTGGACACAGTATTAAGGTCTTTGTCTTGTGTGGACTGGCCTATACTGTATAATAGGGGAACAACAGAAGTGATTGCGTCATTAATAGACTGAACTGTCCAGGATTCGAATCCTGCGTAAGCCACTCATGTCTGTTGTTTTTCTGTTGTCTAGTGTTCTACTTCTTTATTTCCTGCGAGTGCCTGATAACATACCTTTGTGTTTGTCTCATATTAATTTACTGTTTACATTCCTCGGGTTTCCCTTCCTTATGTGTTATAAGTGACTGAATTTGTGCATAATAGATATAAGTCTAGAGTGTGGACAGCAGGCTGTGGTCCGTAACTTGCTTAAAACGTTCTCCGTCTACAGATAAAGACAACGTATTTGGTTGACAGTGCAGAATCTTTTGGCGGGTTAAGATAATCAAAGAATGAGTTTTGTTGTTATTAATGGACATACTATTAGTAGTGCACCAAGCTTACACAATGTCCAGGTGATGCTGTAAAAGAGACTGAACAGTGTTAATGTCTGTGCCAGCTACTGTTACTGTGGTATCATCAGCAAACATAAGACAATCGTCATGTGGCAATGACAAGGGCAGGTCATTGATGAAGATGCTGAAGTGTAAGGGTCCTAGTATTGAGCCCTGCGGGACACCCGTTGTAGTGGTGTATGATTTAGAGAGCACATCATTGTATAAGACTCGTTGTGTTCTGTTTTCAAGGAATGATTTTATTAATGTGATCACATTTGGATGAAATTTGTACACCGCAAGCTTTTGTATCAGCAACGAGTTGTCAATTGTGTCAAATGCTTTGTAAAGGTCGATTAATAATACTCCATTTATTTTTTCGCAGTTGATATTAGAATGCCAGATTTCGGTAATCTTAGTCAACAAGGATTGACAAGAGTGTATGGGTCGAAATCCAGATTGGTTTTCATGTATAAGATTGTAACTATTCAGTGAAGAAAGAATATGTTTATACAGGTGTCGTTCAAGAGATCTTTTTTGGTACTGGTACCACTAAGCCTGTTTTCAGTCGTTCAGGAAAAACTTTCTTTGAGAGGCACAGATTGTAAATGTAAGTGAGTGAGTCGCATACAACAGGCACTGCAAGCTGAAGTATCCTTGAAGATATTTCATCTTCACCGCATGATTTCTTCTTAGGTAATGATTTAATTACAATTGAAACGACCGAGATTGACAGTAAAGGTAATTCAGGAAGGTGGGCTTCGTTTAACCTCGACTGAACAGGCCATGCCCCCATCAATAAACATTTAAATAGAATAGACCCACTACGTAAACCAAACTGTCGGCACTGTCACTGTCGTGGAATATTCTAATCCACATATATAAATTATTAGGTAAATATGAAGCCTAACAAATAAAATTAATAAAGAAAAGAGCAATGGTAAATAACAGTGCTGTCACAAAGAAGGTACTCGAAATCCCCCCTGTTTTCTACTTCGTCGGCTAATTGTAACGCTTTCACGTTGATATTAAAGGCCTTCTGCAACATACACGCGTTTCCCAAACACACAATAAAATGTGCTGCCTTTCTAAGAAAAACCTTGAGATATGCAAGTTGACCTAAATTTTAAATTCCATTCATGTCTTTTTCTACACTATGTTACCAAGATCAAAAGACAGATGGACAAAAGGATAGCGAGAAGGGAGAGGCAGAAAGCCGAACACTAAACACGCTTCGCGCGATACACAAATGCTGCCATCACGCGTGTAAGACTACATGCACTAACTTTTTTTCAGACGGACAGTGATAAAATACATTAACCATCCCAGAGTTAGGTTTATAAATCATAAAAAACGCTTATTAGGAAAGATAACAATAGATGGGTTTACGGTTGAAAACATAACAGTACCCAGACAGCACATCTTCGAAACAGGAGGTAGAAAATACATATTTTGAACGCAGCCACGTAGCTCTTTTAAATTTGGATATTTGGGTTCCTTAGGGCTTGCTGACAAAGAATATGTAAAACGTTACGCAAATAGTCCAGGAATTAATAAATTATACCCAAAATAAAATAGGGGGGATGCCTGACAGCATGGAATCATTTCTGCTCATAAAAATTTTTTTTAACGTGTTTGAAAAAAATCTTACGTTACAGAATTAGCCTACCATGTAAACTCCAAATTGATTGGAGCGCAACAAATGAAAGACTAACCACGATTGGTCGGGCTATAAATACTATCTTTCGTTGTTAGGGGAGACGTGAAAAGGTAACATTTTTTCAAACACTTGTCGAAACGTGGCCTCATTGGCTAGACTCGCTGATATACTCACTTAGGAGCGTTAGTTCGAGACCACTTGTTTAAATAAGCTTGATAAAGCAACAGTGCGTTGAAGCCAGCTCATATTTGTGTTAAATAAAAGCCTGGAACATAAGCAGATGGGAATTTGTGCCAGTAATTGTGCCAGAATTCATTGCTAATCAACGTATCTGTGTTTATTTCCATGAAATTGTGGTAAGCTTGAACCATTCAGTATCTTTTAATGAAAATTGAATGTAAATTGTTAATTTATGCCTGTATATATATATGTGTAGTTCAGTGGCAAACAGGAGATAAAGCCTATAATGCTCCAGCCTGAACAGAGGGTGTCGGAGGGAAGTAAAACGGCATGGAATGGCCAAATAGTACACTGGCACCTGGATGATTGACTAGAAAGAAATAATGCTGGAAGTGCAGAGGCGTGGTAACCATTAAGGAGGTAAATACTGGTATAAAGTATTTCAGATGAAGCTGACAGTTGGCCTAACGCTCTGAACTCAATGTTTGTGATGTGTTGTGATCAGTGTAACAAGAGAGTATAAGTTAGTTATGAAGTAGAAGGTACATCCTTCTTGATTTCAGGGACCGTGGTCTTGATGGTACTGAGCAGCACCTGGTCAGAGCTTTGCTGAATCCAGAGTCGGACAGCATACTCCTTGGTCTTTTTAGCTATCAGTGAGGGTCTCCAGAGCCCAGGGGAGAATTCGAGCAGAGGAGTCCTTTCCTGCCGCCATCACGCAAGATAAGCTAATTTGGCCAGCTGAGCTCAACATTATGCCCCCTCATCTTGAAATGACTTTGTAAAAATAACATTCAGAGGGGAATTTAATTGTCTTAATATCAGGAACTGAGAACATCTCCAATACTAGTCCCTAAAGACAAGCTATTGAAGTCATGATGACAAATACCAACAGAGCTTGAACAAAACAAAACCAGTATTACCTCATATTACTACTACACAACTGACACACATAGGATATTTTTAATAATATATGTCACTACAATATTCATATTGATAAAGTCTGTACATATACTTGTAATTAAAATTGATTGTGATTCCTGGTTCCTTTGTATTTGAATCAGGACACATATACCTTTATGATAAAAATGAATACATATTGTTATTTGAAAAGTTATCAGTGACTCCTTAAGATATTCTCATAGAGTGTTATATGTATGTGAGTGTCACAGTGTTGTCAAGAGTAGTGGATTAAATTAAATTGTTTATCTGTCTGTTGTTGTGACTTACACTTCATCATACACATACCCTAGACACATAACGTAGTCATCACACTATATTCCAGAATAATTCTGACTGAGATATATAGATATGTGGTAGCAAGTAAGGTTATCTATAATACACTACTCTTAATAGATATAGATACCTTCACAGCTGATCTCAGTCAGTACACTAAGTCCCCTATAAATATTTATAACATCCCACTTCACCACATATATTGGGGTCTCGCTCTTGGGATTTTGAATCTTTCCCTATTAAAAATATTGGGGGTAATTCACTTCAGGGAATATAAGAATTAAAAGGTATCCTTGGGTGGAATTAAATAAGGTTGAGCTCACGGTGCCTGTGTTGTCCATTATATATATTTAGAATTTGAATTGTTGGTTAGACATTGTAGAAATTTACCTGATAGACAATGGCGGACCTGGCCAAGTTTCGATCTGCTGCTGTACAGACTGCAAAAGAGTTAGGATTAGATGGGCAAGTTATGGTTGCCTATGTCACTACGGAATGTGACAAATTTATTGAACGCGAAGAAAGAAGATTAGAAAAAGAGGCCGAAAGAAAGTTAGAGGCTGACAGGGAAATTAAGAAGTTACAATTTGAAGCTGAGGCTGAGACTAAGAGGTTGCAGATTGAGGCTGAGGCTAAGAAATTGGAAGCAAAGAAGAAAGAAGATTGGAGCTGCAGAAAGAGAAGACAGAAAGGAAGAGAAGAAATTAGCTGCAGAAAGGGAAGAGAGGAAATTAGCTGCAGAAAGGGAAGCAGAAGATAAAAGATTACAAAGGGAACATGAGTTACGACTAAGGGAGTTTGAGTTTCAAGGCCATGCTCCTGAAAATGGTGCCAGTCCCTTTGCCTCTGATGCTACGGTGACTCAAGGAGCCTCAACCTCAGCTATGAATTTTCATTTAGATCATTTTGTTGAGAAAGACGATGATATTGAGAGCTACCTAAATAGGTATGAACTATTAGCTACCACGTATGGGTTAGAGAGAGAAAGGTGGAGCTTAAAGTTATCTCAGGGACTTCGTGGGGCAGCTTATGAAGTTTTTGCAAAAATGAGCAGAGGTGATCAGGAAAATTATGACATGCTAAAGCAGGCTCTTTTGTTAAGGTATGAAAAGAATGCAGAATTTTATAGGAAAAAATTTAGGAATGCTAAACTACTGTCAGGTGAAACCTATCACCAGTTCTCTGCACGAATAGAGACATACTTGGAGAAATGGACTTCTCTGGGGAAAACCCAAGATCTTAAGGAAATGGTCCTTATAGAGCAATTAAGAGAGTCCATGGCTCCAGACCTGAGAAAGTTTCTCATGGAACAAGGTGCAGAGAGGCTGGGTGAGTTGCTAAATGTTGCTGAAAGGTATCAAGCAGCTCAAGCAGAGGTAACAGGTAATAAAAAGAAACAAGTGGATAACTTTAGGGCACCACAGAACTTTAATAAATTTGATCCTAGGGATCAACACAAAGGTAAGCACCAGTCTGATAGGCCACGGTATGAAAATAAAAATAAATTCCCACAATTCGATGAAAGGAAATATGATGAAAGAAAATCTTTCAACCAAGGAAAAAGGTGGTGTAAAAATTGTCAGATGGACAATCATGACACTGACCGTTGCAGAAGGAAACCTGTGTATATGGCAACCCTTCAGGTCAGGTCGACCTCAAGACAGGAGGAGGATATTATGTTAGATACCACTCCAGAAGAGATGAGGAAGGCACAGGCTGGGGATAAAACACTCAAGCCTTGTTTCAGAAAATTGTCAACTTGTCATACAACTCCAGGCAAGGGAGATTTTTACATGAAAAACAAGTTGATGTATAGGAAGGCCGGAACTAGATCCCATGGTCACGGACAGCTGGTTCTTCCAAAGAGATATAGGGCAGACTTAATAAGGAGCCTACATGTGAAACCAGATGGGGACCATGAGAAGATAGGTACCATCATTCAAAAGGTGGCTCACAATTATTATTGGCCCAAAGCAAGATGGGACATTGAAAATTTTGTAGAAAGGTGTAGCATAGCACATGAGGGAACACCCACAAGTGGGAACATGGATCAGGACCTGGACACGCCACGGGGCAAAATTAGGCCTGATAATAAAAAGAAAAATAGATTTGATAAAGTGGACCAAATGGAATGGGAAGCCCCTTTTCACGGACAAGCTTCACTTAACTGTTTTACAATGGCCACTATGCGGAGAGTGCAAAAGGATATCTTACCCCAGGATAAGCCGACAATCCCTCAATCGGACTTAAACAAACTGGAGGAAGAGGATGTAGAGAGGAAATCTCTCATCAAGAATTTTAAGAGGGGAGAAAGCCCCAAAAGAAAAATTGGTAGCGGTCGTTTTGTGAATGATAATTCTGGGAGGAAAAATCATCACTATAAAGCTTCGAGTGGAAGAGACCATACCGGTGCATGGACAAATAGGTCCACACAATTAAAGGTCCATATGTAGCTATGTTAAGAACGTGGACTGATGAAAAGGCAGAGGAAAACATTACATCTTCATACCAATATGTGAATGAGCTGACCACTCGATTAAAAACTGGCTGGAAACTTGCCAATGAAAATTTGAAACAAGCCAGGAAGAAACATGCTGCCTATTATAACAGGAAGGCGAAGGACAGAAATTTGGCTGTGGGAGAGAAAGTACTGCTTCTTTTGCCCGGGAGTCAGAATAAGTTACAAATTGGATGGCAGGGTCCATATACAGTTCTAGAGAAGGTGTCTAGAACAAATTATAAGATAGATAAGAAGGGGAAAGAAAACATCTATCATGTGAATCTCCTGAAGAAATATTTGGAAAGAGAACATCAGGAAGAGACACACTTGTTGACCTTGTCCATCGCCATGGAGATGAAAAAGGAACCACTTTCATCATTTGAATATCCATTACACCCCTGTGAGACAGCAGCACAGGTGAAAATCAGTACACATTTAACGAAAACTCAGAAAGAGAGAGAGTGCAACAGGTTCTAAATAATCATGCAGAGGTGTTAACAGACCGACCAGGACATACAAACCTATTGGAATATGATATGAAACTAATAGACTCCACACCTGTCTGTATGAAACCATATTCGATTCCGTTTGCTAAGGAGAAAGCTTTGAAGGAAGAGATAGACTATCTATTGAAGGAAGGAATTATTTCACACAGTGAATCTTCGTATAGTTCCGGTGTTGTACTCTTAAGGAAGCCCTCTGGAGAACATAGACTCTGTATAGATTACAGGAGACTGAATGCTATTACAGAAGGACAGGTGGATCCATTGCCGGATACAAATCAGCTGTTTGCCAGACTAAATAAAGCTAAATATTTCTCAAAAGTGGATCTGAGTAAAGGATACTATCAGATTCCAGTAAAGCCTGAGGTTAGACCATACCTAGCTTTTAGTACCTCAGAAGGACACTATGAGTTTAATAGATTGCCATTTGGATTGAAGAATGCGCCTAGTGTCTTCTCTAGAATGATGAGAAAATTATTGGATCCTCTGAATAATCCCTGTATAACAAATTTTATGGATGATATCCTTATAGCAACAGAAACATTTGAGGAACACATTGACTCTCTGAACATGCTGTTTAATCGACTTAGGGAGGCAAATTTAACAGCCCGACCAACTAAATGTTGCGTTGGATGTAAAGAATTGGAATTTTTGGGACACACAGTTTATCAGGGAAACATGACCCCTGACCCAAAGAATTTAGAGAAACTACAGAAAGCCCCGAGACCACAAACCAAGAAGGACGTGAGATCCTTTGTCTCATTATGTGGTTTCTACCAGAAGTATATCAAAAACTTTAATTCCATATGTGCACCGTTAACTGAATTGACACGTAAAGGACATCCAGATCGCATTACATGGACACCACAATGTGAAATGACTTACCAAGAATTGAAGGAAAAGCTCACAAGTAAACCCATTTTGAAATTACCTGACTTAAGTCAAGAATTCATAGTAAGGACGGATGCAAGTAATATTGGGTTAGGTGCAACTCTACTACAGAAATCAGATGCATTGGATGGGGAATTAAGCCCAGTGGCATATGCTAGCAGAAAGTTGAATAAAGCTGAAATCAACTACTCAACTAGCGAAAAAGAATGTCTTGCAGTAATATGGGCGATAAAGAAATTCAATATTTATCTATATGGGAAGGCATTTAAGTTGCAAACAGACCACAAACCGTTATCGTTTCTAGCACAGGCTAGGCATGAGAACTCCAGGTTACTCCGATGGTCTTTACTTTTGGCTCCATATAATTTTAGCATTGAGTATATATCTGGAAAAACCAATTTGGGAGCGGATTTTTTAAGCCGCCATCCGTGTGATGAGAATCACCGTAAACCCCAGAAATAATAATAAATTTCTCTATGTGAATATAGAATAAAGGACTGACATATAATGTCTGTTTTAAGAGGGGAGGTGTCGTGGAATATTCTAATCCACATATATAAATTATTAGGTAAATATGAAGCCTAACAAATAAAATTAATAAAGAAAAGAGCAATGGTAAATAACAGTGCTGTCACAAAGAAGGTACTCGAAATCCCCCCTTGTTTTCTACTTCGTCGGCAAATTGTAACGCTTTCACGTTGATATTAAAGGCCTTCTGCAACATACACGCGTTTCCCAAACACACAATAAAATGTGCTGCCTTTCTAAGAAAAACCTTGAGATATGCAAGTTGACCTAAATTTTAAATTCCATTCATGTCTTTTTCTACACTATGTTACCAAGATCAAAAGACAGATGGACAAAAGGATAGCGAGAAGGGAGAGGCAGAAAGCCGAACACTAAACACGCTTCGCGCGATACACAAATGCTGCCATCACGCGTGTAAGACTACATGCACTAACTTTTTTTCAGACGGACAGTGATAAAATACATTAACCATCCCAGAGTTAGGTTTATAAATCATAAAAAACGCTTATTAGGAAAGATAACAATAGATGGGTTTACGGTTGAAAACATAACAGTACCCAGACAGCACATCTTCGAAACAGGAGGTAAAAAATACATATTTTGAACGCAGCCACGTAGCTCTTTTAAATTTGGATATTTGGGTTCCGTAGGGCTTGCTGACAAAGAATATGTAAAACGTTACGCAAATAGTCCAGGAATTAATACATTATACCCAAAATAAAATAGTGGGGATGCCTGACAGCATGGAATCATTTCTGCTCATAAAATTTTTTTTTTTTCGTGTTTGAAAAAAATCTTACGTTACAGAATTAGCCTACCATGTAAACTCCAAATTGATTGGAGCGCAACAAATGAAAGACTAACCACGATTGGTCGGGCTATAAATACTATCTTTCGTTGTTAGGGGAGACGTGAAAAGGTAACATTTTTTCAAACACTTGTCGAAACGTGGCCTCATTGGCTAGACTCGCTGATATACTCACTTAGGAGCGTTAGTTCGAGACCACTTGTTTAAATAAGCTTGATAAAGCAACAGTGCGTTGAAGCCAGCTCATAATTGTGTTAAATAAAAGCCTGGAACATAAGCAGATGGGAATTTGTGCCAGTATTTTGTGCCAGAATTCATTGCTAATCAACGTATCTGTGTTTATTCTATGAATTGTGGTAAGCTTGAACCATTCAGTATCTTTTAATGAAAATTGAATGTAAATTGTTAATTTATGCCTGTATATATATGTGTAGTTCAGTGGCAAACAGGAGATAAAGCCTATAATGCTCCAGCCTGAACAGAGGGTGTCGGAGGGAAGTAAAACGGCATGGAATGGCCAAATAGTACACTGGCACCTGGATGATTGACTAGAAAGAAATAATGCTGGAAGTGCAGAGGCGTGGTAACCATTAAGGAGGTAAATACTGGTATAAAGTATTTCAGATGAAGCTGACAGTTGGCCTAACGCTCTGAACTCAATGTTTGTGATGTGTTGTGATCAGTGTAACAAGAGAGTATAAGTTAGTTATGAAGTAGAAGGTACATCCTTCTTGATTTCAGGGACCGTGGTCTTGATGGTACTGAGCAGCACCTGGTCAGAGCTTTGCTGAATCCAGAGTCGGACAGCATACTCCTTGGTCTTTTTAGCTATCAGTGAGGGTCTCCAGAGCCCAGGGGAGAATTCGAGCAGAGGAGTCCTTTCCTGCCGCCATCACGCAAGATAAGCTAATTTGGCCAGCTGAGCTCAACATTATGCCCCCTCATCTTGAAATGACTTTGTAAAAATAACATTCAGAGGGGAATTTAATTGTCTTAATATCAGGAACTGAGAACATCTCCAATATTAGTCCCTAAAGACAAACTATTGAAGTCATGATGACAAATACCAACAGAGCTTGAACAAAACAAAACCAGTATTACCTCATATTACTACTACACAACTGACACACATAGGATATTTTTAATAATACATGTCACTACAATATTCATATTGATAAAGTCGGTACCTATACTTGTAATTAAAATTGATTGTGATTCCTGGTTCCTTTGTATTTGAATCAGGACACATATACCTTTATGATAAAAATGAATACATATTGTTATTTGAAAAGTTATCAGTGACTCCTTAAGATATTCTCATAGAGTGTTATATGTATGTGAGTGTCACAGCGTTGTCAAGAGTAGTGGATTAAATTAAATTGTTTATCTGTCTGTTGTTGTGACTTACACTTCATCATACACATACCCTAGACACATAACGTAGTCATCACACTATTCCAGAATAATTCTGACTGAGATATATAGATATGTGGTAGCAAGTAAGGTTATCTATAATACACTACTCTTAATAGATATAGATACCTTCACAGCTGATCTCAGTCAGTACACTAAGTCCCCTATAAATATGTATAACATCCCACTTCACCACAGTCACCACCATGAGGAATCAGTTGAACACCTACTGTTACAGTGCCCAAGACTAACTGACCTGCAACACCAGCTACTCCCATCGCACCCAACCATCCACAATACACTCTACACACCATCACAACTGAGGAAGACTTGTAAATTTATCAGAGAGGCAATGGGCTGTCAAAAGCTACCTGCTCACAGCTAAAGGGATTATATCATCCATAATCATCATCACTGTTAAAATGTATTTTTGACCGGCACATAGTACTGCCTAAACTGAAGTAGTGATAGATGTGTCTGAATAGTATCATTGTGGTCCCGACTATGACCATATATCTCTACCATCGTCTCCACCACACACTACTACATGAGGTGACAGGAATTTAATATTACAATGAAACACGATTGAAATTAAAACACATCGAAAATAAAACAAAAATAACAATCTTCAACTCACATATTAAGTCTCACTGAATGGTTCTGCCACATAGATAATCAGGAAACGTAGGAGAAAAACCACACTTTACTGAACGCTAGTTATCTTGTCGCCACCTCGAGATGGAAAAGTAGCTCAATTCGTTTTTCCTGCGTTACATCTTAAGCCAAGCCCTAACCCTAAATCCTAAAGCTGAATCCCTAACCGGTATACAGTTTCTAGTTGTGTTCTTTAACTTTGGTCTTTATGTATGATGTTGTAAATTAGCAACAACATACACGACACCAAAACGAATAACGTGCATTATACTCACCTTCAACTCTACATGTCATTGTACTAATTTCTTTGTGTTAATTTAGTCATGTGACCATTTTTTTGCGGTTGGTTTCTGCTATAGCCGATGTTTGACATAGCTGTTATGGGAAGGGACTTGTAAACATCACATTTTTTTGCGTCACGCAGGAATGTTACTTGAGAGGGTAGTAGGAATATAGCCTTCCAAAATATACGCATCTTGCATGTTATTGGCTTGGCTTTTGAGATATACAACATTTCGTTTGGAACCTTGTAATATAGTAGCAATCTGGATGTAGGCAGAATGTTGCCTTATAATCAAGCGCCATTTCAGTTTACGGCACTGTGAAATTCAATTCTTCAAGAAAACAGCCAGACAAGCCAGAGTAATGAATATGATCAGGATTGCACTTTAAAAGACCGGACAACGTGTTTGAGCATCTTGTGAATTTACATCCCAGGAAAACTCTACCTTCATTAATATGGAAAGCTCGGACTCCTAGGAACCTTAACACTAAGTCATAGTGGGAGTCTATTGTAAAGTAAAACTCGCGACCATGTGTAAGAGGGTAGTGTAAACAATAATGGCATACGTTCAGCAACAGTTAAAGACGAAATCAAGTTCATGTAGATCCTTTAAAACTTTTAATAACACAATACTGTTAACAAACATGGCAAGTAATTCAAATAATGGAGCACGCATATAGTCACAAATTGGATCCTTGAACATTACGGATACTTCATACGTGAGCTCTATATATTGTAGATTTTCATATTCCTCTTTACAACTTTATCTCCTGTAGACATTCTTAGTCTTCCCAAATCTGCTACTATATACTTGTGGTATCTATGCTCCTCAATAGCGTTCCTTATCTTTTAAATATTTGTAGATTTTTCTTGCCGAACTGGCTAATCATGCCTCTACAAAACATTCATGGAAACAAGAATCTATCTTATACATAATGTATACTCACAGTCTGATACTTACAAGTGAGAGCATAATTGCGGTTCTTACGTGGAAATAAACACTCACTGTTTCTTAGACGTAATATCTATCTCTTGATAGATCAACCTATACTTAAAGTCCTCGCAGATCAACATTTACTTAGAGTTGCTCCTTAATAATATTCAGTTTCCTTTAAATATTCATAGCCTTCCGTTTCCTTTATACATAGTCATAGAGTTCTCATAGCGAACTGCAAATCATGCCTCTACAAAACATTCCTTGAAACAAGAATCTGTCTTATGCCTAATATATTCAAAATCAGATACTTACTAGAGAGCATAATCGCTGATCTCCTATAGAAATAAACACTAACTGTAAACCACAGAATCAATATCTATCTTCCGATAGATTAACACTTTCTTGAGGTAGCTGGACATATGTATATACTCATAAGAGCCAATCTGTAAAACCACAGACCTGTCCGCACAGCTGCTCGAAACTTCTCAGCACACACTCTCACTAACTAATGACTAACTAATGACCTCTGGTCATCTGAGTGTGGTGTGTTTCCTTGCCACTCTCTGATTCGTTATCCCAAATCTTTTGGATTAAATTTATTGGTCAATCTTCGCTGTTCTCGAACATTCTATTTACGTCTCTAGATGATCACTCACTTTTAGTAACCGTGAACTGTTACCTTGAAATGTTGTCAGTAGCAATTTATTATTATTTTCATTCATTATTTTTTTTCTTTGTGAGCTCTCCTAACTGTTTATCTCATTCTAACAATAGCACAAATAATGCTAGTGTTGGTTTCTCGGTGACACAAGTTACCGAAACTATGTTACAGAGCCAGAAGTCTAAAGTGCCCGAGAATTTGGGTCGGTGGTACCGATTGGTGGTGCTATCTGTGGAACAACTGAGTGGTATAAGTCGCCTGCAGTCAAAGCTACACAGCTACATCAGACGTGTCTTAACAGACGTGCGACAATCTTTGCAACTGCCCCACGCTACTACATTTGACGTGTTGCGGCCACCAGACTTGACCAGTCCATAACCTGCAAAGAACAAGCCTCAGCTGGAGCAGAAACCAACTGAATGTTTTCTAATCAGACCATCACGTGATGAAATTTTAAACACGCTTTCTTATTCACCCCACCGTTATTTATTTTACAATTGTTAACGATAATTGACTGTTAAATTTTGTTATCTGTAAATATACAAATTTATAATTCATTTAATCATCATTTTGAGTGAACTGCACCAGTATGTCCCAGTTATTTAAATACATATCTGAAGTAATATTTTACTGAGCTACATCAGTTGGGGGATTATCAGAACGAGCAAAGTGCTAACTCATAGAAGGTCAGAAAAGATAAAAAGTTTACACGACCTGGATCCTATCAGCCGTAGTACTTGATTTATTTAAATTCCTATCAGGCTCCCCAGAATTGAAGCACCATTCTTCAGTTCACATCTCTGCCAATAGTAATAGTGAGCGAAAGGTAGACACTTTTGAAGACCCTCAGTAGATACTCTGAAGTTTGGCCACTGTTGGACTATCACTGCAATATGGAAATGGCTGACTACTGCTTTCTTTGAAAGTACTCAAGTGGACGTCTGAAAGTGTACGAAGAAGAAGTAATCATTTTTCACAGTGAGAATCAATCATTACAGACTCAAATATAATCAGATCAACAAAGTAAAATCCAGAAAGACAGATGTGTTCATGTGGGGAGGACAAACAACCAATAGAATGTTTCTTTTAACTTTATTGGCTCCACGAGAGCAGCTGAGTGGCAGCACAACCTTCTCCACCCCCAGGTTAGATAAACTGAATGGTGGCGAGACAAGCATGAGACGGACTATCAACTTTATAAGAGAGATTTACGTGATTACACGAGAGCGAACTAAGAAGACTAAGAAGGAAATACATTCACTGAAATCGGCAATTAAACTCAGGGGAAGTAATAATTATTTACCATGGGATGCAATGTTTATAAGAAATTAAAAACACACTTTTTGCTTTATTTTTGTGTTGGTTTTAAAAAATTTCAATTTTTATATAAGCAATATATTACGAAAACAAATATTTTTATTTTGTGAGCACAATTGTTTTGCATTACTTTATTGTTTAATTAAAATGCATATATATATTTTCATATAACATTACATTCCATAATGTCTCCCAGTTTGGAGTAATAATGTTTTATATACTCGTGTTTCTTTTAATGATTGATTGTTAATACGAAAACAATTGTATTTTTGACCGGCAATAAATGCCGCCAGAAGTAATTACAGTAATACGCACAAAATAGAAGTCTTATCGTGTGTCACGATCCTCACTGTAAATCCCTTTTATTTAGTTCTACACTCTATCACTCCTTTGGCGAGATGGGTAATTTAGAGACGAACAATAGATCAAGACAAAGTATAAGTGATCTATGGAAATACCCCAGTTTCAGAAATGAGCACTGGTGTATGGATGGCACAGGATATGGTCAGAACAGCAGGCAATTTTTGGACTAGCTCTCTCCTGCTGGTAATGAAAAGCACGTTAACCCAAGGATTGTAGGCACTGTGTTCACGTCCTCACCAAACATTTACTTTCGTTGTGATCTGAATAAGACAGTAATGTAATGTTTTCTTTCAAGTGAAGTTAATATTTCATAAAATATAAATAAGTTTGAATTGTTCAAAGCTCACGACCTTGACAGAAGTAGATTGTCCGCCTGAGATGCAGGTTATTTATAGGCAGCCGTTCTTCTATATTATAGTTTCCCTGAATCCTATCTATCTGTTTTTCTGTTTCTCAACTCATGAAAACTAAAAATATTAATTAAGTAACAACTTTACCACATTTTTTTTCATTTCTACAGAAGGCAATGTGACCTTTTCTCGTCACGAACACTACTTAGGTTGAAGTGAGGTAAGGGTGGTCACAATAACCAGTTTAACTGGTACAGTGTCTCTTGACGTACACTTCTTAGGTTGAAGTCAGGTAAAGATCAGTTTTATTTTTTGTTTAAACAAAATTTTGTCTTTTTTTGTGGAAGCGCGACCCGTTCAACCTAGTTGATTATATTACGTCGCATGTCCAAATATAAAAGACCTTCAGGTCTGATAACTTAATTTAGATAATAATTTTTAAATGAGTATATGGTGTATAAAAGCAAGTCAAGGATAACAATTTTAAAATGAGTGACTTTTTTAAAATTAATTGTATTTGTTTGGTTTTACAGAGCAGAAGTACAAATCCTATGGACATCTAACAGAATGAACATTGATATCGCTATGCAGGCCAGCGGGTAGGGTAGCAATAGGAACAAATAACAGTGATACTTGACAGTTCATTATGACGTAGTGGAAGAAACTGAACCATCAGTGCAATAATCTGACAGACAAGAGTAAGGCTTGGAATGGGATCATAAATCATTGGAGGAAGACAAGAAGTGACAGCAAAGTTTGTACAGTCACAGTCAAGGCACGAACGTGAAAATATCGTGCATGTGTATTAACATATCGATTAATTTTTTTTTGTTTTTGTATATTACATTGCAAAATGTGCTATTTTATTCATCAAGAAGCATAGTAATTGCATCGTTGCATATATAACACATTTTCTAGTAGATAAACATAGACGTGCATGGGATAGCTTAATTGAATTGTCACACGCTTATATCTAA
Source organism: Oreohelix idahoensis (assembly GCA_024509875.1). Lineage (NCBI taxonomy): Eukaryota > Metazoa > Mollusca > Gastropoda > Stylommatophora > Oreohelicidae > Oreohelix > Oreohelix idahoensis. The sequence continues at coordinate 95,835 of JAMPIV010012297.1, read as the reverse complement.
CACGCGAGAGAGAGAGAGAGAGAGAGAGAGAGAGAGAGAGAGAGAGAGAGAGAGAGAGAGAGAGAGAGAGAGAAAGACAGAGAGACAGAGAGATAGATTTATATTCACAATGAAAAACTAACATAGAAGACATGTTTAAAACAGTTACAAAAAAAAAAAACCCAACAAAACTTCAGAATTACACACCAGTGAAAACTGGAAAACCATACAAATGACAGTTTCTTAAGCATAAAGTAAGCAAGAATTTAACGAACATTGAAGCAGCATACATCTTGAATATGGATGTGACATTATCATTGAGAAAATAAAAATTATGATAATTAAACAGATGAGAAGCCATCCGTGGAGTCGAACTCTGACAAATTGTTCCTGTGACATTGTAACATGTACAATACATGTGTTCTATGCAAATGAATGCAAACAGTTAGAATCACATAATTTTTCAACCACTCGTCTATTGCTTTTACTTAGGCCATTCCCGGAAGAACTGTAATACTGGGGTCGACCCGTGACGAGAACGGAGCAAGCTCCAGGCATCTCGTCTAGTTCCTAAAATCAGTTTAATATCGTAGTGGCTCAATGGGTCACGTATCAGATATTAAGCTGATAAGAACAGATGTTTTTCCTTTTTTTTCTATATTTATTTATTTATTTATTTTTACTTGTACAGTATTTGCATTCTTTTCAATTTACAAAGTCGTGTACATTTTAGAAAGTGAAATACATGGAAAGTACATTTTAAAATTGCAAATGAACACTCGTGCGTATTCACACTTTCATTTGCACTTACAAAGGTAAATATTAAGGGTTAAACATTTTAAATAGATTACAATAGAATGAATAATGTTAATTCTCTGTGAGTTAAAGTGCTGGCATTTATTGAACTAATTCGTTTTTGTTAAGAACAATTCTACCAGTCATAGTGTGAAGAAAAATTTGTTCTCAGCTTGAAAGTGTGTCAGTGTGTGTAACATGTTACACATTGCCTAGTTAATGAAGGAACGACAGGAAAGTAGGACATATGTATACAAGCCGAATAATGGTAGTAGATGGCGTGTCGAGGTTAGCCAATGAGAAAACAGGAACCCCCAAGGACCGATCAAAAAAGCTACGCCAGTTTAATAAAGAGGATAAAATGTGTACAAACCAGAGGTTAGACTTAGGACCCGCAAATGTGTGTGTAATGTCAGAAAAGGATGAATATGATCTCATTTTGCAGGACATAACTCCTGAGATGTGAATATAAATGAAAAAGTGGAAGGAATACTTTTGAAGATATGTAAGAATAAAGGTACATCGAGCGTTCATGTGTTGTTATTAATTAAAATTTGATATAAAATCAAATACAAGACCGATTATGGAAAACAACACATGGATATAAAGACCAACTTACGGAGAATGGAAGAATATCAATCAAAAGGTCCACACTAGAACAGATGAAATGCACGAAGCAGAAATGTGGAATACGACTCGCACAGTTTCACACAGGAAGGCAAGATTTTAGAAACTGCGACAGAGTTACTGTGATAAACGAGCACAAAGGCCTTATAGCTCTATTTTTTCCTACATCTCTCGTATTGTATTTTCTCCCACATTTGTGCTCTTTCATCCCACATTTGCTATCCCACATGTGCTATTTCATCGTTGTGATTACTTGCGACCGGTATCTATAGAACCGCATTTGTTCTTTCATCGGTGGTAAAATAAAGTCTTTCGATTGAGTCCCCATACCTGACATCATCGTTTGAAGTCCACATTGCATCGTGATAAATCTGGTGAAAACACATCTGGTCATCCAAATCAGACATCTGGGCATTATACAGTTTCGGTGGACTGTTTTTATCTTTGTTGCTCGGCCAGGTCACCACATTGGACGCCCAGGTGAAAACGTCTCATGCTGAATAAACCAACCGGCATGTAAATCAATAGGCGGCGCCACAAAGAGAACATGTTAACATCCTGGCGACAGTGAGCGGAGGTAACAAAGAGTGCTGCCAACACATGGAACAATAAACAACCAGAGAATAATGTGACAGCACTTTGCATTGGCCAGCCAATTATCTCACTACCTGTTTGTCAAACAAGCCAGGCAACGAAAGTTGATCGCGAATTACCATACCCACGTTTGGACTGACAGGGGACAAGAGTGATCCTGTGAATGAGTGAACAGAGGGGCTCTCAGGGATTGGTTGTATTGGGCGAGCTGTACGTCACGGATCCAAGAAACCCACATTGGACTTCTGATATAATACCGCATAGCTTGCTAGAGAAAGGAGTCCAGTTTTTACATTGTGAGGTAGAGATTAAAATCCCTATAACGCCTAGCCTAAACACACGTGTTTATTCAGAATGGATAATAATTCCTTTCTGTGGTGCATTGTGTTCGTAAATGATTTTGCGAAGGGAAAAGAAGGTTAGTAGATCTTATACAGATTATTAATACAGTTTCTTATTCTTTGTTTAGTTTAATTTCACAGCTAAATGTGTGAAAGTAGAGCTTCAATTAATTCTTTACATAACTGATTAATAAAATCAGAAGATTTTCCTAGAAGATGATAGGATGATAGGAAGTAATAATTAGTTCATACTTCACCTTCATCATCATCACAGTCTCTCATGCACAAGATATTTACCATCATTAGAATCGAACTCAGAGAGAGATCAATAATGAGCAGTAGTATGAATAAAAGTCAACCAGTGATGTTACATGTGAAAAACTTACGAAGACTTTTGTGTGTCTTCAGTTCATCAGAAGTCTGAGTCTACACGCAACGTGTGTGACGTCTAACCAGAAATAAGTTACCAAAAACGGACATTTGGCTAGCAGAATTCGCCATAGGACATCTTTCATTCCTCAATTAAAAAGGAATATTTTTTCACCCACAATTCTGAAGGTGGACGCAGCATTTTTCGTCACCATATACTGCTGGCTTACAAGTTCAATACATATTTATCACAAGTTCAAATCACTCGAGACCATTATTATCTGGAGTCAAGCTAAAGAGCTCAAAAGTGGAATCTCATATTTATACCAAGTGCAACACACTCTTAAGCGCATTCTATGAAGCAGACTCTAAAGAATATTGTATGAATCACGACTACATACGCAAGATAATGAGTCTACATATCATTAACATTTCGTGAAGATATCCTGAAGATATCGTGAAGATTTAAGAACAGTGTCACAAGTGCAAAGACACATCCTGGCGCCGACATAAATTCAGATCACAATCCAGTTGTCATCAAAGTAAATATAAAGCTGAAAAGAGCAGGAAACAGAAGACAGGAGGAACCCCAGATAGAAATATCAGCGCTGAAACAACCAGATATAAAACAGAAATATTTAATCGAAGTCAAAAATAAATACCAACAGTTATTGACAGAAAGCATGGAGCAGTATAGAAGAGAAAACCCAGAAGAAAAAGCAACCGCAAAATGGGAATGCTTAAAAACAAGCATACAATCAGCAAATGCAAATTTACCTAAAAAGGAGTCTAAGAAAAATCAAATTTGGATGACAGATGACATCTTGAATAAAATGGCAGAAAGAAAGAAAGCAAAAAATACTCCAGAATATAAAACAATAGACAATGACATACGTACTATGTGTAGAGAAGCAAAAGAACGGTGGATAGAAACAAAATGTAAGGAAATAGAAGACTTGGAAGCGAAGCACATGACAAGAGATATGCATGAAGAAATAAAGAAATTATCAAATCGGTCGCGGCTTGCACAAGGAGGAAGCTGTATCAAGAACAAAAATGGTGTAATATTACTTGATGAGAAAGACATATCAAACAGATGGGCAGAATACGTAAAAGAACTATTCGAGGACAACAGAGGTAAAAAACCATCACCAGATTCTAATGAAGGCCCACACATTCTCAGATCAGAAGTAGAGAATGCCATTCATATGATACAAAAAGGAAGATCAGCAGGCATGGATAACATAAACATTGAAATGATAGAAGCTCTGGAGAGCTTTGGTATAGATACAATCACAGAAATATGCAATGATATATACAATACAGGATATTTACCACACGACATGAAGACATCAGTTTTTATAACATTGCCCAAAAAACCAAATGCAACAGAATGTTCAGACTTCAGAACAATCAGCCTGATGAGTCATGCAATTAAGATACTGCTCAAAAATCATACAGGAAAGAATAAAAAGTAAAGTAGACAGCGAAATCCAAGAAGAACAGTTTGGTTTTAGACGGAACAGTGGAACAAGAGAGGCAATATTTTGCCTAAGAAGATTAGCAGAAAAATATACAGAGGTCCAAAAAAGTATGTATATGTGCTTCATTGACTATAAGAAGGCTTTTGACAGAATCCATCATGAGAAAATAATTGAATGCCTCAAAGACATAGGTATTGATGGAAAAGATATAAGAATACTCAGTAACCTTTATTGGGAGCAAACTGCCACAGTAAGATCGGGAAGGAATTATTCACCATACATAGACATAAAAAGAGGTGTCAGACAAGGTTGTGTGCTGTCCCCCTGCCTATTTAATTTATACACCGAAAAAATTTTCAAACAGATACAGGAAATACCAGGACTGAACATCAGTGGAAGATCAATAAACAACCTTAGATATGCAGATGATACCGTGTTGTTAGCTGAAAGCGAACAGGAGTTACAAGAACTAGTGAAGCAAGTGAACAGTATAAGTCATGAATATGGACTCGACATTAATATTAAGAAAACTAAAACTATGATAATTAGCAAAACAGATGATAAACCCACATTAAAGATAAGCGTAAATGGGAAAATGCTGGAACAAGTCAAGAGCTACGTATATCTTGGTCATATAATAACAGAAGATGGCAGATGTGAAACAGAAATCAAGAAGAGAATAGGAATGGCCAAAGCTACATTCAACAACATGAAACATATACTGACATCCAAACAGTTATCTCATAAATTAAAACTGAGAATCATAAAGTGTTATATATATTCTGCATTTCTGTATGGTGCAGAAACATGGACGATGAATAAGCATTTGGAAGAAAGAATTGAGGCTCTTGAAATGTGGATATATAGAAGAATGGGGCGTATCTCATGGAAAGAGATGAAAACAAATAAGGAGGTCCTAGAAAATCTAGGTATGAAAAGAGAACTAATGAGAGAGGTCAAAGTTCGGCAGCTAAAATACTTTGGCCACATAAAAAGGCATAACACCTTGCAGAAGACCATAACAGAAGGGAGAGTTGAAGGTAAACGTGCAAGGGGAAGACAGCGCTATAAGTGGGAAGATAACATCAAGAGATGGACGGGAAAGAGTCTATCAGAGTGTACCACCAAGACAAGAGACAGAAGACGTTGGAGATCCATTACAGCCAACCTCCGTTGTGGAGATGGCAACTGATGATGATGATGATGAAGATATCCTGCCTGACTGGTACGCTCGGGAGATTAGACAACAGACCTTTTGTTCATATGACAGTTATTAACTGTTAATCAACACTACAGAGAAATACTCAACAGTGAAGGAATATATATATATATATATATATATATATATATATATATATATATAGATATATATATATATATATATATATATATATATATATATATATATATATATATATATATATATATATATATATATCTCGTCAACGTTCTCAGTCCGACACCAGTTTTCATCAGAACGTCCTCGACTTAAGAGATACCCCACTCGACATAACGTATGACAACTTGGGACATTTTATGCATACATGTGAATCATCATATCAATGAGAAGCATTTAGAGACATTGACTGTGTAGATTACTCGCCATTTTGGTAACACGTATCATATCACATCATCATCATTTCGCTTTGCACCAGTTCATTCTTAATTAACTACTACTTAATTAACTGCAATTTTACTATCTCATCTGTGTGTTTTATGTGAATCGTCTTTCACCATCATCACGTTCTAACCATTACTAACCCTATATGTGTGGGTATTTCATTAATAAACACAACGATCGTGTGATAATTATCTAGTTTGTTAATGTATCACTCGTGCTGTCAGTGTTACATGTTCATCTATAGGAACATTTTTCTACTCAGATGAGGTTGGGGGCTTGATAAGGGTGGATTTAGGCTGACTTGAAGTACCACCGCTATCGACAACGGGTAGATTGTGGTTGTATGGTAGGGTGTCCTATCTGGTTTTTTTTATTGTTGCCGTGTGTAAGTAGTTGGATAGTCCACAGGGTACAGCACAGGCAAAAATGACATGCAATATCATAGAAATGGTAAACTGCTCGTGACGTTTATATTCCGTTTTATTGCACACCACAATGACAGTCACGTTACATACGTCATAAGATATCACAGTTCAACGATTGTAGCATTCAGAAATAATATTGGTGCAAACTGATATTCATGTAGGATCCAATCCTCATCAGTCATAGAGTAAACAATACTTCAGTGTACTCGGTATCATAAAATTCATAAATATTAATTCTGCAACAGTGTCAGCTGCAGATCATCAATGTCTATACATAATAATGAATACTCCCCTCCTGATGCTAGCAGATCAGACGTATACAATAAGTCCATTGTCCGCACGTGAATAGCATACATGGAGTACAGGTCACCCTGACCTTTTTAACATTCCTAAGTCTAACCTCCGACAAAAGATGTGATCGCTGACCTAGCGATATTCATAGGACGTAGAACTGTTCCTCGGGCTTAGGATATCCCGTATACATATAAATCACAGGTATGAAAATACCTGGGGTGTGATATCTATTAGAGGAACCTTCCTTTTCTGTGAAAATACGTGAGCAGATATCGACCATTGTCAAACATAAGTAAAGTTACAGATTGGATGTAAATGAGGCATTACCTTCGTTCGAAAATCCACACCACAGAAAAACATACACCTCCTGGCGTTTTATAATACTCAAGGGAAGGACCTTGTAAGCTAACTATCTCACAATAAGGCTCCTAATCCCTAACAAAAAACAGAGACGCCAAAACGCGTCTTTTCTCCTTCACAGCTTTACATCGTCTCCCAGACAAAAAGATTCCCAGACGCCCTTGCGTCCGGACATGCGCAGACCCTCTACACTAGAAATAGCGATCATACAAAACCAACTAAGAACATTCGAGATACAGATGTATACTAGATCAAGCCTTATATGGACATGAACAGAGACCTAAACACAGGTTTCAGACATTCCAACAACAGTTGACCGATACTACCAAATAAGGAGAATGGTCACACTTCGTTAAATAAAAATGTGGACCGACCGTATCTCAACACAAGAGGAGGTAACATCATATTGAATGATACTCTCCATATCCTGAGTTATGTAGCTTTGACCGACAAGAAACTTAAGTGTACTTTCAGTATCTAACAATACAATGTCTTTATCCAAAAATGATCATACAATGTCTTGATTAAAAAAAAAGATCATATAATGACTTTAGAAAAAATGAAGATCTGTGCGTAACATTACCGCACCCTCCCGGGAAAAAAAATGAAACATTTTTTTTTTTAAATCCTGGAGCCGGGAAAAACCCTAGGCTCCTAACGCACGTATGATGCGCGGATATATTGCCTAAAAAATGAGGCTAGCTCAGATCCTTAGAGAAACAAAAATTTACCTAAGTATACGCGTATATATTCCAGGAAGGTGCCACCAACACACGCCACAGCGATGGCAATATCATAATGAAAGTCAAATTATACTCATACAAATCTATGAAGTTAAACATATTATCATAGTATTATGTGCATACAGCGGTGTAATATACCAATATACCGCAATATAATATTACACATATTTAAACAATGGGCACATTATATGATAAATTATTAACCATAATAATACATGTGCTGTTTCTCGTAGACATAAATACAATTGATACAAGAAGATGTGGACATCATCCGCTCCCAATCCAGGACAGGACTAGATAACTTCAAAGTTCCACAATGCACAAAATCTCGCAGACTTCAAAGATGTGCTGCGAAAATATCAATAACACAAATCTTTAAGACAAAAATGTTAAATCTCTTAATACAATCATTAAAATATAATACCTAATGTGGCCATGTGATCTTTTGGCCCGTATATCGCTAACTAAGCCTTCTTCTGGTAACAGAAAAAAAGAAATCACATGGTACAATGTTATAAATTCCCAAAAAGTGAGAAAATATGTGCTAATATGTCATTATAGTATTGAATTGTATATCAGAAAATGTATATGACAGAAGATTTATGTGGAATCGTGTGGGCACCTGGACAGAATGTCCGCCATCACATTATCCGAACCACGGATAGCTCGCACTGTGAAATGAAATGGTTGAAGAGCTATGGCATATCGAGTAGACCTCGAGCTCTTCAAGTTTTTGCTCTGAATAGCAGTAAGAGCTTTCTGGTCGGTTTCCACAATGAAATGTGCGCCTAGAAGAAATCTTTGTAACTTCAGAATAGACCATACCATAGCCAATAATTCACGGTCTAAAACCGAGTAATTCTTTTCTGCAGCATTTAATTTCCTAGAGATATACATCACCGGATGCAGAGTATCAGAATACTCCTGCATAAGTGCTGCCCCAATCCCTGTTGACGAGGAGTCACTTAGAAGAACAAAAGTCTTTTCAATAGTAGGTAACCTAAGGATAGGTGGAGATGAAAATAGAGTTTTCACCTGGTCCAATGAGGATTGACACTCTTGAGACCAGCGGATCAGATTAGGCGATCCTTTCTTCAGTAAAGTAGAAAGCGGTGACATGATGGAGGACAGATTCGGAATGAATCGTCCGTAAAATTGGATTAAACCTAAGAGACTCCGCACTTGTTTCTTCGTCCTAGGGACAGAAATGTTAAGTATTTTTGAAACATTGTGGTCCTCTGTCTTTAAAAGACCATGACCAACACGATGACCCAGGAAAGAAATCTCACTAAATCCTATAAAGGCTTTAGAGGGTTTTGCAGTCAAGTTATACTCGCGAAGAGTAGACAGCAATTCGTATAAACCCAAATAGTGATCTTCCCAGGAATCACTGAACAGACAGATATCATCTAAGTATGCTATGACATCTGTACGATATGGGAGAATTCGCCGCATCATGCGTACGAATGTAGCAGGGGCGTTCATAAGACCGAAAGGCATGAAATTCCATTGGAATAAACCCCTAGGTGTAGAAAAAGCCGTAAAAGGTTTGGCGCGTTCAGTTAAAGGGACTTGCCAATAACCTTTAGACTAGTTTGGTAAAGAACCTAGAATTAGAAAGTTTATTTAGTAGCTCTTCCAATGAAGGCATAGGTTCAGCATCGAACTTCGTAACCTGGTTCAATTTGCGATAATCTAAGCAAATGCGAATGTTATTATCCTTCTTTCGAACAATAACCATAGACGAAGAGTATGCTGAAGTGGATGGTTCAATGATTTCCAATCGAATCATTTCATCCAATTCTTTTTCGACTTGTGACTGAAAATGGATAGGTATCGGATAAGGTCTGACTCTGATAGGATTATGGTCAGTAAGCACTATGTCATGTTCGATGACATGTGTGTGTCCCGGGATGTCTGTAAGGACGTCCTGAAACGTTTGCGACATCGAAGAAACTTGTCGATGTTCCTCAGCGGAAAGATTAGGAGAAACGGTAACGTTTTTCCAAGATTCAGTCGAATGAAGTGGGACCATAGGAAGTGGAAGATTGACATCAGAAAAAGTAGTTTCCTCATCCTGTATAACTGACAGGGATGAGTAATGACCATGACGTACTTGAGAATTGTCCGTTGCCTGGAAAATAGGCTGCAAATAGTCTGGTCTTTCATGAAATTCCGTGAGCATATTTATGTGATGGGGTGGGCGAGAAGATGGTGATGATGATAGTATTGTGATGTGTGATCACTCTCTTGTCACACTCGCACCGACCCGAACAACAATAAAACTCTTGATTCTAGAGGCAGGGGCTATATTTATTTTTACAACCCATTCAGTGACAAAGCAAACATTAAACAAATAAACTAGCGAACATAACAAAACAAAACTAAACAAAACAAAACACCCAACAGTGCCCGATGCTAATCTGAAGAAGCAAACAAAGCACAGAATAGTTAAAATCATAGTATAATACTGAATGAGAAACACCACGCTCTCACCTGTCAAACTGTCCTACGCCGCCACCTGACACACTCAACTATCACGAACACACACACACACACTCATGCATGTCGTCCAATGAGACTGGTATGGTGTTGTGCATTAGGCTGGCAACCTCACCATGTAACACAGATTGCTACCAAAACCACTACTGCCCGAGCATCTGAATGCTTAATATGACTGTCCTACGCTGGCAACCTCACCATGTAACACAGATTGCTACCAAAACCACTACTGCCCGAGCATCTGAATGCTTAATATGAAGGCAAACCACACTGTTGGCCCCATGCTCCCTCAGGAGCGGAGAAGAGAAATATATATCTTGAAGTGAGCCCACGTGCTCTCACAACCATTCCTCGCATAACCATAATTAAATAATCATAAAATGGACATAAAATTATATTCAACTATATGTACAACAAATACTCTCAGTAATGAGAATAAGCTACTGCCTCGTAACCGATCCACATCAGTATTCGATACTGCATTCTGAAGCATGTCGTATGTGACGACTGGTGCGCCTGGCAACAAGCGGGTCGTATATGACCACTGGTGCGACTGGGAATCTCATCACATGAAACACATCGTTACCGAAAAAATCACTGCCATAGCATATAAATGCTTCATGCAGGCTTCTGTTGGATTCAGCCGCACTGGTGTCGCCCTGCTCCGCAAGGAGCAAGATTATATTTCTCTCTCCGCTCCTGAAACAGCACCAGGGTTGGACACAGTAAAGCGTGGGTGTTTAGCTCATTAAACGTATTAGACTATTCATTTAGTGCATTTTTGGAGAGCGCCAGAGGCCAACTCCACTGTGGGTCGCATTTATGTCTCAAATGCGCTTTACGCACAAGGAGTGGCCTCGCGCTCTCCAGAAATCAAAATGACTATTCTCACCTCACAGTAACTCATTAAACGTGAGAATAGTCATGTAGGGAGCTATTTCATACATGAGAAGCGATTTTTTACTTTAATTTAGATGATATTGACTGTTATCAGGATGGCAACCACGTGGTCATGAAAGGCGGCGCGTCACCATGTGTGATTGTATAAAGAAGACGCCAGTTTTATATTGTGTGAATTGACACGTGGGTGGGAAGCAGATTAAGATAATTTTCCCCAGTAAAGGAAAGAGATAGTTTTCGTGTTAATGCCAGTTTTGTTAAAGTCAAGAGTAATTATTTTATTTCTTTAATGTAAAAGTAATTGAGTGTATTTCACGATAGCCTACTTATCATAATTCTACTGTATATATTTAATAAGCTACTGCCTCGTAACCGATCCACATCAGTATTCGTTACTGCATTCTGAAGCATGTCGTATGTGACGACTGGTGCGCCTGGCAACAAGCGTGTCGTATATGACCACTGGTGCGACTGGGAATCTCATCACATGAAACACATCGTTACCAAAATAAATCACTGCCATAGCATATAAATGCTTCATGCAGGCTTCTGTTGGATTCAGCCGCATTGGTGTCGCCCTGCTCCGCAAGGAGCAAACAGCAACATTTATGTCTCAAATGCGCTTTACGCACAAGGAGTGGCCTCGCGCTCTCCAGAAATCTAAGTGACTATTCTCACCTCACAGTAACTCATTAAATATATACAGTAGAATTATGATAAGTAGGCTATCGTGAAATACACTCAATTACTTTTACATTAAAGAAATAAAATAATTACTCTTGACTTTAAAAAAACTGGCATTAACACGAAAACTATCTCTTTCCTTTACTGGGGAAAATTATCTTAATCTGCTTCCCACCCACGTGTCAATTCACACAATATAAAACTGGCGTCTTCTTTATACAATCACACATGGTGACGCGCCGCCTTTCATGACCACGTGGTTGCCATCCTGATAACAGCCAATTTTTTTTTTTTTTTTTTTTTTTTTTTTTTTTTTTTTTTTTTTTTTTTTTTTTTTTTTTTTTTGCGTTCGCCCGCTAATACTGGAGGCGAAATCTCAGGTTATTATTTTATGTCTAACCTGACATTGATTTTACGTGAGTATCCCTTTATTTCTTGTACAGAGACAGGTGTCCCTCGCCATTCAAGCAAATACTCGCCGATTTCGGAGGTACCCATTGCAGCTGGGTCGGCTCAGGAGCCGCCAGTCCCTGGTCGACGACACTTCTTCAAATGTTCTCGCCAGGTCTCGAGTTAATCCAGTCCAAATCCCGGTCGACGAAAAATCCTCAAATGCCGTCGCCCGGGTTTGATCCTGTATCACCCGGTCGCCAGAGCGGTGTTGTAACCACTACGCTAGCGCGGCTCCCATAACAGCCAATATCATCTAAATTAAAGTAAAAAATCGCTTCTCTGTCCAGTTTCATGTATGAAATAGCTCCCTACTAAATTTGCCCTTCTCTTATGAATGGAATACTTGATACTAAACTCTCACATCTGGATTTAGGCTTTGCGTGCCTAATAAAACCTATCAAACATTATTTTCACTCATCTATCATTTCTTCAAGACTAAATCATAATGTCTTAAAAAGACATTTCCTTTGGAAACACATCTATCTATATCACTAAACATTAAAACAGACTCGTGCTGAATATAATTTCAGAATTATATAAAACTAACGCTAATTTAAATTAACTCACGTGTCATGTCTTTGTGTTCTTCTGTGTGGGTACACAGGGCGCCTCGTTTCGTTCCCTCTTGTCTGGACTGATACTTAAAAAAAGGGCCGCTGGTAGTTCGCTATCTCTTTTTATAGGCACTAGGCTAATCACTCACTTTACTGCGCGCTAGGCGTATTAATCTTGGCTACTTAAATATCACACGCGATTATCGCTTAGGAATAGCGAAAACACAAATAAAACCTACAGCTATTTAATATAACACAATTCTACACCACAACTTAATTTAAAGGCATTATTGTGGCCTTTTCATCAATCTTCCTTATCTCGTCAGAATTTTTACATACTAGCGTGCTACGCGCACTTCTAAAATATGGGCGATAAATCTGCCTAGAAACTGGTAGGGGGCGGGCGTCTCCTTTTCGGCCCCATCACATATCTCCCTCCTGATTTTGTTGTCGTCCCGACAACATCACTCCCTCTGGCGCTTCAGTTGTAACCTCTCAGATCGTCTCTGGGCAGGACCCTCTATTGGCTGCAGGGCATACCAGCCTGGTTCTGGCATTAGACCATGCACGTCCTCCCCAGGATCTGTCTCATCTGGTGAAGCTGGTGCCTCAGGTAGGCCTAGTGTAGCATCTACCAGATTCGGAGAATCATCTTTGTCCTCACTTCGTCTCAGTTCGTGCGCCGCAACCCTCATCTTCAGATCTTCGTTGCCTGCTGGCCTTATCACATAAGGACCACCGCTTGCTTCTGGAATTGACGATACAATGAATTCGTCGTTGGACCACACGTCTTGTATTTTGGCCCTGTCAGTGTAGTGCACTCTTTTCCGCACTCTTTCACCCACTCGCAATGGTGTGGGGCCTGGAAGCTGATTACTTCTCTCCCTCCTGTCAGCGGCCATTTTCTGCATTCTCTCTGCAGCTTTTTGGTGGGCTATGTGCAACCTCTCTAGGTGACCTTGCAGTCACTCGTCAGTTGTCTCCGGCTCTTCATCTGACCGCGTGCCTATCATGAAGTCTAGAGGAAGCCTCGGCTCTCTGCCGAAGAGGAGGTAGTATGGTGAGTACCCTGTCGAAGAGTGGGGGGTAGAGTTGTAGATCATAACCACCTCCGCTAGATGCTCAGACCACCTTCGCTTCTGGGCGGCTGTCATGGGTCTCAGCAGATCATGCAACGTCTTGTTGAAGCGCTCGCACTGCCCGTTGCCTTTAGGATTGTAAGCTGTAGTGCGGCTCTTGTGGACTCCATATACCCTGCACAGCTCTGCGACTATCGCTGACTCGAAGTTCCGGCCTTGATCAGAGTGTATCCTCTGAGGAGCTCCGAGATACTGGAACCACTTTTCCACCAGGGCCTTGGTGACTGTTGTTGCTTTTTGGTCTCTTGTTGGTATAGCAATGGTGTACTTGCTGAACACATCTGTCAGCACTAATACATTCTCAAACCCTTTGGAATCCCGCTCTAGCAGTGTGAAATCCATTGCTACCACCTCAAGCGGTCTGGAGGCAATCAAGTTTCCCGATGGCCCATGAAACTTCAGTTGAGGTGCCTTGGCGACGTTACATCGGTTGCATCTGCGACAAAAGACGTCAACATCAGCTGTGATGCCTACCCAGAAGCACCTACTTCTCAGCAACTGCAGCATGCGCTCTCTTCCCTGATGGCCCACCCTGTGAGCAGAGTCTAGTATCCGTGGTTTCATGGACTCAGGTATTACCAGTTGTTTTATGCTGGATCCATCTGATCCCTTCACTGTCCGGTATAACAACCCATCTGTCACTTCCAGCCGGTTACTCTGATTAAGTAGTTTCCTTGCAGCCAAGGGGATCTTTCGAGCATCTTTTCCTGCAGGTCTGGTGCCATCCTTTACCATCTTCCTAACCATCGCTACCACATCATCCGCTCCCTGGAGATTTATCAATTCCTCACGCGAATAGGTGGGAAATGCTTGAGTGGTTGCTGGTGCTGTGGTTGATTCGGCCGGTACCCTTTCACTGATATCTTTCTGGCTTGTTGCTGTCATCAACCCTATCTCATATGGTATCTGGGTAAACTCTCCGATAACCTCAGCTGTTATGCCACTTATTGCAACATCTGCGTCATCCTCCAGTTCCTCGCCTGCGGTTTCAATAGGAAAACGGGACAAATAATCTGCATTTCCATTGGCTCTTGCTGCCCGATGTCGGATTGTGTAGTTAAACATCGCCATCTGGGCCATCCATCTCTGCTCTATAGCTCCTAGTTTAGCTTTCTCCCAGAAGGCCAGACCCCTATTGTCTGTAAATACCTCTACTTGTGATCCTAACAGGTAACCTCTGAACTTCTCAGTCATGGCCCACTTAAGACCTAGCAGTTCCAGTCTCATACTGTTTTTTGAGTTTCTTTCAGAGGGTCGAAGTGTGCGACTTGCATATGCCAAGACTTTCTTTGTTCCATCTTGTACTTGCGAGAGAATTGCTCCCAATCCTTCAAATGATGCATCTACCTCCAGGATAAATGGTAGCGAGAAGATAGGGAGCCCAATGGGCTGATCACCCGTTGGCTTGTCACACCGATTACGGAAACAACGGCAGATGGATCTATTTGTTGTTGCCCTAAAGACGCCGCTAGGCGTGATGGGAAACTACAACAGAGAAAATCAATCTGCTGTTGCCCTTAAGACGCCACAAGGCGTGATGGTCTCTGACTGCTTGGTCGGTCTTTGGCTAAGGACGGAAGAAGAAGAAGAAGAAGAAGTTAGGGAACCCTAGTAGCGGTGTGGAGGTTAGTGCCTTTTTCAGTGTCCCAAAGGCAACAGCACACTCTTCTGTCCACAACTCTCCTATGGGTGACTTACTTCGTCTTTTAGTCTGCATGCCTTGATTGAGCGCAGCTACTAAATCATGTAGCGGTTTGGCTATCTTTGCAAAGCCCGGCACAAATCTGCGGTAGTAACTGGCCAATCCCAGGAATGACCGTAACTCAGTCTGGGAACGTGGTACAGGGGCCTCTTGAACAGCCTTCACCTTGTCTTCCATAGCTCCTATCCCATCTGCTGATATAGTATGCCCCAAGAATTCAATTGTCGTCCTAAACAGCTTACACTTTCCCCCATTCAACTTCAGCCCTAGCTGGCGTAGCTTAGAGAATACTTTCTCCAGTCGGCTTAAATGGTTAGTGAAGTCAGCAGAGTACACCAACATGTCATCAAGGTATACTAGTATCAGCTGGAACACTAAATCATGCATACTGCTCTGCATTAATCGTTGAAATGTGCTGGCCGAGTTGGCTAAGCCCATAGGCATCCTGGTGTATTCATAAAGTCCAAAAGGGGTAGTGAAGGCGGTTTTCTCTTGGTCTTTCTCATCCATTGCTACCTGATAGTAACCACTTGCCAGATGAAGCGATGAGAATATCTTTGCTCCTCCTAACGCATCCAGGTACTCATCTACTCGGGGTAGAGGGTATGCATCCCTCTTCGTCTTGCTGTTGAGTGCCCTGAAGTCTACGCAGAGTCTAAGCCGACCATCTTTCTTCCGGACCAAAACTATTGGGGAGGCCCAAGGACTGCAACTCTCCTTGATTATTTGTTTGTCAAGCAATCCTTGTAGGTGATCCTGTACCTCTTTATAGAAAGCAGGAGGTATTCTCCTGTAAGGCTGCTTAACTGGGGTGTCATCTGTTAATGGGATGGTGTGCTTTACCCTGTCCGTGTACCCTACATCTGTCTCATCTGTGGCAAAAAGATCAGCATAGCGTCTCAACAATGCTCTTACTTCCTGCTCTTCAGTCTCACTGCCCTCAAACCCGGTCAGGTCAATTGGGCACATCTCTTGCTCTGGATACGTGTATGGTGGACTTGCTGACATTTCTACCTCTTGAGCTCCTACAACTCTGAAATATGTGCTATAGTCCACCCCAGCTTCTGTCAGTATTCCTACTTGTGTCCCGGGAGCTAAAAACAAGTCCTCATCTCCCAAATTTATGGCCTGAATATCACAGGACCCACTTCTAAGAACAGTCAATGTATGACTCATAATCAGCCCTCTGTGTTCTAAGTATCTGTTAGGCTCAAAGAGAAAAGTTCTTTCTGACTGGCCTCCTCTCCTGCATTTGACTGTTATGGCCCTGATCGATCGAGCAGGTATGTGGGTTTGCTTTCTCTCAGCTACCCATACTTTTATAGAGTCTGATTTCTGCTTCATCCCCTGATCCCTTGGAGGGTCCCATCTTAGTATGTTCTGTATGTTTGGGATTTCCACAAGGACATTAGTACCTATAATCCCTGGTGTTTTCTTCTGGTTTCTAGGTCCTTGTACTTCCTTGACAACATAAACCCCACAGTTTTTCACTACTGTGCACCCAACTTGTATGTCCACCACTAAGTGACCAATATATGGAATGGTGGCACCATTTGCTGCTGTCAGGCGCACCCATCTACCCTCATTCAAGGGGAGCCCTCCAAACATCTCCCTGAAACATTGCTCTGTGATGGTAGACACCTGTGAACCTGTGTCAAACACACAATTTACCTCTTTCTCTTCCATCAGCACTACTCCTTCAGGCCGACCTCCTACCATCTTGATCCGGTTTTCTTGGTGCTCTCCCTTCACGTTTCTTTCTTCAAGCTCCTGGGGATTTGGTCCGCTGCTGGTCGACATTTCCTGTGATGGTTGAATCTCTAACCTTCCTTCTGAGTGGCGGTCCTTCTGTCTGCGCTCCACTTTGTGTGATGCTCTAGCCGCAGAGTTACTAAAAGGACAGCTCGCTACTAAATGTTGTGCTGACTTGCATTGGAAACATCTTCTAGGTAGAGGACCACATGGACACCTGGCAGCTATATGATCCCCAAAATCAGCGCAGTTATAGCACCTGATTCTCCGGGGGCCATTCCATAAATTAGGTTTCTTCCTGCTTCTGTAACTGCGGCTGTTCCCGTAGCGTCTAGAGAAGGTTCTCCTGTTAATTACTCCCACCTGCCGCTCCAACATCTCAGTCTCCCTATCATTTGGAGAAACAGGCCCTTTCCTTCTACTTGCATTCTTCCTCATGCCAACCTGTAATGGCCTGCCACCTCTAAAGGCACTCTTTCTATTTGAGTCACAAAGCTCCCCTTCCACAGCCTGACTCCCAGCCACAGAGGGGTCTAGTTTAGTGCCTGTTGTGGGCATTCCCTCTGGACGTGCCCTAAATTTTTGCACCGAAAGCATCGGATGGCCCTAGCCGGCCTTCTATGCCCATCTTGCATTTCAGCCATCTGGCGCTTCAGCTGTGCGACCTCTGCTCTGAGTTGCTCCACTTCGGCATTTCCTTCATGTGTCCTGGGTGCCATTTCTTCGTCGGATGCTGTGACTGTGGCTATCCCAGCTCTTGCTGATTGACCACTCCCAGTCCATCTCAGAGCATCATCTCTTATGGACACAAATGATACTGCAGGGTCGTGCCGGACCCTGTCCTCCATCATTCTCCACGTCAAGTCGTCCCTTAGACTGGGAACAAACTGGTCCCTTAGCACTGTTTCGTTAAGCTTGACACCACTGGCTTTCTCCTGCGCCCCTGCTGCCTGCTCAAATATCTCATGCAGCCTATAGGCAAACTCACGCACCGATTCCCGTGGCCCTTGGTACGCTGAATAAAATAGCGCCATTAGTTCTTGGGTGCTCCTCGATTCTCCATACACCCTGAGTATGGTCTGAAGCATTGCCTCTGGGTCATTGTCTCTTACTTGTATCCGCAGCTCCCTGCGAACAACTGGGGTCACACTGTCAAGTATCACATCGGTTTGATCCTCCTTACTCATGTAGCCGGACCTCCACGCAGCTCTAACCTCCCTTGCATAGTCCTCCGCGTTTGGCCCTGTGCGTTCTCCAAAAGTTCTCAGTTTCTTGTGGGTTGACACCAACATGTACTGTCCGTGTCCTGCCTGGGGCAGTGGACCTGCTACTGATCCCTCAGTTGGCACCACTGATGCTCCGACCACTTGTGTTGGATCTGCATCCTCATGCTCCCCTTTGCTCGTAGCACGTGTGCTCCTCGCGGCCATCTTGCTGCCGGACCGCACTGCTGGGTGTTTACACTATTTGTTCGTTTGCTGTTTGCTCGGTGTCACTGTCTGCCTGATCCTGCCGACGACGCCAATTGTGATGGGGTGGGCGAGAAGATGGTGATGATGATAGTATTGTGATGTGTGATCACTCTCTTGTCACACTCGCACCGACCCGAACAACAATAAAACTCTTGATTCTAGAGGCAGGGGCTATATTTATTTTTACAACCCATTCAGTGACAAAGCAAACATTAAACAAATAAACTAGCGAACATAACAAAACAAAACTAAACAAAACAAAACACCCAACAGTGCCCGATGCTAATCTGAAGAAGCAAACAAAGCACAGAATAGTTAAAATCATAGTATAATACTGAATGAGAAACACCACGCTCTCACCTGTCAAACTGTCCTACGCCGCCACCTGATACACTCAACTATCACGAACACACACACACACTCATGCATGTCGTCCAATGAGACTAGTATGGTGTTGTAGATTAGGCTGGCAACCTCACCATGTAACACAGATTGCTACCAAAACCACTACTGCCCGAGCATCTGAATGCTTAATATGAAGGCAAACCACACTGTTGGCCCCATGCTCCCTCAGGAGCGGAGAAGAGAAATATATATCTTGAAGTGAGCCCACGTGCTCTCACAACCATTCCTCACATAACCATAATTAAATAATCATAAAATGGACATAAAATTATATTCAACTATATGTACAACAAATACTCTCAGTAATGAGAATAAGCTACTGCCTCGTAACCGATCCACATCAGTATTCGTTACTGCATTCTGAAGCATGTCGTATGTGACGACTGGTGCGCCTGGCAACAAGCGTGTCGTATATGACCACTGGTGCGACTGGGAATCTCATCACATGAAACACATCGTTACCGAAACAAATCACTGCCATAGCATATAAATGCTTCATGCAGGCTTCTGTTGGATTCAGCCGCACTGGTGTCGCCCTGCTCCGCAAGGAGCAAACAGCAACATTTATGTCTCAAATGCGCTTTACGCACAAGGAGTGGCCTCGCGCTCTCCAGAAATCTAAATGACTATTCTCACCTCACAGTAACTCATTAAATATATACAGTAGAATTATGATAAGTAGGCTATCGTGAAATACACTCAATTACTTTTACATTAAAGAAATAAAATAATTACTCTTGACTTTAACAAAACTGGCATTAACACGAAAACTATCTCTTTCCTTTACTGGGGAAAATTATCTTAATCTGCTTCCCACCCACGTGTCAATTCACACAATATAAAACTGGCGTCTTCTTTATACAATCACACATGGTGACGCGCCGCCTTTCATGACCACGTGGTTTCCATCCTGATAACAGTCAATATCATCTAAATTAAAGTAAAAAATCGCTTCTCTGTCCGATTTCATGTATGAAATAGCTCCCTACTAAATTTGCCCTTCTCTTATGAATGGAATACTTGATACTAAACTTTCACATCTGGATTTAGGCTTTGCGTGCCTAATAAAACCTATCAAACATTATTTTCACTCATCTATCATTTCTTCAAGACTAAATCATAATGTCTTAAAAATACATTTTCTTTGGAAACACATCTATCTATATCACTAAACATTAAAACAGACTCGTGCTGAATATAATTTCAGAATTATATAAAACTAACGCTAATTTAAATTAACTCACGTGTCATGTCTTTGTGTTCTTCTGTGTGGGTACACAGGGCGCCTCGTTTCGTTCACTCTTGTCTGGACTGATACTTAAAAAAAGGGCCGCTGGTAATTCGCTATCTCTTTTTATAGGCACTAGGCTAATCACTCACTTTACTGCGCGCTAGGCGTATTAATCTTGGCTACTTAAATATCACACGCGATTATCGCTTAGGAATAGCGAAAACACAAATAAAACCTACAGCTATTTAATATAACACAATTCTACACCACAACTTAATTTAAAGGCATTATTGTGGCCTTTTCATTAATCTTCCTTATCTCGTCAGAATTTTTACATACTAGCTTGCTACGCGCACTTCTAAAATATGGGCGATAAATCTGCCTAGAAACAGGTAGGGGCGGGCGTCTCCTTTTCGGCCCCATCACATTTATGTGGAAAGTTTTATGCTTTCCATCAATATCGACGACATAGTCGACATCGGAAATTTTGGAGACTATTGCATACATACCTTTCCGTGCAATAAGAAGTCTGTTCTCCCTTGAAGGAAGAAGAACGAGAGCTTTGTCACCTGGACAAAGTTGTCGTAGACATCTATTTTTATTTGCAAACTGCCTTGCCTTTTCTTTAGCAAATTCGGATGAAGAAGTTGCTACTTTGCATGCCTCGATGATCTTTTTCCTAAGAGCAATGACATACTCGTAAGAAGATTGAGTCTCATCGCTAATATTATCGGCAGTGATAAGATCGTGTAGTAAAGACATAGGGCCGCGCGGTTGCGCGCCAAAGACAAGTTCAAAAGGAGAAAATCATGTGTGTTCATTGGGAACCTCTCTATACGCAAAGAGAGCCGCGGGTTAAACCCTGTCCCAATCCTGAGGATGATCCTCAGTTATTTTCCCAAGTAAAGTTTTTAGAGTCCTATTCAAACGCTCAACTAACCCATTAGACATTGAGTGATAGATACTGCTGAGAGACCTTTTAATATGTAGCATAGACATTACCTGTGACATAGTGTCTGATATAAGTTGAGTGCCATGGTCTGATAATATTTCTCCGGGGAAACCCAAACGAGAAAATATCAGCCAAAGAGCGTCTGCGATATCAGCAGTTGAGATGCTCTTGAGAGGTATAGCCTCTGGCCAACGTGTGCACATATCGACACATGTAAGGATAAATTGATGTCCTCTGGCCGACTTAATCCTAAAAGGACCGATAATATCTATTGCCATTTTTTTTAAAAGGGCGAATAGGAACGTCAGCAGCCTGGATAGGCGCAGCATGTCGTGGTCCTCTAGATTTGACCTCCTGACATACTTTGCAAGAACGACAGTAAATTCGTATGTCCTTGCTCACAAATAGCCAAAAGAAAGCCGCAAGGACCCTCGACTTTGTACGGGAAAAACCCATATGTCCAGCACATTGCGAGTCATGAGCATGTTGCAATATTTGCAATCTCATACTCTTAGGCACAAGAATTTGAGAATGAGTGGACGTAGTCGAGTCTTGTACCATACGCACAAGTACGCAGTTCTTCATAGAAATCCAAGACTTTCTATTAGTATTCTGATTTGGATCACCTTTTTTTGCTAGAATGAAGAATTTTTGTAAAGAAGGATCTTCTTCTTGCAATTTTATAAAGGAGTCACGTTAAATAATCAAGTGACCATTTTGGCTATCTACTTCATCATCATTAGTTAATGAAGTTTGAGGTGGATCCAGAGCATGTGCTCTTGTGACCACCGCATTGGTAGCTTCGATGTTTTGCTCTTCCCAAACAGCAATTTGCTGTGGGGTACATTCCCTAACTCCGTGAATACGACCAATAATAAGGTCCGCAATAGGATTTGGAAGAAGACACGCGTGGACATCTCCCGTAAAGAAAGGAGTAGCAATATGTATTATGGCTGTAGGATACTTTTCCAAAGTGCCACCAAATGTGACACATTTGATGACCTTTCCTGTAGCACAGGATGGATTTACAAGAGATTGCCTAACACCAACAGTAGTACATCCAGAATCAAACAAAACTGAGACTGGATTACTATTCACAAGACCCTTATGTAGTATAAGAGAACCCCTCCCGTCATGTGCAACATTAGCAGGAAGAGCGGGAAGAGGATGACCACAGCTTAAAGTTGTTAAGGTATTCGGATCAAATAAAGTATTGCATTGGATACATTCCATTTCTTTTACGCTTTTAGGCTTACGCTCGTGAAGAAAAGCAAGAAAAGATTCATTGACAGAAGACATTATTTTGTCTCTTAGCAGTAAGTCCATAAGTGCTTCATACGGCAACTCAACCCAACGTGTAAAAGTAATACGTATCTTTGATATGAATTCAGAGAATTCTACTCCAGTTTCAGGCAACATATTTTTAAATTGAAGACGATAGCCGTCTTTGTTTAGCTGGTATTTCTTTAACAAAACAGCCCTGACAATCTCATAATTGTCCTTGTCAGATTCATCTACCATGCCTAACATAGTCAAAGCATCACCTTTAAGTATTTTGGACAAATGAAACACGTACAGTGATTTATCCAAGTTATGTATTCTACAGGAACGTTCAAATCTCTATAGATAAAACGTTATATCGTCAATGGAAGCATTGAATGCTGGTAGATTAAGCTTGAAATCAACAGCATTAGACTTATTAGAAGATGATACCTTATTTGGATCATTAGCATTACCCAAGTTCATCAACTTTAACTTTTCTAACTCCAAAGCTAAGAGTTTTTTTTCATGTTCCATTTTTGATTTTCTCTCATTAGCCTCTCTTTGTAACTTTTTTTCTTCAGCCTCAGCCTCTCTTTGTATCTTTTTTCTTCAGCCTCAGCCTGAAGTCTCTTATTTTCAGTTTCTCTTTCAAGTCTTTTATTTTCAGCCTCTTTTTCAAGTCTTCTATTTTCAGCCTCTTTTTCAAGTCTTCTATTTTCAGCCTCTGTTTCTCTTTCAAGTTTTTTCTCTTCAGCTTCTCTTTCAAGTTTTTTCTCTTCAGATTTTGCTTCTGCTTCTCTTTTTTGTTTTTCCATTTCCATTTGGAATCTCTTTTCCTCCACCTGCATCTGCAGTTTTAAATTCTCAGCCTCTATTTTCTTTTGTTCAGTTTGTTCAGTTTGTTCTTTCATTTTCTTTTCTTCCAACTTTAATGCCTTGGCATATTAAACAGTCGCAAAATCTTCTAATTTATCACCAGTCTTTCCAAGGGATTTACCCTGCTCAATAAAGTACTCAAATGTAGACATGTTGTCTAAAATATGAGTCCAAAACCTGAAATAATTAATTATCTTATTTCAAACTTAATAGTAACAAGACTTAATAAAGTACTTGTATAATCCCAATGTTTAACCCAATCTATATGGGAAACAAGTTTTTGACACCAAACTTGTATTATCAAATGTATAATAATATCACAAGTCACTTCTTACTCATGAAGGCACTACACACATCAGTGCAAAACCATCAGTTATTTATCATAACTGCACAATGTAATAGTGCATGAACAAATCCACTAGTTAGTTATGATAAGTGCACTATAAATCAATAGCGCATGAGCAAATATGTAACAATAGTGAAAGCTAATTACTCAAGAACTATGTAACCTATACAAAGAACAAAGAAAATGTAAACAATAACAAAGATCAAAGACAACGTAAACAATAACAAAGATCAAAGTCCATGTAAACAACAACAAAGATCAAAGTCAATACGAAAACATTCGCATAAGTCAACTAAATAAACAGCAGAACTAAATGGAAAATATCACACAAAATGTGATGACAAAATGCGAAGAATGTACACAAACAAATGATGTCACAATGTATAAACAAAAACGGTGTATAGAACTGAATAATAGGAAAGGGGAGACCTACAAATACAAACAAATGAAATCGAAACTAAAAAACAGAAAAAAGAAAAAAAATATTACAAGAAACAACGAAAATAAAGCACAATTCGTCACAACTAAACAAATATAGCAACGGTTGTCGCTACACAATTTCAAAATAAGAAATTTGCACAGTCCCTAAAGAAAACGCTAACAGTAGAAACCTCTGTGACGTGGTATCTTCTGCTGAAAGACACCTCCCAACCGAAACCCGCTGAAATATAACATATAAATATACAAATAACATATAACATGTAGCATGTAGTAAATAGACACTAGGATGAAAAAGATTAGAAGGCTCAGTTAGAACATAAAGGCACAGTTCACAAACAAAACAGGCCACTTAACTTCTATAAATACAGCGTCAGCACGGTGTAGAACAGGATGTAATCAGCATTCTGAGGATAATGATCCAACGTTGATCAACATCTGCTCCCATAAACAGCCATGACGAAGGAAATGAGCTTCTAATATCGGAAACGTCGTTTCGGCACTTGACCTTCTGAATCTTCAACAGTACTTCTGATACTGGAACAGTTGTTACGGCACTTGTCCTTCTTCCATACAGATCAGGAAATCGATTCGCTCGGTACTTGTCCTTCTATTGTAGGAAAACTGCAATACCGCCGAGCAGCGCCGGGTAGTTTCAAAATATTACCAACTGTCAGTAATGCCTGGTACTTTCAAAAAATTTCATCAAAGGTGATGAGTAGAACTGTAATCTTGTAGTATGATGATGATGTCTGGGTTTGTTGCGTCCCTTAAGTTCTGGAACCAGATTAAACCAACTGCTGGCCACTATGAAATGATAAGACCAGACCTGGCCACCATGAAATGATAAGGGTGGATTTAGGCTGACTTGAAGTACCACCCCTATCGACACCGGGTAGATTGTGGTTGTATGGTAGGGTGTCCTATCTGGTTTTTTATTGTTGCCGTGTGTAAGTAGTTGGATAGTCCACAGGGTGCAGCACAGGCAAAATGACATGCAAAGTCATAGAAATGGTAAACTGCTCGTGACGTTTATATTCCATTTTATTGCACACCACAATGACAGTCACGTTACATACGTCATAAGACATCACAGTTCAACGATTGTAGCATTCAGAAATAATATTGGTGCCAACTGATATTCATGTAGGATCCAATCCTCATCAGTCATAGAGTAAACAATACTTCAGTGTACTCGGTATCATAAAGTTCATAAATATTTATTCTGCAACAGTGTCAGCTGCAGATCATCAATGTCTATACATAATAATGAATACTCCCCTCCTGATGCTAGCAGATCAGACGTATACAATAAGTCCATTGTCCGCACGTGAATAGCATACATGGAGTACAGGTCACCCTGACCTTTTTAACATTCCTAAGTCTAACCTCCGACAAAAGATGTGATCGCTGACCTAGCGATATTCATAGGACGTAGAACTGTTCCTCGGGCTTAGGATATCCCGTATACATATAAATCACAGGTATGAAAATACCTGGGGTGTGATATCTATTAGAAGAACCTTCCTTTTCTGTGAAAATACGTGAGCAGATATCGACCATTGTCAAACATAAGTAAAGTTACAGATTGGATGTAAATGAGGCATTACCTTCGTTCGAAAATCCACACCACAGAAAAACATACACCTCCTGGCGTTTTAGAATACTCAAGGGAAGGACCTTGTAAGCTAACTATCTCACAATAAGGCTCCTAATCCCTAACAAACCACAGAGACGCCAAAACGCGTCCTTTCTCCTTCACAGCTTTACATCGTCTCCCAGACAAAAAGATTCCCAGACGCCCTTGCGTTCGGACATGCGCAGACCCTCTACACTAGAAATAGCGATCATACAAGACGAACTAAGAACATTCGAGATACAGATGTATACTAGATCAAGCCTTATATGGACATGAACAGAGACCTAAACACAGGTTTCAGACATTCCAACAACAGTTGACCGATACTACCAAATAAGGAGAATGGTCACACTTCGTTAAATAAAAATGTGGACCGACCGTGTCTCGACACAAGAGGAGGTAACATCATATTGAATGATACTCTCCATATCCTGAGTTATGTAGCTTTGACCGACAAGAAACTTAAGTGTACTTTCAGTATCTAACAATGCAATGTCTTTATCCAAAAATGATCATACAATGTCTTGATTAAAAAAAATGATCATATAATGACTTTAGAAAAAATGAAGATCTGTGCGTAACAGGGCTTTTTATGTTACGGGATCTAAGGTCGTGGCGAAACATAACTCTTTCCATAATTAATTAGAAAATACTGTCCAGTGGAAAGCATTTGCATTCCCGTCTTCTTGTCCCTATCTCGAATAGGTCTTTATTATTTCTTAACGAGCCAATTTCTAGGCTATATCTGGCAAAAACTACTGTCGTAGTTGCCCCAATACGCACCAGACGACAGTTACCAACCTTATTTTCTCGTGCGTAAGGGGCCATCCTGTATAACAAGACCGCGGAGAATTGAAAACACAATTGCACATCATAAAGACGGAAGGACGGAGGCTAGAGAAACGCTTTTTGAGGCTAAAACCTTACCATCTGTGGCCGGGCAGCATATTCTCCACCAAAGGCAGTCTTTTCTGAACTTGTATAGGATCCTTAGAGGGTATTAGAATTACTACTTAAATTTATTACATGTGACTGTTTATTTAAAGATTTGATTAGTTGATCGACATAATTATGTTACGACAAGTACATACATAATATTTGTGATAGTTAGTATGATTGTTGAAGATGAAACCCGATAATATTACCACACAGTGACTCAACAGAGTCCTGTCAACAGTCCTTATCAGGAATAACAAACGGTCCTTATCAGGATTAACAACAGTCCTTATCAGGATTAACAAATCGTTCTTATCAGGATTAACAAATCGTCCTTATAAGGATTTTTACAACCTGCCATAAAGTTACAGCACTTTTCAGAGCTGACTTATTGTGATGGTATTGCCTCCCAGCTTTACAGTAGTAATCAAACAGATTACTCTTGGCAGATTTGCAAATAGAAGGGTAATGACGCTTCTATCTCAATGTAGTGTTCTTAAGATAGTCAGATAGGCGAAAACATTGGCTGAGCACGTTAGTTGTATAATCTGCAGACAACTTTTATGAAGAATTAAGAATTGATTTAATATTAGCGCGCTCAAGCCCCCATCTCTAATTTACTCAGTGGAATTCTATTATTCTGGTATAACTGTGTTCAGAGTGTATTTAGTAAGTTGACTTAAATAAATGTGCAGTAACTTTAAAATGATTAAATCGAAGTTAAATTTGTAAAATTACAAATAACAAAATTTAATAATCACTTAAGTTTTAACAGTTTGAAAGTAATTGAATAGTTTAACAGAAAAGGTTCGTCATTGATGTATAGTAGGTTCTTTGAATAAAATTAACTTTGGCAGCTTATATATTGCACTTAGCTGCAAGTTGTTGTTTCTGCTCCCGCTGGGTTGGCTCACTTTACACTGCTCACGCTTGTCGCTGGTCAAAGTTGTCAGGTGCATCGTTCGCAGGATTGTCAGGGAGAGTCTACAAAGTTGGCCACTCGTCTTTAAGCTCAGGCAACTGGTCCCTTCTTGTTCTAGAAATAGTACTCTTCAACTTCTGCCACCACCAACATGCCAATCCTGGCTCACAGACGTTTTTGCTCAGATGAATGAATTAAGGCACTAGTCGATGCCTTTTTACACGTGTACTTGGGGTCGTTAATTTTAACTTAATTCCCTCTCTGACTTCGTGTGTGTTCAGTTTCTTTAGATATTCTGAGTTTCCTTATCTATAACGATAGAGATTTCCTGGACTGTTTTGTTAGTCCTGATAAATACTCCAATGAAAGGTCCGGTTTGATAAAATAAAATTCTGAACTCTAGGCTTCACTCTGGCAAGGTCTGGTTGTGTCGTCTAGACAAGCAATCTTCACAGTGAATTAGACTGACGGAAGCATCAGGTTATATTCACTGTCCTGCCACCGCATCTGTTTGTGACGAAGCTAAGAAAGCGTCAATCGTTTCAAACAAAAATGTTTGGGGGGAGGTGGGCGATAAAAAATATTCCTGACATGGACAAATTTTGAACCTAATGTAGATGTCAAGACTCCCAAACATGGCATGAAAACATCTTATGCCTCGTGTACCAACTATAAACACATCTGTAAAATCATACAACAATGTGTTTCAGGTGTAACAAATTATTACTTTATCGAAAGTAATTTTATCATTACAAGTCGGACAGGAAGCGGTTATGCCATACGTGTCTGTCCAAAATGTGTTGCACAGACGAGTAATCTTATTATCTCTCGCTTAATTACATAACTCTACACAAAATCTAAGCAGACCCATATGAGTTTACCTGCGCTTAATCTCAGCAAAGCTGTGCCGCACCGAGCAAATGTGAGGTATACAGCAACAAGGAGTGTCAATTGTTTGAACACACAAACTCTTTACTACATGGCAAACAGAACAAAAAGGGTGCGACTAAGAAAATTTCGCAATAAAATCAGTACAACAGTATAACTGATTACTGCCGTAGTGAACGAGAAATCGGAACGAGGTGGCCCCAAAATCCATCTTGTGACACTTGTCAGGCAAGAAAAATAAGGGTGACTAAGACAGCATACCATATGTGTAAATAATTGATGTGTAAACTGTATTATCTTCTTATATTATCTTATATTAGAAAATGTTCTGCAGCTAGACATCTATCTTGTCTCGCTATCGTTAATCCTAACTCAGCCATGTATCACTCATACACATGCATACAGCTGACAATTATGTATACATGTATTATCTCATACACTCTAGGCTTGTGAACTTTATTACCAAATATAGCAACATGTGTAACCACTGTCCACAGGTTCATATGTGTCATCAAAAATCAGAGGTCGAAGATCCTGAACCATAGGAGCTACCTTAAAACTACACAGTTGCCTCTACTATTGTTATCAAGATCACAGCCTATTCCCCGGCAGTTGTTGGTGGGCTAGAGCGAGACCTATTCTGAATTGCTGTGTAATAGCACGGACGTGTTAAGTAATCACTGTATCCACTTCGCGCATCCTGAGTGACCAGTCAAAAGATTGTGTTAATGATGATAACTAGTGAGCTTAGCTTAGCCAAGAGACTAGAGTAAAACCAGAAAAGTTAATGAACAGTCTTTCAAATACTTGGAAGATCCAAGAAGAGACATTCTTATTTAATTAATTAGATTATAAATTCACCTTCATCAAAACTTTGAAATATATTCCTTCATTGAGTTTCATTTTCCAACATTCATAAGTGAGCACAAAGATAGATAGTGTGAATAATAAATTCAGAAAATGTACTCAGTTGACTTTTAAATTTTATATTGAAGCTTTATGTTTTCTTAATTGTTTTATTATCACGGGTAGTTACATAGCCGAAGTGGCACCTAACGTTCTGGCTTTCCTGTGAATACATTCTGAAGCAGAGACTTTCACAGCCGTGAGTATCCTGTGATGCCAGTGTTATTTTTCAACACTGAATATTCACACTTTCTACACAGAAGACTATTTATGCTCTACTTCTACCACTAAACACACTAAAAACCTTTCGCTACAGTGCATATTTGTGTTTGCGTGTGTGCTAAATTTAAAAAAGAATATCAACATTATCGCTCAGTCAGTACCAACAAAACAATATCGTAACAAGAATTGATGATGATAATGAAAAACCTTTTGTTTTAACCATGCATTTATAAATCAATGACACAGAGATCTTACACTCTGATTTTTTTTTTTTTTTCGTACGCCCGCTAATACTCGAGGCGAAATCTCAGGTTATTATTAATTTCTAACCTGACATTGATTTTACGTGAGTATCCCTTTTTTCTTGTACAGAGACAGGTGTCCCTCGCCATTCAGGCAGATACTCGCCGATTTCGGAGGTAACACTCTGATAATTAGGTGATTAGTTTCAGATCGTAATCGAAAAAAAAATCAGGTTATGACAGGTACTGACAAATGTCCATAAAAAAACATGAAACCTATTTTATTTTATTTTCTTACACCCCTGCCGTGTTTTCGTCTTTATTTTGCTTCTTGTGTTATGTTTGTTTCATATATGACACTACGCTTGTTTGTTACGTGAATTTAATACGTAGAGACATGTTGTACAATTGTCTACCTTTTACCTTTATTGAAACGGCACTTATTTTTTTTTTTTTAAATTAGTGCAATATAATGCTGATTAATGCATATTTTCACGATTCATGTAAATTGGAATTAAATGTCATTGGAAATAAAATGACAAAGAACATGCTTGCGCACAAGCGTCCAAACAGCTGCATATACAACATACACATGCCCACACATAAGGAAGGGAAACCCTAGGCATGTAAACAGTAAATAAATGTTAGACAGACTTAAAGGTATGTTTTCAAGCACCCAGTAGAAAAATAGACCACAGAAAAACAACAGACGTGAGTAGCATACTCAGGACTCGAACCCAGGACCTTCCGTGCGACAATTCCGCCTTTGCAAGCGAATCACACTATCCTCCCTGCTTTAATATCAAGTTTGAAAGATAAGTTCCAGTTTTTATAATTTAATTTTGCATATTCAACTTTTTTTAAATAAGAAAAATTGCATAATTTTGTATAAAAATTGTAGCTTAAAATTGTTAAATAAACATGGATATTTTAAACAACATTGAGTACAAAAAAAAGCCCCTTGCCAAAAGACTGAACAAGTTATGTACATATGTATATAAAGGATATTTTAAGAGTAGCCTATCTTAACGTAGCTGTTTGGAAGGGGGAAACTAGGTACTGTAAATTACTCTGTTGGGGCGCTGTTCCACACATGTTACTCATACTACTATTATTAAATTATTGCCTTCGTGAAGTCAGTTTCTTTAATTCAAGCCTTTGTTGTTCGTACTTTTTACAGTGGATCAGGTAGTGGTTAGCAGCAGAGTGGCCACACAACCTTCTCTAGCCCAGTTGACAGAGAAACTGTATGGCGACAGGAGACGCCTGAGACGAAATGCCAACTTTATAAGTGAGATAGATGTATTCACTTGAGAACGAACTAAGCAGATGGAGGACCTACACACACACGCACAGCTACATACATTTATTCCTATATTGCTGTTGGTAATTCAGGGGAAGTAATAAATAATACAATGGGCAAAAATTATCAGCATAAATTAAAGATAGTTTTATGCCTCATATTTGTGCTTTTAACAAATTTAATCAAAATTTTTAACAGTAATGTAAAACGAATAATTTTTTTTTTTGGCTGTAAAGAGTGATTTAGGATTATTTTTTTTTTTTTGTTATTATTTTAAAATATATTTTTAACATTAAACTAAATTAGAAACTCGTTCTTACTTCATGCAGTAACTATTTATATGTTTGTTTTTTCTCGTATTGCAGTATATAAAAAAACAACACTAAGATCATTTTTGACCAGCACAAAGTGTCGATAGAATTTATATAGTGGTTCATTTATTTTATTCATGAAGACACTTAAAAGATTTGTCAGTTAAAGCTGGCTGCTACATTTTCCCCCCTATATCACTTTACAGCACTAATAATTTATTATCTTCAATGTCGAACTTTGGTCTGGCAAGTATCTCTCGTAATGCTTTTCCTAAATTAATATGAAATTAATATGAAACAAATATAAAGGTATGTTATCAGGCACTCGCAGGAAATAAAGAAGTAGAACACCAGACAACAGAAAAACAACAGACATGAGTGGCTTACCCAGGATTTGAACACTGGACCTTCCGTGCGACAACCCCGCCTAGCCATGCAAGCGAATCACACTATCCGCTCTGCCATCTACGCATCATCAAAAAATGATGTTTCAATGGCAGGTCAATAGTGCGAACCACAATACACGACACCAGAAGTCCTCCATGGGCAGTTCAGCCTATTAATGACGCAATCACTTCTGTTGTATTTCTATCAAGCAGTATAGGCCGAATCCAACAAGACCCTTAGGACCTTAATACTGTGTCCAGTAAATGATAGTAGACTAGAACAGTGAGAACAGGATAGTGGGTAGGTTTGGTATTGTACAAACATTTATTACAAATAAGTGAGAGAAACCTGAGGCCTGTAAACAGTAAATTAATATGAAATTAATATGAAACAAATATAAAGGTATGTTATCAGGCACTCGCAGGAAATAAAGAAGTAGAACACCAGACAACAGAAAAACAACAGACATGAGTGGCTTACCCAGGATTTGAACACTGGACCTTCCGTGCGACAACCCCGCCTAGCCATGCAAGCGAATCACACTATCCGCTCTGCCATCTACGCATCATCAAAAAATGATGTTTCAATGGCAGGTGCTTTTCCTACACGCCGGCTTTCACCGGGAGCCATAATCCTTCATTTCGTTAGATGCCCACGTGATATGAAATAGTGCTCTGTAAAACCATATAATATTTACTCTTACTGATCCTATGGCTTTACTCATTTTTTAATCTCTGCTGCTCTCATGGAGGACACATTATACTGTTTGTCCTCCACACAAAGAGACATATTTGTTTGTCAAATTTTCTATTTGTTGAACAGTTGGTATTTGTATCTGTAATGGCCGGTTCTCTGTGTGAAAATTATCACATTTTGATATATCTTCTAGTGTGCAGGGATCCATTGTACTTTTACGTTTTCTTTTAAATTGTATTCGACATTTCCATGAGTGCTTCAGCCTGGCCGCTCTGTTTGTTTTGTGTGTTTCTGGGTGCAGTTAATATTGACATAGAGTCTGTGAGGAACATTATCTTGTCTCTAACATAGAGTCTGTGAGGAACATAATCTTGTCTCTTACAGAGAGTCTGTGAGGAACACTCTCTTTTCTCTGACAGAGAGTCTGTGAGGAACATTAGCTTGTCTCTGACAGAGAGTCTGTGAGGAACATTATCTTGTCTCTAACATAGATAAACGGCCGAATAGGAATTTCATCAGCCTGGATAGGCGCAGCATGTCGTGGTCCTCTAGATTTGACCTCTTGACATATTTTGCAAGATCGGCAGTAAATACGTATGTCTTTGTTCGCAAAAGGCCAAAAGAAAGCCGCAAGAACTCTCGACTTTGTACAGGAAAAACCCATATGTCCAGCACATTGCGAGTCATGAGCATGTTGCAATATTTGTAATCTCATACTCTTAGGCACAAGAATTTGTGAATGTGCAGACGCAGTCGAGTCTTGTACCATACGCACAAGTACGCAGTTCTTCATGGTAATCCAATACTTTCTATTTGTATTTTGATTTGGATCACCTTTTTTTACTAGAATGAAGAATTTTTGTAAAGAAGGATCTTCTTCTTGCAACTTTATGAAAGAGTCACGTGAAATAACCAAGTGACTATCTTGGCTATGCACTTCATTATTATCAGCCAATGAAGTTTGAGGCGTCTCCAGAGCTTGTGCTCTTGTGACCACTGCATTGGTAGCATGCATATTTTGATCTTCTCAAGCAACAATCTGCTGTGGGGTACATTCCCTAACTCCATGAATACGACCGATAATAAGGTCCGCAATAGGATTTGGAAGAAGACACGCGTGGACATCTCCCGTAAAGAAGGGAGTCGCAATATGTATTATGGCAGTAGGATACTTTTCCAAAGTGCCACCAAATGTGACACATTTGATCACCTTTCCTGTAGCACAGGATGGATCTACAAGAGATTGCCTAACCCCAATAGTAGTGCATCCAGAATCAAAAAGGACTGAGACTGGATTACTATTTACTAGATCTTGGTGTAGGATAAGAGAACCTCTCCCGTCATGCGCAACTGCAGCGGGAAGAGCGGGAAGAGGGTGACCACAGCTCAAGGTAGTTACCGTAGTCGGTTCGAACAAAGTGGAGCCTTGGGGGCATTTAGTTGCTCTACCAAAGTCAAAGGCAGAACATGAGATCGTGCTAGAGTTTTTATTATCATCAACCTGTTTACAGACTACCTGAGACTCTTGCTGTACAGAGTTTGCCTGTTGATATCTCTTTTTTTTATGTTGAGTTCTACCGCGACTATTATTACCTCTAGGGTTATCATTGTATTCTCTATTGTATCTATTATCCTGGTTTGCATCCCAGTTTCCATAGTTATCATTATCGTTTTCATATTGATGAAAACCTCTTTTAGTTTGGTTTTGAGGTCTCCGCGAAAAATTGTTTTGATAGCCTCTATAATGACTACCTCTGCGAAAATGTCTATAATTATAAGGTGTAGAATAACGAGAACTGTCAGTTTGTCTCCAGTACTTCGATGAAGAACCACCATGTGATTGATAGCCCTGATTCTGAGTATAATTCCCATTATTCTTCCTATTAAAATTTTGTTGTGTACCCTGAAATTTACGCATGAAATTTGGGCTATATGGTGCTGCATAAGAAACT
Organism: Oreohelix idahoensis; assembly: GCA_024509875.1. Taxonomy (NCBI): domain Eukaryota; kingdom Metazoa; phylum Mollusca; class Gastropoda; order Stylommatophora; family Oreohelicidae; genus Oreohelix; species Oreohelix idahoensis. Next base: position 61,130 of record JAMPIV010012297.1, on the reverse strand, counting down.
GGCAAACCTTCCTTTACTTTCGAGTTGCCAATGGTTACATGAGGGTGCGCAGTAACATACTGGCAACAATATTCTTCCATTTCTTTAATGTTTTTAGGCTTACGCTCATAAAGAAAAGCAAGAAAAGACTCATTGACAGAAGACATAACTTTGTCTCTAAGTAGTAAGTCCATAAGTGCTTCAAATGTATGTTCTGTCTTAGACAGCTCAACCAAACGTGTAAATGTGAGACGTATTTGTGAAATGAATTTGGAGAATTCCATTCCAGTTTCTGGCAACATATTTTTAAATTGAAGATGATAGCCGTCTTCTTTAAGTTGGTATTTCTTTAACAAAACTGCCCTGACAATCTCATAATTGTTCTTGTCAGGCTCATCTACCATGCTTAGCATACTCAGAGCATCACCTCTAAGTAACTTTGATAACTGATCAACATATAGCGATTTATCTATATTATGTGTTTTACATGAACGTTCGAATCTATCCAGATAGAACGTTATGTCTTCACTGGAAGCATTGAAAGCTGGTAATTTAATCTTGAAAGTACTAGCATTAGCCTTATCAGAAGATGACACCTTGTTTGGATCATTAACATTACCCATGTTCATCACCTTCATCTTCTCTACCTCCAAAGCTAAGAGTTTTTCTTCATGCTCCATTTTTGCTTTTCTCTCCTCGTCTTCTCTTTGTAACTTTCTGTCCTCAGCCTCTATTTCCAGTCTTTTTTTTTAGCCTCTTTTTCTAGTCTTTTATTTTCAGCTTCTGTTTCTCTTTTTTGTTTTTCCATTTCCATTTGGAATCTCCTTTCATCCACCTGCATCTGCAATTTCTTTTGTTCAGCTTCCATTTCCATTCTCTTTTCTTCCAACTTTAATGCTTTATCATATTGAGTAGTCGCATATTCTTCCAATTTATCACCAGTCTTGCCAAGGGATTTCCCTTGCTTAATAAAGTACTCAAGTGTAGACATATTATCTAATAGTATGAGTCCAAAACCTGAAATAATTAATTATCTTATTTCAGCCTTAATGGTAACAAGTCTTAAATAAGCACTTGTATAATCACCTTATATGACCCCAGTCTCTGTGGGAAAACAAGTCTTTGACAAAGAACTTTTATAATCCACTGTATAATAATGATAATACCAGTCAATTCTTTATCATAAGTGCACTACACAAATAATAGTGCATGAGCAAATCCATCAGTTTGTTATCATAAGTATACTACACAACTAATAGTGCATGAGCAAATCCATCAGTTTGTTATCATAAGTGCACTTCACAACTAATAGTGCATGACCATATATTTATCAATATTAAATGCTAATCCAGAACAATGTAAACAATGACAAAGATCAAAGACAATACGAAAACATTCGCAGAAGTCAACCAAATAAACAGCAAAACTAAAGAAGATGTCACAAAGGATGTGATGATAACTGCGAAAAAGTAAACAATACAAATGACGTCACAGTGTATAAATAAAAAAGGTGTATAGAACTAAATAATAGGAAAGACGAGACCTACAAATACAAACAAATCAATACAAAATTAAAGAACAGAAGAATATAACAAAAACAACGATAATAACAGCTCGTCACAACTAAACGCAAATAGCAACAAATGTCGCTAGCAAATTCCGGTAAGGGAAATTTGCACAATACCTATAGAACGCTGATATAAGTCCTCTGTTACGTGGAATCTCCTTTATCAGACACCACCCGACCGAAACCCGCGGAAATATAAACAAATATAAATAACATGTAACATATAACATGTAACAAAAGAATGGGAAAGTACAGAAGGCTCAGTTAAGACAATATAAGGGCACAGTTCACAAACACAGGCCACTTATCTTATTAACGTCCTATCGTCAGCACGGTGCAGAACAGGTGGTGATCAGCATTCTAAGGATAGATGATCCAACGTTGATCGCACGTCTAAACTTGCTTCAAAACCACAGCAATGACGATGGTTACAAACTCGAACCTCTTTTGACGTACTGAAAAAGTACAGAACTTGTCCTTCTCACATGAAGCAGCAACACGCTTCAATCGGCACTTGACCTTCTAAATACAGTAACTCGCTTCAATCGGCACTTGACCTTCTAAATGCAGTAATTCGCTTCAGTCGGCACTTGACCTTCAGAATGTTGAAAAGACTGCAAAGTTGGCAATCTATCGAGCAGCGCCGGGTACTTTCAGCTCCTCGGTACCGCAGACATATTACGCTTGCACGTCACCATGTTGAGTGCAGGAAAACTGTATAATCACTGTTGATATAGCTCCTGAATGCATGAAGTACGACAGTTCACTGTATTATGGCTTCCGAATGTTGTACGCCGAATGCGTTATGGATCCCGTAATTTGCTGGACACCATACGAAACCAGTTTTTGGCCACCACGAATGTTATATGCAAAATTGGGCAGACACCATAAATGTTAAATGTTGTGCAGTAAGGTGTTTTGTCTGATCTGTTGCTTGCTGTGAGTGTAGATGACGTAAAGTTCCACAGATCTTATGTATGTGTCATGACGACAGTACATTCACTCACGACGTGAAAGTCATAGAAGTGTGAACTGCTGTTGACGTTTCCATCATTTATTTTATGACGCCACAATGACAAGTACTTGAACATCCATATACATAAGTCATAGACACTGCAGGGCATGGTAATCAGCATAAACAAAGTTCCTCAATAAATCATGCCTATATATCATGTAAGCTGTTCTCCTATAATTCCAGCTTACAACAGCCTCAGCTCCATATCATCACTTTGTAAGTGTAAATAAATCCACCCTGATACTAGTAGATCAGGTGTGTAAACAAGTCTATCTTAGGCCGCACGGGAATGGCGGACCTATGTCCTTAGTTCAAGTTGACCTTTGTAAGCATTTATAAGTCTAACCTTGATGAAGGCATAATCGCTGGCATAGCGAAGTTCAAAGGAGCATAATAACGGTTCTCTGGGCCTAGACTGACCCGTATACATATCAATTTAAGGTACGAAGGTACCTGGGTGTATTTCCTAGTAGAAGAGCCTCTCCTGTCTGAAAATAGTGACCGAGCATACTAACGACAATGTCAAAATCTAAGTAGACTATAGATTGCAATATTAGGAGAGCCTTTACCTTGCTTCGGAAATAACACCACAACACACACGCCTCCAGGCGCTCAGAAACATATAAGGAAAATCCTCATTAGGTAAACTAAAGAACAAGAGGACTTCCTTTTCCTCATCAAAAGATCACAGACGCTCATAGCGTCCTGCTTCACTCAGAACATTTCTTCCTCCAACGGAAGCTTTCTCAAACCCCTTAAAATCTGAACATGCGCAGAAGCGCTTGACCCCTGAGTTCAACTCAAAACGAGCTAATGTTAGACACATATCAAGCAAGATGCAGACCAAATCGCGCCTTATATGGACAGGAATAAACATCAACCAAGGTTGCAAACATTCCAAGCATAATTATACCTACTCTGAACATATAAGGAGAACCACAGACATCGATCTAAAAAATAGACCGCTTGGTTTAAGACACAAGAGGAGGTAACAACTACAGTCAAAATGTAACCTCAGTTTATCAAGAGTAATAAACCTTTGACCACAAAAAATTTAAAGTGATCAAATAAGAGGGGAAAATTTTATATTGCATCTGAAAAATAATCTTTAACAAACATTATCTTGTCTCTGACAGAGAGTCTGTGAGGAACATTATCTTGTCTCTGACAGAGAGTCTGTAAGGAACATTATCTTGTCTCTAACATAGAGTCTGTGAGGAACATTATCTTGTCTCTAACAGAGAGTCTGTGATTAACATTATCTAGTCTCTAACAGAGAGTCTGTGAGGAACATTATCTTGTCTCTAACAGAGAGTCTGTGAGGAACATTATCTTGTCTCTAACAGAGAGTCTGCGAGCAACACTATCTTGTCTCTAACAGAGAGTCTGTGAGGAACATTATCTTGTCTCTAACACAGAGTCTGTGAGGAACATTATCTTGTCTCTAACATAGAGTCTGTGAGGAACATTATCTTGTCTCTAACATAGAGTCTGTGAGGAACATTATCTTGTCTCTAACAGAGAGTCTGTGAGGAACATTATCTTGTCTCTAACATAGAGTCTGTGAGGAACATTATCTTGTCTCTAACAGAGAGTCTGTGAGGAACATTATCTTGTCTCTAACAGAGAGTCTGTGAGGAACATTATCTTGTCTCTAACAGAGAGTCTGTGAGGAACATTATCTTGTCTCTAACATGGAGTCTGTGAGGAACATTATCTTGTCTTTAACAGAGAGTCTGTGAGGAACACTATTTTGTCTCTAACAGAGAGTCTGTGAGGAACCTTATCTTGTCTCTAACAGAGAGTCTGTGAGGAACATTATCTTGTCTCTAACATAGAGTCTGTGAGGAACATTATCTTGTCTCTAACATAGAGTCTGTGAGGAACATTATATTGTCTCAGACAGAGAGTCTGTGAGGAACATTATCTTGTCTCTAACAGAGAGTCTGTGAGGAACATTATCTTGTCTCTAACAGAGAGTCTGTGAGGAACATTATCTTGTCTCTAACAGAGAGTCTGTGAGGAACATTATCTTGTCTCTAACATAGAGTCTGTGAGGAACATTATCTTGTCTCTAACATAGAGTCTGTGAGGAACATTATCTTGTCTCTAACATAGAGTCTGTGAGGAACATTATCTTGTCTCTAACATAGAGTCTGTGAGGAACATTATCTTGTCTCTAACATAGAGTCTGTGAGGAACATTATCTTGTCTCTAACATAGAGTCTGTGAGGAACATTATCTTGTCTCTAACATAGAGTCTGTGAGGAACATTATCTTGTCTCTGACAGAGAGTCTGTGAGGAACACTATCTTGTCTCTAACATAGAGTCTGTGAGGAACATTATCTTGTCTCTAACACAAAGTCTGTAAATAACATTATCTTGTCTCTAATATAGAGTCTGTGAGGAACATTATCTTGTCTCTGACAGAGAGTCTGTGAGGAACAATATCCTTTCTCTAACAGAGAGTCTGTGAGGAACATTATCTTGTCTCTAAAAGAGAGTCTGTGAGGAACACTTTCTTGTCTCTAACAGAGAGTCTGTGAGGAACATTATCTTGTCTCTAACAGAGAGTCTGTGAGGAACATTATCTTGTCTCTAACAGAGAGTCTGTGAGGAACATTAATTTGTCTCTAACAGAGAGTCTGTGAGGAACACTATCTTGTCTCTAACAGAGAGTCTGTGAGGAACATTATCTTGTCTCTAACATAGCGTCTGTGAGGAACACTATCTGTTCTCTAGCTCTTCACTATCACCTCTTCTTTCACACTTTTCAAGCAACCACTCAGGTTTCATTTTGTTATCATGGTATCTGACCTGGTTTGAGATCCACCGACTTACATCTGTGCAGGGGGTTAGTTATTTGTGTATGGTTATATCACAGTTTACGAAGTAAAGAGACAGGTTAACTGAACAACCTTTATTTAAGTAGACACAGGCAAGGCCATATTTGCCTTAAGTCCGGATGTGATACACCATTACAATATCTACCTTGTTGTCGCAGTGACTATTAACTATTAATTTATTTTACCATTTCGTTCCATTTGCTGTTAACTCTTTTAATGTTCTGTTTTGCTGGACATTTTGTATTTCTTTTCTTTCATTTTTTCACCTGTTCAAACCCCATCCGCGTTTGGTTACGTTTGGCTGGCCTTCAGAATTAAAAATTCTTCAACAGTCAGCGTAGCGATAACGTAATGTTATCTAAACACACATGTGGTCCGTCCGAACAGGGGGAATTTCTCTGGTCGCGCTAAACCTTTGATCACGAACGAGAGACGGTTTCTGTGAAAGAAACCGCTTGTCATCTGAGAGCAACATACAATAGGCTCCCAACGCATAAATACTGCGCAGATGAGAAATATCTGGAATTATTTAAGCCAGATTAATGCAAAATCTCAATCTCTCAGAGAAAGTATTTCTCTTAAGCATAAGTGTTTCCAGGGAGGTGTCACCACCGCATACTACTATAATTGCAATGATACAATGCATATAACAATTTAAGTTTAAGCATTCCAAGTACATGATTGACAAAAAAGGAAAAATCATCAACGAGTACCGGTGACTATATATCAATGTACGTAGTGTCATTACGAATTACAATGTGTATCTATTTTGATATAGAAAAGAAAAATCTGTTGTCGAGTTGGAAGTGTTAAGAAGTCCAATACTCAACAGTTAAGTGGAATCATGTGGGCATCTAGACAGAATGTCTGCCATCACATTATCTGATCCACGGATAGCTCGTACCGAAAAATGAAAAGGTTGAAGAGCAATTGCATATCGAGTAGACCTCGAACTCTTCAAATTCTTACTCTGAATAGCTGTAAGAGCTTTCTGATCGGTTTCTACTATAAAATGTGCGCCTAGAAGGAATCTTTGTAATTTGAGAATTGACCATACCATAGCCAACAGTTCACGGTCTAAAACCGAATAATTTCTTTCTGCAGCATTAAGCTTTCTGGAAATATACATTACAGGATGCAGAGATCCAGAGTACTCTTGCATTAGTGCCGCTCCAATCCCAGTGGATGAAGCGTCACTACGAAGAACAAATGTCTTATCTTTAGTAGGCAACACTAAAATAGGTGCAGTAGAAAACATCATTTTAATCTTATCCAAAGAGGATTGACATTCTTGAGTCCAATGGACTATATTAGGAGACCCTTTCTTTAGCAAGGTAGAAAGAGGTGCCATGATTGAGGACAGATTCGGAATGAATCGTCCATAGAATTGTATAAGACCTAAGAGACTTCGCACTTGCTTTTTAGTCTTAGGAATAGAAATGTTAAGTATTTTACTTGTATTATGGTCCTCTGTTCTTAGGAAACCATGCCCGACACGGTGACCTAAGAAAGAAATTTCGCTAAAACCAATGCAGGCTTTAGATGGTTTCGCTGTCAGGTTATACTCGCGTAGAGTAGATAGCAATTCAACTAACCCTGAATAGTGAACTTCCCAAGTATCGCTGAAAAGACAGATGTCGTTTAGGTACGCAATGACATCTGACCGATAAGATAGGATTCGACGCATCATGCGCACGAATGTAGCTGGTGCGTTCATAAGGCCGAAAGGCATGAAATTCCATTGAAAAAGGCCTCTAGGTGTAGAAAAAGCAGTAAAAGTTTTGGCGCGTTCAGATAGAGGAACTTGCCAATATAGTTTAGACAAATCTAATTTAGTGAAAAAATGCGATTTAGACAGCTTAGTAAGTAGCTCGTCTAGTAAAGGCATAGGTTCAGCATCAAACTTCGTGACTTGATTCAATTTGCGATAGTCAACGCAAAGACGTATGTTATTGTCTTTTTTACGGACAATAAACATCGGCGAAGAATACGCAGAAGTGGATGGTTCAATTATTTTTAAATCTATCATCTCATCCAACTCCTTATCAACCTGTGCTTGAAAATGTATAGGAATAGGATAAGGTCTGACTCTAATAGGATTATGGTCAGTTAGAATAATGTCATGTTCAACGACATGAGTTTGTCCAGGAATGTCAGTAAGGACATCCTGAAATGTTTGTAACATAGCCGAAACTTGTCGCTGTTCTCCTAGAGATAAATCGGGAGAAACAGTAACATTTTTCCATGATTCACTAGAATGAAGTGGAATCATCGGAAGCGGAAGATTAACATCCGAAAAACTTGTTTCCTCATCCTGTATTACAGACAGTGATGAGTAATGACCATGTTGGACAGGTGAATCGTCCGTTGCCTGGAAAATAGGCTGTAAATAATCCGGACGTTCATGGAATTCCGTAAGCATATTGATGTGGAAGGTTTTACGCTTCCCATCAAGATCGACAATGTAGTCAACATCGGAAATTTTCGAGATTATATCGTACTGACCTTTCCAGGAAATAAGAAGTCTGTTTTCCCTACAAGGTAGCAAAACAAATGCTTTGTCACCAGGACAAATTTGTCGTAAGGTTCTTTTCTTATTGGCAAATTGTCTTGCTTTCTCCTTAGCAAACTCAGAAGAAGAAGTTGCCAATTTGCATGCTTCGATAATCTTTTGTCTCAGCGCGATGACATATTCGTAAGAAGATTTTGTGTAATCGGTAATATTATCAGCGGTTATGAGATCATGAAGCAAAGACATAGGGCCGCGCGGTCGCGCGCCAAAGACAATTTCAAAGGGAGAAAATCCTGTATGTTCATTGGGGACCTCTCTGTAAGCGAAGAGGGACGCGGGTAAAACCCTATCCCAATCTTGAGGATGATCCTCAGTTATCTTCCCTAGTAAGTTTTTGAGTGTTCTATTAAGGCGTTCTACCATCCCATTCGACATTGGGTGATAGATACTGCTCAAAGATCTCTCTATCTGGAGAGTAGACATTACTTGAGACATGGTATCCGATATTAGTTGGGTGCCATGATCTGATAATATTTCTCCGGGGAATCCCAGACGAGAAAATATGAGCCAAAGAGCATCTGCAATATCAGCAGTAGTAATGCTCTTCAGAGGGATAGCCTCTGGCCAACGTGTGCACATGTCCACACACGTTAAGATAAACTGATATCCTCCAGCTGATTTGATCTTAAATGGACCAATGATGTCTATCGCCATTTTCTGAAATGGTCGAATAGGAATGTCTGCAGCCTGAATAGGCGCAGCATGACGAGGACCTTTGGATTTGACTTATAGACATATTTTACAAGATCGACAATAGATCCGTATGTCCTTGTTCACAAAAGGCCAAAAGAAAGCCGCAAGAACTCTTGACTTTGTACGGGAAAAACCCATATGTCCAGCACACTGAGAGTCGTGTGCGTGCTGCAAAATTTTAACTCTCAAATTCTTGGGTACAAGAATCTGAGAATGACTTGACTTGTCGGAGTCTTGCACCATACGTACAAGTACGCCATTCTTCATTGTAATCCAAGATTTACGCTTTGTATTCTTATTCGGATCACCTTTCGTTGCAAGAGTAAAGAATTTCTTAAGAGTCGGATCCTCTTCTTGCTGTTTTATAAACGAGTCACGAGAAATTACCAAAGGATCATCTTGGTTATGCACTTCATTATCTTCAATAGATGAAGTTTCGGGCATATTGAGAGCTTGAGCTCTAGTGACTACAGCATTAGCGGTTTGCATATTTTGTTTTTCCCAAACGGAAATTTGTTGTGGAGTGCATTCTTTGACTCCATGAATACGACCGATGATAAGATCAGCGATCTGATTCGGCAGAAGACATGCGTGTACAACTCCTGTAAAGAAAGGAGTAGCGATCCTAATGATAGCAGTAGAATATTTCTCTATGGTGCCGCCAAATGTTACACATTTGACTACTTTGCCTGTAGCACGAGAAGGATCTATGAGTGACTGCCTAACACCAATTGTGGTGCATCCAGAATCAAAAAGCAATGAAACTGGATTGTCATTTACTAAACCTTTGTGTAAGACAAGAGAACCTCTTCCATCATGCGCGATTGACGCGGGAAGTACGGGAAGAGGATGGCCACAAATTAAAGTGGACACCGTAGTTGGTTCGAATAATGTTTTGCATTGGGGGCACTGAGATGCTCTCCCAAAATCGAAAGCGGCACATGCCATATTATTAGAGTCATCATTATCTGTATTTTGTTTATAGGAATCATGGGACTCTTGCTGTGCAGAGTTTGCATGATAATGAGATTTTTGTTTTTTATATTGGGGTCTACCTCTGTTATTATTACCTCTGTAATTATCATTGTTTCCTCTATTGTAACCCCTATTTGGGTTTGAGTCATAATTCCCCTGGTTACTATTATCATATTCATTATAATGAGTATCTCTGTAATTATGATCTTGTTGTCTCCATGATGGAAAACTAGGATAGTTTCTATAATGACTTCCTTTGCGGAAGTTCCTATAATTATGACCACCCCTGAATCGAGCGCTGTCGGCTCGTCTCCAGATATTCGAAGAAGAACCCTGAAATGATTGGTTACCTTGGTTCTGATAACTGTTATGGTTACCCTTTTTATTAAACCTGTTTTGTGGTCCTTGGAATTTGTGTGAGTAATTAGGGTTGTATGGTGTTGCTGATGCAACTGGCATACCTTCCTTAACCTTAGTATTGCTAATAGCTACATCTGGATGTGCAGTGACGTATTGGTCACAATATTCTTGCATTTCTTTTAGTGTTTTAGGTTTACACTCATGTAGGAATTCAAGGAATGGTTTACTTATGCTTGACATAATCTTGTCCCTGAGCAATAAATCCATAAGTGCTTCATAAGTCTTTTCTGTTTTGGACAGTTCAATCCAACGATTAAATGTAAGACGTGTCCTTGCAATGAATTCTGAGAATTCTACCCCTGATTCAGGTACCATTCTTTTAAACAAAATACGGTAACCTTCCTCAGATAACTGGTATTTCTTTATCAAGGCTGCCCTAATAACCTCATAATTATCCTTGTCAGTTTCTTCAACCAAACTTAAACTCGTCAGAGAATCACCTTTTAAATTCTCAGACAACTGATTAGCATATTGTGATTTATCCACATTATGAGCTCGACAAGCACGTTCAAATCTATCAAGCCAGAATGTTATGTCATCACTGGCAGAATTGAACGCTGGTACCTTGACCTTGTAAGTAAAGGGTTTACCCCTAGATGACTGATTGACATTACTCATGTTTGTCAATTTCAACTTTTCTAACTCAAATGCTAAAAGTTCTTTCTGATGTTCATTTTCCCTTATTTCTTTTCTCTCCTCAGCTTCTAATCTTTTTTTGCTCAGTAGCAGCTTGAAGTCTTCTCTCCTCAGCAGCATTTTCTAATTTTTTTCTTCTATTAGAAGTTTTCTCTCCTCAGCAGCAGCTTTTTTTTCCTCAGCAGCAGCTTTTCTTTCCTCAGCAGCAGATTTTCTTTCCTCAGCCTGCATCTGCAATCTGAATTTCTCAGCATCTATTTTTTTTTTGTTCGACTTCTGCCTTCCATTTATTCTCATCTTTTTGTTTTCTCTCTTCTGATTTTAATGCAATGGCAAATTGAGCAGTTTCCCATTCTTCTAAGTCTTTACCAGACTTATCAAGGGATTTCCCTTGTGCAATGAAGAAATCTAATGTAGACATGATGTCTAATAATGATAGCAATCACTAATAATGTAATATATATTTCAAAGTAATGTAACCACAAGCTCTTAATAATTTGATTAATCAGCTCCTTATCCCAAACTATGTGGGGAAACAAGCCTTTAGTAAGGTCTTGTATAATCAACTGTGAACCAACCAATTACTAAAAATCATCAGTTTACTTTTTTCTTATAAATTCATATGATCAAATATATTTTAAATAGTGTATGTCGATCAAGAACACAACAAAAGAATAATACAAGAGAACATGAAATCATTTGCAGAAATAAAATAAATCAAATAGGAAAAATCAAAGAAAAATGATCACAGAATCTGTGATCATATCTGCAATAGAATGAACAAGACAAATAACACCACAGTGTATAAACATAAGGGTGTAAAGAACTGAAAGATACGAAAGGATAGACCTACAAATACAAACAAATCAAACAAAACTAAGGAACACAAAATTATTAACAAAAACAACGAAGAAAAGAACACCTCATCACAACTAACAAAAATAGCACCAGATGTTGCCAGCAAATTTCCAATAAAGAAAATTGCTCCCTACAGAACACTAATATAAGCCCTATGTTACTTGGGAAATCTTATATTAGACACACGAATAATATGCAAACATTAAACATAAATACATATATACAAATAACATGTAAACATCAATAGCATAAATGCATACATTAATTAATTAAATGTGTTGTGGTTGGAATGTGTTGTAAAGTATGCTCAGTATAAATGGTACAGCTTTTTAATTCAACTAACTGCCACTTTTAATCAGTTTCAATCTTTGATTTATTTTATTACACTGTTCAAAATTTTTGAGCATATTGGAAGATCTTTTATGTTCCACAACACTGCAACAACAGAACAGTTTATGGCCTTCAAAGTATTCAGTTCTGTACTGCTTGACATAAACACTGCCTGTACTGCACAAAATGTCAACAAGTGCTGACCCAGATACCGTTACACTTGTCAGAACAGGTCAAGCTGACATCGACTGTATAGTTGTCCTATTGGTGTTGATGTGTGTCACATTTGGCCAAAATAAATGTTCTTGAAACACTAGGTGACTTCCACTTTCAAGACTGCGAAGGCTGGACCCAGGAAACTGGCCTACCACTGTAAAGTGTTGGTGTAACGTATTTCTGCAGTGTTACCAGGCATGCTGTAAAGTACTGCTTTCATTCTCCTCACGCAAACCAGTGGTGAATATGATGGAGGCTCCAGGGGGAGCAAAGGTCAACTCAACCGACGCAGGGTTATGCAAATATGGAGTGTGAGTGTGAAGTATGAGTTAGTCGAATAGTGGACTGTTCGTGTGTTGACCAGTATAAGGCACTCATTCACTCATTACGATAAGTCACCAATGCAGACCACTGTAGTCGTTTCAATAGTTTAATTTGACGCACACACTTGACAGAATGGGTACAGTTACAGGAACATAAGTCGACATAAACAGCATAGTGTTGATCAATGGACTACCGTCATAAATTAGCATTCATGTAGAATAATCTTGCAATGGAACATCTGTAAACACCAAGATTTCCATTGTTTATAAATACAGTCAATAGACCTTACTGACCGGGCATGTCAATTAAGCAATACTGTCCAAACTTGACTCCTAAACAGGACCTCTTTCTAGCGAAGATTCCTTTAGGTAAATTACAGCAAATCTCTGTGAAGATAATGTTAACCAACTGGCATTGGGTTTTCTTTATAATAGTGATCTCTCAATCATCACCGGATAATAAGGAAGCATTCCCGTTCTCTACTGATGATTTACAATAAGTAGAATTCCGAAATCAATCGAATTCCACAATGGCTGCTGGTTCCCGGTTGAGCATCACTCACTATACGGATGTATAGCCAAATCTTCAATCGAAGCTTTGTTCATCAACAATAAATGATTCTACAAGGATCAGCATATTCTGTCCTCATAGTTGCTGCATATAAACATATTTAGTGCTGCTAGAGAATATGTCGTCCCGACATATTCATAGGTAACTTCATGTAAACGTCTGCCCATCTTAAGCCTAGGAATGAACGAAGTCAGCAAAAGTACGTTTTTTACCTTGACATAAGAAATACACTAGCAAGCACAAAACGCTCTCCCGGCGTTATAGAATCACAACTGGGGAACTCATGGACTAAACGATCCTGGAAGAAACTATCTTCGTCCCAAGGATAACTTAAAGAGATCACAAACTCTTGGGCATCTCTACGACATGACTTCCCGCCATAGGCTTTCACAACCGAAGGACACTCTAACCTATCTTCATCCGCCGAAACACCTGACCCCCTAAAGTACAGTACAAGAACAAATAGTTCCACTTAAACATACTAAGATATCAAGATATAAGACATACTCGTCCTACATAGACAAGAACTACACATAGATTCGGGCCATAGACATTCTGAAGCAAGAACAATCTATTCCTATCCAAACACAGAATAGATTCAAGTAAGTCTAAATTCCTCCGCCGAGTTCCATTTTTAAGAACGCTACAAAGAGCGATAACTCACAGAATGAATACTTATTGCCTAATCTGAGTTCCGTCCCTCAAGACCAAAAACATGCATTCAAAGATGAATATATCTTTATCAGACAATTAAAACATTTTACATGGTATGCGTAATCCGTGCGCCAAAAATATGTGCGCAACACTGTGGGAGGTAACTTCTGCAGGTGGTCTCTGTGTTTGGCCTTCAGAACGCATTAGTGATCATAATATTATGTCTATCGGGGAAATTTTCTCAAAGTTGTTGCTTCTGAAAACTTCTGTCTTACTCTAGATTACGTCTTTCGCCGAACATCTGCAGAAATATGCAGGACATGTGTCCGGGGGGAGCGTCCTTTGTAATCTATAAGAGTAGACGGGTTTAATAAGCCAACACACTCGTTATATTCCTGGCCCGTAGATGACCATATGAGACTTAGGCAGAGATAGCACGGCAGTACTAGAATGTGTTTGCCTATGTTCTAGTCATTTTCGGGGTGAGTTGACATATCTTATAATTATAATATGATATATTCATGTTAGCTTATATATATCTGATACGAAGTGACGTGAATTCAATAACAGATACTAGGCGTAGAATCAGTCCACAGATGCTTATCGTGGGTTAAGAATAGGATAATTAACTGTCATTTCTGTAAGATAATGTCAGGTGTGGATTGTTCACTTAAAACTGAATAGTGAGATGCAGGCAATAACTCTGAATTATAGGAGAAAGTCACTTATTCCTTTTTGATAGATATTTCTAGTGGCAAGGGAGAATCATTTTATGCTTACTTGTGTGGCTAGGCACTAGTCTATAACTTTCACAGAAAGCAGTCACCAGGCATAGATATAATTATATCTTATGATTCAGCCACAACTGTATTATTATAGCAAGAACATTGCACTTTCTATGTACTCATTTTTGGGATGTTATATATATTTCCCCAAGGGAGCATACGGTTATTGTGTAATGTCAGATGCTGTATTTTATGTAAATTCACTTACTGTTGTAAGATGAATAAGCATATTCATTCAACTGTAACTACAAGGTTAGGTTTCCTGTATGTTGAGATTGGAAGAAGAGGAGATTTTGCTGTCAGAACATTTACTGACAGTTACATGGGTGTAACAAAGATATTAAGCCTATGCGGGCACATGCTATAATTGATAGAATGGAAGGAGCGGAGCATGACTTGGTTATAAAACATTAGATTGATTTTGTTGTTGTTTGAGGTAAAGGGTGTCTTTTTGGGGTCTCAGTTTCAGGGAGACCGAATCGCTAGAGCAGACTCCAGTCAGGCGAAGAACGTCATGTTCTCTTCGATCTAGAGGGTTTCTGAATACCCTTAGCAATCACGAGTCGTCAAACCCCGTTCCTGAATCAAAACCCCTTTTTGTCAACGCCAAGTTAAGCTCACGCAGTGCAACAAGCCAACGCTAAATCTGAAATCATCTATTGCAGTAGTAGTTCCCTACTCGCCTATTGGATTACCAGTCAGAGCATTGCGGCTTTCAGAATATCAAAACCGCCCAGCATGTCTATAGCAGAATCTGATATCACCCGACTTTGTGTGCCTAAACGGGGCACTCAGCCAAAACCACAGCCAAACCAGTTTAAACAGGATTTACAGCCAAGCAAGCAATAGCGCCGGATAAGAGCGCCTGGGACTCTTTGTCCTCAAGTAACTTCGTCTGGTGTATTTCTAGGTTTATGTAGAACTTCGCACTTACGAACGGCCAGCAAAGATAAACAGCGTCTTCCAGCCTAACTCACGCAATTAGAGGTAACCAAAGTCAGCACCAACAAGAAAGTTTTACAGGTCAGGTCCATCACCCATGGAGTATATCTTTACGCAAAAGACACTTTCTGGAGCTATTACATTTGGTCCCACGAAAGCGGACAGACTGACACGCAGTTTATTCATTTGGGAAACCGGAGATAAATACGTCTTCCAGCCCCTCACGCAATTAGGGGTCACCAAAGATAGCGCCTACATTGGATTTACAGGTCAATTCCATCACCCATGGAGTATATTTTTACGTAAAGACATTGGAGCTATTCCATTTGGTCCCACGAAAGTGGACGGACTGTAGCTCAGTTCGTTTATTTGGTCAGCAGGAGATAGACAGTCTTCCAGTCCCCATTGCGAAATCAGGGGTGGCACCAACAATAGCGACTACAGTGGATTTATACAGGTCACGTCCATCCCCCATGGAGTATATTTTTACGTAAAAGACACTGTCGGAAGCATTGTACTTGGTCTCACGAAAACGGACAAACTGTCAGACAGTTATTTTATTTCTCTATGTTCTACAGGTTTTATGAGTGTTAGTGGTGTGTGTGTGTGTGTGTTTGTGGGTGTGTATTTGCATTATTGATGATTATTGATGACTATTGATGATTATTTTGATTATTGATGTAATTTTATGTTGTTGGTGATGAAATGCATTATTTTCATACATGCTTCTTCATTTAATAAAGTTTACACCTTTATTAATGCGCTGTTCATGACCCTTCCATCCATAATTAAACTTGTTTTAGCTCTTTACTATAATCTCTATGTTTGATAAGAGAAAAGAGTGAGAGACGGAGGTGCTTAGACAGTAAAAGTGAGTTGAGGCTTGGAGAGAGAGATCACTTTGATAAATCTTCTTCCAGGTTGTCTCAAGTCCATCTCCTATTTACACCTTTCTGTGTGTATAATCTATAACTCTGTCAGTCCACTATCCGTTGTCGATTTCACTACTATTGTCCAACTCAACAAATACACTACACGTTACTCAACCACGACAATTAATGGGGTCTCGCCGCTGAATTTGAACTACATCTGCAGCAATCGCAACAGATGAGGTTGCAGTCTGGTAGGAATCTCTCACAAGATTCTATTCTGATTCTTAGAGTTAGTGATCTGCAGATTATAGGAATTGCTATCCCTAGACATATCGAACTATTTCTTTTGGAGAAAGTCTGAACAGCGTTTTTTCTCCACAGCAATCATAAATATTAAGTTACATTTATTGTTCATGCTACACATGAGACAGCTGGTAAAGGCTGCTGGTATCACTGCTGAGTTTTGGGTTGACAAATTTGACGACTATTATTGTAAAAGTCAGAAAAAAAAATTTTTAAGGGTTAATATTTTTTTCAGGAGTAGCTCTTTAATCTGAAGGCTAGCCTAGATTTTATTGATTATTAAGTTAATCAGCACCTAGTGGACTAGGTAACTAAGATCTCTAGGTTCTATTCTTCTATAGTGTTTGCTCACCCTGATATAATGGCCGATCTAGATAAAGTGCATAGGATTGCCCTCGAGGTAGCTAAGTACATGGAGTACCAGGATAGCGAAATCCAGCCCTTTCTAGAATTTGCAGTAAGCATACAGGATCAATACGAGGTAGACAACTGGTTTAACAGCCGTTTAATCCTGGCATGGTCCTGTAAACAAACTGGGGAGAGCGAAGCATTCACCCGACTGTATGTAGAAGAAGTGATAGAAGATGAGAAGCAATTGGAAACAAAACGACAAGAACGGGAGGAGCAATGGGAAATAGAACGACAAGAACTGGACAAGCAATGGGAAAAGAAGCGACAAGAAAGGGACAGACTAAGCCAAGGAATGGAAACAGATACTAAACGTAGTCACGCTAGTTCTCCTTCTTCTGCGCCCTTGTCTGACCACGCCCCTATTAACCTTGCGCTTCTGATAGATAGCTTGTCTGCAAAAACCGTGCCCCAACTCCAGAGAATTGACTTTCCTCGGGACTTGGATCCGAAGCCCGAACTAGGAAAGAATTTATTTCGGGATAGCAGACCTAAAGCCACGGGAAAAATTACGCAACGTTCCCAGGCATGGAAACTGCACAAAAGTGAGAGAGGTGCTAACAAGCATTGTAATACGGATTGTTCCCGTCTGGCAAGCGGCGAACCCCGAGCCTCTCACGCTCCAGATCGAGCAGCACCTAACCGACACGTGACGTCGAGAAAAGGGAGCCACACCCTATCACGTTATATTTCGCAAGATTCCCGGCCGGACAGCGAAAAACCATATGCAGAGGCGTATCCCTCCAACTCAACGATCGGAGAAAAGAGGTGCCGCTCCTCTTATCACCCTGAGCTTAAAAGGTGCAAGAATAAGTCGCCTGCTAAAAGGGGTAAACTTTCCAAACCGTTCCAAGGAACTTTGGAAAAACACACCGAAAGTTTTATCTCGGGCACTTCGCGATCTAACGGGATCTCAAACAGTCCAGTCCTTTGCATGCAGACTGCGGAGCCTGTAATCCAGGAAGTGGATCTCGCATTGCAGGACATTTGCCAACCGACGCCATTAACTTCCTCAGAGGAGGGCAAAGTTGACGTTTATGGTGGACACAGGGTTCCAGGCGAAGGGATCCCTGGTACTCCATCTGAGTCTCTCACACTTCTCATGGCAGAAGACAGTGAGAAAAGCTGCCTTACTACTTCACAAGGAGTCATTGTTGAGAGCCTTGACTCACGTCATGCTAGTACCGGTAAAGCGATTCAACAAACTCTGCAACTCGCAGATTATACATATCTTTCCCCAAAGATAGAAGCTACGGAGATCTGTTATGATTTAGTAGAACCCCAGAATGCGATCGATTACTCTCTGCTTCAGGCAGCTGAGTTCTCTCATTCAAATCGCATTATTCCAGTGGTCTCAACCCCACTGATGGACAGCAAAGTAGTCGCCTCCGCCAAGCCATTACAGAGCAACTTGATCATTTCCGTTGACCAAGCCAGAGTTGTGAGTGGCAAGGCAAGGAAAGCTCCAGACCCAACTTTAGACGGCACAGGTCTGAAGATTGATCAATGTTCCCACCGAAACAGGGGAGTAGGTTTCGAGAGGCAGAAGAAAATGCTAGCATTTCTTCGGCCAACGAACGGCTTTATTTGCCAACTAGGGTTACACGCGCAAGGAAAATCCCGATAGACTGCAGCTATAGAGGGTTATTCAAGTCCACGCCCGTGACAGGTAAACCCATAACGAAACAGCCCGAGCCCAGCAATGATTACACTGCACATAACAGGCGGATTACCTACGCAGTGGCCAGTGAGTTCAGGCGGGGCCGAAACCCACAACAGGTGCGGATAATTTTCCGGACCATAAACAGGCACAGCGAATTGTGGAAGCAAGGTCAGGTTCACACGGAAACGAATCGCGTCAGTGCCGACTGACCTCGCAAAATCCGATTCGCTGAACGTCTATTAGACAGAGGGAACAAAAGAAATGAACTCGGAGCTAGTCATACAGTACTGACAGAAATTGGATACGATTTTGGTTATGATTATAGGATGTTCTAACGACATGTAATGAACGTCTATGGAAAAGATAAATTACTGTCATTTTTGTCCGTGTTCCTCGAACATTAAGGGGGGGGGGGGGGACCTGTCACAGTGACTATTAACTATTAATTTATTTTACCATTTCGTTCCATATGTTATTAACTCTTTTAATGTTCTGTTTTGCTGGACATTTTGTATTTCTTTTCTTTCAGTTTTAACCTGTTCAAACCCCACCCGCGTTTGGTTACGTTTGGCTGGCCTTCAGAATTAAAAATTCTTCAACAGTCAGCGTAGCAATAACGTAATGTTATCTAAACGCACCTGTGGTCCGTCCGAACAGGGGGAATTTCTCTGGTCGCGCTAAACCTTTGATCACGAACGAGAGACGGTTTCTGTGAAAGAAACCGCTTGTCTGTGGGAGGTAACTTCTGCAGGTGGTCTCTGTGTTTGGCCTTCAGAACGCATTAGTGATCATAATATTATGTCTATCGGGGAAATTTTCTCAAAGTTGTTGCTTCTGAAACCTTTTGTCTTACTCTAGATTACGTCTTTCGCTGAACATCTGTAGAAATATGCAGGCCAGGTGTCCGGGGGGAGCGTCCTTTGTAATCTATAAGAGTAGACGGGTTTAATAAGCCAACACACTCGTGAATATTCCTGGCCCGTAGATGACCATATGAGACTTAGGCAGAGATAGCACGGCAGTACTAGAATGTGTTTGCCTATGTTCTAGTCATTTTCGGGGTGAGTTGACATATCTTATAATTATAATATGATATATTCATGTTAGCTTATATATATCTGATAGGAAGTGACGTGAATTCATTTCTGAGGACTTCTCCTAGTAATTTTATTCAGTGATAAGGTAGCGCTGTCTACGGCCTTAGTAAGGGTGCTTAAACTGTTACGGTTTATCATGGGTTAAATGTTAAACTTACAATAACAGATACTAGGCGTAGAATCAGTCCACAGATGCTTATCATGGATTAAGAATAGGCTAATTAACTGTCATTTCTGTAAGATAATGTCAGGTGTGGATTGTTCACTTAAAACTGAATAGTGAGATGCAGGCAATAACTCTGAATTATAGGAGAAAGTCACTTATTCTTTTTTGATAGATATTTCTAGTGGCAAGGGAGAATCATTTTATGCTTACTTGTGTGGCTAGGCACTAGTCTATAACTTTCACAGAAAGCAGTCACCAGGCATAGATATAATTATATCTTATGATTCAGCCACAACTGTATTATTATAGCAAGAACATTGCACTTTCTATGTACTCATTTTGGGGATGTTATATATATTTCCCCAAGGGAGCATTCGGTTATTGTGTAATGTCAGATGCTGTATTTTATGTAAATACACTTAATGTTTTAAGATGAATAAGCATATTCATTCAACTGTAACTACAAGGTTAGGTTTCCTGTATGTTGAGATTGGGAGAAGAGGAGGAGATTTTGCTGTCAGAACATTTACTGACAGTTACATGGGTGTACAAAAGATATTAAGCCTATGCGGGCACATGCTATAATTGATAGAATGGAAGGAGCGGAGCATGACTAGGTTATAAAACATTAGATTGATTATGTTGTTGCTTGAGGTAAAGGGTGTCTTTTTGGGGTCTCAGTTTCAGGGAGACCGAATCGCTGGAGCAGACTCCAGTCAGGCGAAGAACGTCATGTTCTCTTCGATCTAGAGGGTTTCTGAATACCCTTAGCAATCACGAGTCGTCAAACCCCGTTCCTGAATCAAAACCCCTTTTTGTCAACGCCAAGTTAAGCTCACGCAGTGCAACAAGCCAACGCTAAATCTGAAATCATCTATTGCAGTAGTAGTTCCCTACTCGCCTATTGGATTACCAGTCAGAGCATTGCGGCTTTCAGAATATCAAAACCGCCCAGCATGTCTATAGCAGAATCTGATATCACCCGACTTTGTGTGCCTAAACGGGGCACTCAGCCAAAAACCACAGTCAAACCAGTTTAAACAGGATTTACAGCCAAGCAAGCAATAGCGCCGGATAAGAGCGCCTGGGACTCTTTGTCCTCAAGTAACTTCGTCTGGTGTATTTCTGGGTTTATGTAGAACTTTGCACTTAGGAACGGCCAGCAAAGATAAACAGTGTCTTCCAGCCTAACTCGCGCAATTAGAGGTAACCAAAGTCAGCACCAACAAGAAAGTTTTACAGGTCAGGTCCATCACCCATGGAGTATATCTTTACGTAAAAGACACTTTCTGGAGCTATTACATTTGGTCCCACGAAAGCGGAAAGACTGACACGCAGTTTATTCATTTGGGAAACCGGAGATAAATACGTCTTCCAGCCCCTCACGCAATTAGGGCTCACCAAAGATAGCGCCTACATTGGATTTACAGGTCAATTCCATCACCCATGGAGTATATTTTTTCGTAAAGACATTGGGGCTATTCCATTTGGTCCCACGAAAGAGGACGGACTGTAGCTCAGTTCGTTTATTTTGTCAGCAGGAGATAGACAGTCTTCCAGTCCCCATCGCGAAATCAGGGGTGGCACCAACAATAGCGACTACAGTGGATTTATACAGGTCAAGTCCATCCCCCATGGAGTATATTTTTACGTAAAAGACACTGTCGGAAGCATTGTACTTGGTCCCACGAAAACGGACAGACTGTCAGACAGTTATTTCATTTCTCTGTGTTCTACAGGTTTTATGAGTGTTGGTGGTGTGTGTGTTTGTGGGTGTGTATTTGCATTATTGATGATTATTGATGACTATTGATGATTATTTTGATTATTGATGTAATTTTATGTTGTTGGTGATGAAATGCATTATTTTCAGACATGCTTCTTCATTTAATAAAGTTTACACCTTTATTAATGCGCTGTTCATGACCCTTCCATCCATAATTAAACTTGTTTTAGCTCTTTACTATAATCTCTATGTTTGATAAGAGAAAAGAGTGAGAGCAGGAGGTGCTTAGACAGTAATAGTGAGTTGAGGCTTGGGGAGAGAGACAACTTTGATAAATCTTCTTCCAGGTTGTCTCAAGTCCATCTCCTATTTACACCTTTCTGTGTATGTAATCTATAACTCTGTCAGTCAACTATCCCTTGTCGATTTCCCTACTGTTGTCCAACTCGAAAATACTCTACACGTTACTCAACCACGACACTTGTTTATAACGATCCTACACGTAGATCCATACTGCTACTCGTCCATGCCCAACAACGGGTCCTTCCAATAGTTTATAATCTCAGTATTTAGATATCCATGTGATCTATGATAGTGTTCTGTAGAATCTTCCAATAGTTTATAATCTCAGTATTTAGATATCCATGTGATCTGTGATAGTGTTCTGTAGAACCTTCCAATAGTTTATAATCTCAGTATTTAGATATCCATGTGATCTGTGATAGTGTTCTGTAGAACAACGTAATTTTGGTTCCTTCTTATATCATTATGTAGCTTTGTGTATTTATTGTCCATGATTGCTTTCACATAACTTACGTACTGTTAAAATAAATAATCAATGAAACCCTTTGCACTGACACAGCCCTCTACCTACTACAATCCCTACAGTGTAGGTGAAGAGAAAATGACACACATAATACCAACTCTGTAAGACAAGACTAATGGGGTTGTCCTATATTTGTCTGTCTTCCTGTACTCGGTCATGCTCACATACTACAGAACCAACACCGAGACATTGTTACATTCATCTGGTCACCCCATAGTATTGTATTACATGTGCTTTTGAAGCAGTAGTTTGTGTAACAATGTGCAGTACATTATGAGATTGCTAGCACGTTCTACGGCCTCACTTTAATGGCACGTTAAGACATGCGGGTAGAAGAAAGCGTCTTATTGTTGTATCTTCACAGATCTGAGACTCTACACGGTCTACAATAAAATGTAGTTCACCCATAAATGAACGTTTAGATAATAAATTCACTTACTTTTTTTTCCTGTCACTATTGTCGTGAAACCTAGTGAGGAGTGGATGTTTGTGTACTTGAGCTAAGTGAAGAGTGGATGTTTGTGTACTTGAGCCTAGTGAGGAGTTAATGTTTGTGTACTTGAGCCTAGTGAGGTGTGGATGTATGTGTACTTGAGCCTAGTGAGGAGTGGATGTTTGTGTACTTGAGCCTAGTGAGGAGTGGATGTTTTGTACTTGAGCATAGTGAGGTGTGGATGTATGTGTATTTGAGCCTAGTGAGGAGTGGATGTTTGTGTACTTGAGCCAAGTGAGGAGTGGATGTTTGTGTACTTGAACCAAGTGAGGAGTGGATGTTTGTGTACTTGAACCAAGTGTGTGACGTTGGCCGCCACAAGCCCGTGTCGTTGTAGGATGTCCGCGACGTAGTTCATCCATCTGTGCCCCGGTCCGCTCCATTTTCAGGAGATGAAGAACCATTTAATCACGTCTTATCATACACCCAATAGAGGGCACAGCTCTGAGAATGTCTCTGATGTCATCACCTCTGATCCTGTCTCTCTTGGCAACACTAATGACCCCTGTCAATTCTCATCTCACGGGATGTGGTTTTCCTCTCCTCGGCTTGGGTAACGGATCATGATTGACGCTAATAGTAAAAAGTTGGTAAGAATATATTAGTTATCAGTTGTTTACTTCGCATATTGGTATTCAGATGTTTGATTAATCGTGGCAGTTGGCAAGTCACTGCCCCGGCTTTTTAACATCTTGTTTCAATTTCTCAGTCACTTCTGACCTTGTCATTAAAAAGCTTCCTAGTTATTTGAACTCTAGAACCTGCATAAGTCTGATATTGTTGACATGTATGTTAAGGGGACCGGGCAATCTGCTTATCTTCATAGTTTCTGTTTTTGATGTGTCGGTCTTCACGTTGTGTTTTCCACAGGTTGAATTAAGTGCATCTGTATATTTTTACAATCTGTATGTTTAGATAATGTTTTAAGAATAACACTGACCCCGTCTACTCCAGATTAAATAAACGTTATATACTCGACATTATTATTGTTATTTTTATTTGTGCTACTTATGGAGCATGGAGTCACCACTGTAGTTAGTCCTACAGGTAGTCTGCACCAAGTCACCACTGTAGTTAGTGTCCTACAGGTAGCCTGCACCAAGTCACCACTGTAGTTAGTCCTGCAGGTAGCCTGCACCAAGTCACCACTGTAGTCAGTCCTACAGGTAGCCTGCACCAAGTCATCACTGTAGTTATTCCTGCAGAAAGTCTGCACCAAGTCACCACTGTAGTTAGTTCCATAGGAAGATTACACCAGGTCACCCAAGATTGTAGTTAGTCCTCCAGGAAGCCTAGACCACGTCACCCCTGTAGTTAATCCCACAGGAAGCCTAAACCAAGTCACCAGTGTAGTTAGTCCCAAAAAGAATCATATAACAAGTCAACACTGTCGGTAGTCCCAAAAGGAATCCTACACAAAGCCACCACTGCAGTTAGTCCCACAGGAAACCTACATCAAGTCATCATTGTAGCTAATCCCACAGGAAGCCTACACAAAGTCACAACTGTAGGTAGTCCTACAGGAAGCCTACACGAGATCAATACTGTAGTTAGTCCCACAGGAAGCACGCACCACAACATCACTGTAGTTGGTCCCACAGGAAGCTTTCACCAAGTCACTACTGTAGTTAGTCCCACATGAAGCCTGCACCAAGTCACCACTGTAGTTAGTGCTGCAGGACACCTGCACCAAATCACCATTGTAGTTAGTCCTGCAGGACGCCTGCACCAAGACAAGATAGTGTTCCTCACAGCTCTCTGTTAGAGACAACATTGTGTTCCTCACAGACTCTCTGTTAAAGACAAGATAATGTTCCTCACAGACTCTCTGTTAGAGACAAGATAATGTTCCTTACTGACTCTCTGTTAGAGACAAGATAATGTTCCTCACAGACTCTCTGTTAGAGACTAGATAATGTTCCTCACAGACTATATGTTAGATACAAGATAATGTTCATGTAACGTGTGACGTAAATATTGCCACGTAGATCCGACTACGTTTGCTTCCTTTAATTAGTGTTTACGTTTTGCTAAAGCCAACTATGCAATTAGCTGTTGTTGACCCACATTGGAAGCTCCGCCTATTTTTCCTGTGTTACATACACTAATGAGTGTTTACAAATAGATCTATTAGTTATCCCGCGACCTGCCAGATAACAGTCAGCGAGTTACGATTCGTTTATCTGAATTATCAAGCGAGCTGAGATGTCAATCATCGATAGTGACAGATCAGACGTCGGTAGCAAATGCAAGGGCGACAATAATATTTACCGACCACATTTGATGTCCGTCATCCCAAGAGATGAAATTATTTGATCTACGGCAGAGGGACGAAATCAAAGAAGGCCTGTTCGCATGGCCAGGTCTTGTGATGTCGTTTTGGCATCGCGAGCGAGCGAACAGGAAAATCCTTTACCTCGGGAGTCGATCTCGTTGATTTTCCCTGATACGGCCAAAGGCGTGAATTATCGCACCCTTTAGTGATAGTAACACCGTTTCTGTCTAAATACTCCGTCCTCTCAAAGTCAGTTATCTAGTCGCTCAGAAATTTCGGATATTCTAGCTCGTTATTGTAGAGCCATTGTGAAAGTGTGTATTAGCATTCCGTGGAGATTGTTTCATTTCTGATTGCGGTAATAGAAATTAGCATTTACGTGATTTAATGTGTTAAGTTTATCAATATAATTCACTGGGATTTTTTAGGTGCTAAGACTAGCGTATTAAATAACACATAGCTATTTTTTTCCAGTTGTAATGTAAATTTAATCACCCGCTATCACCAAGAAAGAGATGTTTTAATTGACTAATAAATACACTAGGCGACTGATAATTGACGGAATACAATTCACTTCTAATTCATTATGTATAATTACATAAGTGACTAGTGTAATATCATGTGGCGAAACGGATAGCTAGTAATGACAAGCGATATTTGTAAAGTAGTCGTAATTAAATTAAAGGTTTAACCCCCAAAAATGAAGAATTTCATTGAAAATATCAAATTTTAGATACATATTGCATTGGAAAGTACATTCATTTGCCCACATTTCTGTATGTTTATTTTCACTAAAACCTTTGTGGATGATTTTATATAAATTTTTAAAGTATGTCAGGTAAGTGTATTTTTACCTAATTATATATGTAAAATATATAAATTGGTATATTTATGATGCTATATTGCTTCTAATGCATGGATTTTAATTTTCGGTACCATATTCATTTCCCTGAAGCAAACAGAATTCAAGTTTTTGTTTTTCAAACATAGTTTCATGTGTAAAAATAATTTTGACTTGCTAATTTTTATTAACCATGGGGTCCTTCGATGGGTCATCGAAATAATAACGTGGCTGGGAGTGGTAGGGTACCTCCTTATACGCAAATAAAGCTGCAGGTGAGAACGAATCACAGGATTCTGGTTTCTCCTGTGCGAGCTTACATAAATTTGTAAGTAGAGTCCCGTTATATCTTTCCACTTGTCCAATCGATTGTGGATGATAAAATGTGCGGGCGAGAATATTTTGAAAAATCCTAAAAACTTCCTCCATCAGTTTCCCTCTGAACTGTGGACCATTGTCAATTAATATCTGATAAGGGTATCCTAATCTTATGAATATTGAGAGCAAAGCCTCTCCTACATGTACTGAATCTCCTGAGGGTAGAGCAATCGCTTCCCCCCACATAGTACATGTCTACCAGAGAAAGGATGTGTTTTTTCGGAAACTGCGAAAAGCGCATACAGTCTGCTGAAATGAAGAATTTAATGAAAAGTAAGCTGCAAAGTATGACACAGAACATGGAATCAATAAAGGAAAATACCAGAGATGATTTCCTACGTAGCAGGGGATGATACTGGGTGAGTAAATTTTGTGTAAAAGTGTAATTCCTCCCTTTTTTCTTAATTTTCTGAAAACCTCATTTTTCAAACAAATGAGGGCACGTTGCTCATGATTTTTCAAAAACTATTAGTGATACAGTAGTAAATTTTTGGGCCACATGCTGTACACATAGTGCTCATTAAAATAAACTAAAACAAAGGATATATGTTAACAAACTACAAAACTGTTTTGAGAAATAGCTAAGATACCCCCCTTAAAAATTTCAACTTTTTTTTTCGATTGGTATGTTAAAATCCAAAAAAAAAAACTCAGATATCAAACCAATCGAAATTATTTTAGTATACAATCATTATCATATATTAACAAATGAAACAGCCAAATTTCATAACTCAAGTTGTACTCACTTTTGAGATATCTGAGCAACAAAATACCCAAAAAAAGCAAACATTTGCCTTTTTTTCACTTTTTTTTCCGCCATAGATTGCAAGTTTTTTAGGATATACCTCAATGTTTTGTATTTTTTCAGTCATTTTGCTTGTATAAATGACCAGATATAGATATTACTTATAATCCTGTGTTTTTCATTTTGGGGGTTTAACCTCCCCCTTAACACTGATATTGTGCGCTGAGCGTTTTACCCCGGGCGGTAGAGGGAAAGGCGCATACCTAAAAAAATAATCTACTACCAGTTTAGCGAAGCGAGATAAGATAGGCTAAGACACGCGTGCTTTTTATATTTAATTAAATGACGGAGAAGATAAGAGATCTTACCCTTACACGTGATAAGAAAGGATATTGATATGTGTTGGTTAAATGTTTGTTTTCTTCCTAATTTATTACTGATCACAAACCAGCTGCCAGCGGTCTGATAGCACCAGTAACAACTCTTATTATTATCGGGTCTTCGATGTTGACCTGTTTGCTCCTCTTGCTTCATTCAGAGAGAGGCCAAAAATATAAACAATAAGATTAATAGTAACAAGGCTTACAAAATTCCCAGATTTTTACATTCAATTGTATCAGCCCGCTGTGGCCAAATATATATATATATATATTTACAACATAAATCTACAACATAAATCTACAACATAAATCTATAACATAATTTAAAGATAGTTTTATGCCTTAATTTTGTTTAAAATAATATAATATGATATATAAAAATAACATTATTTATATAAATAAATTATATAATATAATATAATATAATAGTATAATATAATAATTATTATATATATATATATATTATATTGATATATTATATATATATAGAATATATAAATATATTATATATAAAACATTTCTTTCCGACTACTGACAGTCGGTTTTTCCAAGTGAATTTATCCAGCAAAAAAATTACGTTGTTTTCATAATCGACACTCAACCCCAAAAAAGAAAAACCGATAGGATATACCCTCATCATTCTTTATTAACAGTTTACCAACCAGATGTTTCCTAAAGCTGTTGGAAAGTACTGTCTACTGTCTACTGTGAACACTATATCCGCGGTTTAAATTTTGCTGCATGAAACTATCTGAAAATGTGACATTTTCATATCCAATAACCCACCACCAAATTAGACGTTCCCTGTTAGTAAAAGTAATTGTTCGTGGAGGAACTGCGGCCACTTCGGAGAAGCACAACACTGGATTTTGATACATGTACATTGATGTTTACGTTCAATAGGTTGTTAACAAGTATTAAAATAAGGTGTGATTGATGTGGCCACGAATGACAGAGTGAAAGTGAATGCGTTCTAGTTACGGAAACTGTACCATTCCTTATTTTCTTTGCAAAAATACTGTTATTTTTACGGGGATAGCTTTACTAGGAACTTTGTTCTTTGCTTTATTGTAAAAACTATTCTATACCCTAGTGTTAATCTTTGACCTTTTGGGTTATTAAACTTCTTTTGGGATCTTTTCTCAACAAAGAGGGGGGGGCACTTATTGTGTTAACCCTATGTCTGAAACCTATGTTTATATTGATTTCTATATGGTTTGATGTTGTGAGAAGTTTTAAGTGGTAATAAACTAAACAAAACTTAATTTATGTGCTGGTCCCAGCAGCCCCATACTCCATTTAAAAACCATAGTTTTTCAAGTTTGTGTGTGTCTTGTTTTGTCACATAACTGTGTGTGTGTGGAGTGGTGAAAACGTATATGTTACATGTAACCCCAAGAGTAGGAATTGTCTGATAATAAATTACAGTCGTAAAGATAAGGCTGGACTAAAGTAACTTCTCAATCCAGTGCATAGATTCTACAACTTAAACTATTCATCTCGTGAAAACAATCTATTTCTTATACCTTTTATTTCTCCAAAAACTTATTTACCGCCATCACTTCTACTAAGACGGGACCAAATAAATCTCTATACCCCCATCCCTTTAAAACATTACCCCACAGTTCCTCACAGACTCTATGTCACCAGTCATAACTGCACCCCAGAAACACAAAAAACGAACAGAGTGAAAAAGGCTGAAGCACTAATGGAAATTTAAGAAAAAAATTTTAAAACAACATGTAAAAGTACAATGGATCCCTGCCCACTAGAAGATATATCAAAATGAAAAACGGGCAAATACACTTGCCAAAGAAGGAGGGAACACAATCCAAACACCTGACAGAGCTACCCGTGAAGGTATAAAATCAATAATAAGTTTACGGAATAAGGAGAGAAGAATCCCCTACGTCTGATTCAGCAGATCTATCAGTTCACGTGATAATTTTCACACAGAGAACCCGGCCATTACAGATACAAATACCAACACCAACAAATAGAAAATTTGATAAATATTCATTTGTCTCGTTTGTGTGGATGAAAAACAGTAATAATGTGTCCTCCGTGAGAGCAGCAGAGTGGGGGGGGGGGGGGGTTCGCACAACCGTTCTCTAGCCCAGTTGACGGAGAAACTGTATGGTGTCGGGAGACGCCTGAGACGAAATACCAACTTTATAAAGTGAGATAGATGTATTCACTTGAGAACAAACTAAGCAGATGGGAGGACCCCACACACACACACGCACACCACACATATACATTTACTCCCCCCCCGGTCCCATTGCAGGGGAAGTAATAAAATAATACAGTGGGAAAAAATCTACAACATAATTTAAAATTAGTTGTGTTGTCTTATATTTTGTGTTTATAACAAACATAATCACCATTTTTGTAACAGTAACGTAATCGCCTACAGATCTTTTGTGTACATAGAGTGATTTAGGATTGTCCTTTTACTTTAGTTTTTTTTTTTTAAATATATTTTCAGTATTAAACTAAATTAGAAACTCATTATTAGTTCGTGCAAGTATATTTTTATATATATGTTGTTTTTTCTTAATGCAATAAACATACAAAAGCAAAAAAACTTATTTTTTGACCGGCACAAAGTGTCGCAAGAAATTGATAAAGTTAAAGGTAAGACACAAAAACGTCCCGGTGTGTGTCACGACCCCTTGCTGGCCATTAAGGACTTTCCTGATCCTCTACAACTCCCGGCTTACAATGTAGATTGACAGTTAATCGATGTCGATACACTAACACAGGTGTTACAATCACTTTTCCAGCCTTATTTTAGTAGGGAATTAAGTTTAGGGAAAGGAGTTGAAAAGGAAGGAACAGTAAGATAAGACGTTCACGAATGGCCTAAGTAAGAGATTGTAGTAGTATCTACAGGTTAAGTATACAAACAGAACGGCGATGATCGTCGCCGTGACCTAGCCAGTGGAATTCATGCAAATTTTGGTGATTAAGTATAAAACGAGGTAAAGTGTAGTGTGGGCTTATAGTTCAGGTGGCCAGACCAATCAGAAGTAGAGATACTTAGCGGGCGAATCAGGAACTAATGAAAAACAGGTTTTGCATCGGCGCAGTTGAAGTAGCTGGGACAAGAGACGTTGGGACTACAGAAGAAACCGTGTAGATACCGTAGAGAAAGGGGGGAACTTACGTTTCCAAGGAGATTGGCTCTAACGAATGGCTTCCATCGGGGCCATTTAATCCTTCATTTCTTTAGATGCAATTGATATGAAATACTGCTCTATGTAAACACCATATAAAGTTAACTTCCTATTGATCTGCTAGGCTTTGACTCATTTTTGTAATCTTGATTTGCTTTATTCCATATACCACATGTTGTCTGAAGACAAGAAAACCCCCAGTCAACCCGCTATTTGACAGGCCTATCCCCACCTATGATTAAAGCTGGGTGGACATCAAAGAGAAAAAGTCACGTTTTTATTGTCATCTCAAAAGCACAAGACTAATAAAGCGGTGTCTATTATTTTTTTTTAATTTCCTGTACACTGCCATGTTTACATTACTCTAGAACCAGAAACGTGACATTCTTAGATTAAACTACACATCCCTGAAGTAAGACATGTTTACATAGTTTTTGCAGTACGAGGTTTCTGTATAAGTAGTGGTAGGGCAGATTATATATCATTGCTATGCACTTTCAGTATAGCGCATCCTTTGTGCTGTCTAGGATATGCATAGTGGACTGAAGTAATCTTGTCTTTTCTTTCCTCACAGAGGTATGGTTCTACACGGTCGATTAGAATTTAAAATAACATATCACTCACAAAATCGAGTGTTTAGATAATGTTTTTTTTACTGAGGAAAGCCCAATGTATTTCAAGTTAAACAAACAGTATACTATACTCCAAGATTATAAACCAAAATTAAACAACGTCTCTTAGACAATTCACGATTATTATTCAATACTATACCCCAATACTCTCCAAGTACAGAAATATATTGTAGCCCATACTCTCCACATTAGTAGACCACATATTACATGAAAACTAAGGAACTGAATACATATCAGTTCTTCTGCTTTTTTACAAGTGTCATGGCTGGTGCGCGTATGGTGGATCATCGTCTCGCCCACAACTTTCTGCCTCTGACACAACAATTCTGACATCAGATGATCATCAGACCCGAGAATGCAAGCAACGCCCTGGAAAACTAGTCACGGGTGCAGAATGAGCTTCAAACCCAAAAGAAGTCGAGAAGCCTAACATAGTCAGGAAAGGGAATATAGCAGAGGTCATATTCACGGTTTTCAAGCCAAAGTAAATCCCTACTGTCATTGAGGAACCAGTAAAAGACATGGCAGGGTTACTAATGCCTCTAATAAAAAGATTCTCGACAGGCAGTGCAACAGACAATAGAAATGGCAGACAAGCGGAACATACAGATCATAGACCAAAGCAGACACCAGGGAAATTTTTCAAACTGAGGGTCCTCCTGTATCATGTAGATACGAAGATGCTGTTGCACTGGCTTATATATGAAATTAGCACAAGTACAGTGGAAGCTATAGAGCAGAAGTCAACACGATCATTAAGAAAATGAGCAAGTGGTACCACCAGGACTGGTCATATGTAGCACTGAACTGCAAAAAGTCAAAACTTATTGCTTCCAATCAAGTCAGATTTATTAGAAGAATTACAAAGTTTGAAAAGCAGGCTAGCAATATGCTTACACGCGAAGTCAGCTGATGACGTGTTAAAGTCATTCCATCCACACAGTGAAAACGAAGGAAAAGGAGATTGGAAGAAGCTGTTGAGCTGCTGAAGAAGTCCCTCAAACTGAGTAGAGTAATCGTATACACACAAACGAATAGACGGATTTGGGCAAGGTGTACAACCGTTGTTGGTCCAAGTCATCAAGCAGGATCGCAGAGACAACGGTAGTTCAGGAGATACTAGGAGCAGATAAATAAAAGAGAGTAGCAAAAATCAGTGCAGCATTCCCAACAAGGCCATGGGACAACAATGAAAGAGCCCTGCAGTATTTCCTAGTACATTTAGACTAAAGATATGGCTTAAAGCACCTCTTAGCTCATCGTTCGTGAGGATATGAATCAATGTAGTGTACCTGCTGCCGTCTCCACCACCTGAGTGAAAATGGGAAAGTGTCGATGAATGATCCGTGCCCCCTGTGCCAGGGGAGCAGACACTTAGAAACACTTGCAGACATCGTAAATTTTAGGCATAAGTGCAAGGTGCTGAAAACACTTGTTTGTCCAAAACAAAGTCTATAATGAGTCTTGCAGCGACAAAAGATCAGGCAAAGAAATGAAGACGAAAAGCAAAGTCCTGCATACACCGCAAACACATCTTTCTGATGGCAGGAAATCCAGCACACTACAACCCCCAAACCCTACAGCCTGGTAGCAGTTTAACCATCTTCTTCTTGACGTGCAAAACGACTGTGGAGATGGCGGTATGACCTACCGGGACGGGGGGTCATTTCCAGAGTGTTAATCTGAAAATCGCGGCTGACGGGCCGGATATAGTGCTTTCATTCTGCAGGCAACGCTTCAGGTCATATCTGATTGAACTGACCGTGCCCCATTTGAATGCAGATTAGACGAGCAACATTCATTCAAAGACAGGTCAAGTATAGCGATCATGGCCGCGGTATCTGAAGACACGATGGATTCAGTGCAAGGGTCATGGTGGTTGAAGTGGGCTGCAAGAGTGGCATGTAGGCTGCATCAGTGTAATGTATTATATTGAAAACTGTTGGGGATGAAGGGGACAGTCTAGAACAACGGGCACTGAAGAGAGGCTTAGTGAAATTGGCCGGAAAAGGCATCAGGCTGTGCTGTGGAACAAACCGCAATCGCTGATGGACAAATGCGTTGACAATTAAACGCTGCGGTACAGAAAAACTACTCAAACATTTAAACTACGTCCACCAACGTCTTTTGTGGCGTAATATGGTTTTATGGTGTCACTTGTGAAAGAGCTGCGATTCATGTGGGAATTCAGGCGAAATGTATACTATAAGTGTAGTGTCAGTACAGAAAATTCAGTGGCTATGCGGCACGCGCGCTAGTCTCGTCGTCTGCTGCACGCTAAATGTGTAATCAGTGTTGGATCCCTAGGTTGTAGAAGAGGCGACAGATACGAACGGAATGGGATTTGCCTTGACTCTTTGTTACTTTCACAATTGTCCTCCACGGCTGGCGTTGTGGATTTAAAAGTGCTACCCTAGTGAAAGTGGGTTTCATTTTCGAATAAAAGAACAACAGGAAGCTGAGTTATTGCTTGGAGTCATCGACCCTAAGTGGGCCCGCCCCCCCGTTCCCCCCCCCTACGGAGTCCGCGTTAAAGGGATGTAATCCCGGGCCTAATATCACTTGTCGATCGGATTACAGCGGGACTATACCTTCTGAGATTGATCACCCGACGCTGCTGGGTCCATCGTTCCCATTGTATACGCGTCATGTTAAGCGAGTTTCACCTATCTCTATACAATTGTATGTTTGCACTATGCAATCTTTCAAAGAATCTGACCATTAATTGGAACTACATAGCCTACAACTTTACTCTGTTCGTACGTTAAGTGTGTTTTCATGCCATCGTCGAATCACTCCACACACAAGTGTTTCTTCGCTGTTACCAACTGAGGTCGATCTCGATCAATCTTTGCGCTGGTTATATAACTCAAGATGTTTCACCACATCACTTGAGTCATGCCGATATGTTGGGTGTATGGGCCTCGACATGTAGCCAGGTACCATCTATCGTCACGTGAGCTTTTTGAATGCCATACCATTGATTGGTTCACCGACAACTTCTGCATATGTAGAAGACCCCAAACCCCAACAACGGTTCTCAGGTCCGTAGCTAATCATGTCTCTCCAAGACTCGACTCTTGCCATGGACCATCAACTCTCTCAAAACCAAGTTGTTAGCACGCTACCCAACATTTCTCGCTCTCACTTTACAATGCCAGTAAGGATGTCTTGTCACTCGAGGTACCATTTAAGGTGCCAACTATCATGGGTGAGGTCACCTCAAATAAACTTTGCCATAGGACCGATCGAGGAAGGAATGTGCACAGGGTGGGTCATTGGGGTACGCCATTATGTACACTAGGTTCTTTACTCTAATCTTGAAGGGAGGGGGTACCATCATTGATCTCCACAACTTCTTGAAAAACGCCTCAGGTGTAAAGGCGGAGAAGAGCAACATTTCTGCGCGATGTCGGCGACCAGCAGGGTCTGTACAGGATTTCGCGTGCTTTTAGCGATCCTTGGAGTCCACAACTTTTTTGGCAACTCAGGTCATTCTCTGTCCATGGGACATTCTTTGGGGAAACCAGGTGATCCCCCGACCTCAAGCTGGCATCCGTATCATCATGTACTCATCATAACAGTTTCTTGCCATTTCAAGGGATTAGGGCTGAGCCAGTTATTGCCTGCCATAATCCATATCAGTGGTTACCTCAACACACTTATCTAGTGCCAACGTACGATCTTCTATCAGTAGGCTCCCCCGCGCTTGGATACTGCTTCGCCATAACCAGTCTGGCATGTCCTAATGTGATGTGGCAGCTTTATGGAATGGTCTTAATGACGTCAATCCAACCAATGCTCTCTTTGGATGTACCCCTGGTGGCCCCCCCCTCAACTCGCTCTTATACAATGACTACATAACATGTAGTGAGAGTTAAATAGCGATTGTCGGATGGCGCGTTATCACCTATCCTAATCAGGGTAGGGGTTTGGCTAACTGTAAAATTTCCCCCCATTACATTGACACGTTACTTTGGATGCCATGTCATGCCTGTTTATTTCACGCTATTCTCACGTGAAAATCTACATTATTATGTTGATATTGCTCTTATGCGTAAAAGAAGTTGAGGGGTAGGAGAGGATCAACAGTCATTCTAGCTGGCTTTCGTGGGTGATCCAGGAATTGTAGTGGTGGTTGCAGATGTCTAGTGAACTTATAATTTATTGTGTGATGTCACATCAGCTGACATGTAGATTATGTTTGTAATTGATAGCGTTATCTATGCACGTCTAGAATCTCTGTGCTAAGTTAGTTCTTATCAGAGATAGTGCGACTGCAACGAACTGAAACTAGATTGTCTACATCATTGTACATTAACACTATGCCTCCACTCTGTCGTGGGTTATGGTATGGTCATTTGTTCGCTACCTTTTTGTGACATGTAGTACCTTTCCGCTTACATAGCCGATACAAATCAGATCGCACATGTAGATTGACAAGCTAGGTCCCGCATATTATCGAAGTGGTGCTTGAGTAACGTTGGCCGTAACCTTGTCCCAACGATTGTGTCATTGACTTACTTATGATAATGTGGTATGTCGCCCCCTGCTCTCCTTTGCTCCTCGCTTGAGTACATGGTTCAGTCTCTATCATCATTTCCAATGTCGTGAGTTAGATACACTCGCAATTGTAGTGAATTGTACACATCTGTCATCATTGTGTCAAACATAGTGACTTAGGTTTAGGCGGTGAACCCACTCCCCCCCCATTAGTGTATCTCTGGCAGGTCCACATAATAAATCTGAGGCTTTGTTGTTATTTCTAACTGTTCTGTAAAAACTAAAAGACATATAAATATTGGTAACGTCCATGATATCATCTTTTCCCAGTCACACCATCCGCTGAGTCCCACTGTAGCGTAAGCGTAGGAGTAAGCCGATCTCTGTAACATGCTTAAAATTTAAGACTGTCTAGGGGGGACGCGATCTACATACTATTTTTGACGCCGACTCGACCTAATATATCTACTGACCAGACAACAATGATACTATTACAAATCCAAACCGTGTCCAGCTTGGAGGGAAACACACAGGGGCGAAATCTACATGAAGCAGAAGAGTGGAACAATTAAACGCTCTGCTGCCGCTCAGACACACACATCAGTATATAACTAGACTGGAAACTTTCTATGGGGGGTACACTACGTCACAAGAATTAATGTGATGAAGGGGCGCATATGGACGATATCAGAGGGGGGAGGCTCGCGGTAGTGCAGAGTTATCATCTCCATATGTGTGGTAAGATTTTCTCGTGGAACAAATACTTTGGGTTCTAATAGCAGACCAGGTTCGGCCATTGGGTATATATCTAATTAAAATAACCAACATAGGTCAACCTATCTTGTAACTGATTGACAAGTAACCCGTTTAATTGCAGCAAGGTGCGTTCAAGGTGAATCAGGAGGCGTTGACCAGAGGTTCTGTCTTTTTTTTTATCGGTTTTATTTAGCATATCCTACCTGTTATACATTATTGTCGACTTATTTATATGTACATAGATATACTTTGATCACGCCAGTCTGTTCGTGGCAATCACCCAGGCTAACAGTAGCTGAACGTAGTGGTAAACATATTACTATAGACACAGCATATGATAATAAGAAGTGGCTAACAAACTATAAACAGTATCTCTACCCAGGGGTATGTGTGTCTCGCGCGAATCACCCGCGAGCTACAGGTTGAAACTGTGCACATGGGATCCAGAACTAGAATCATCGAAATAGTATTGAGTCCTCATGCTCGCTCATAATATCGCCAGGTGATCATCAAATGAGACACCCTCGAAATAACCCCTTAACCCCCCCTGAGTCGGTAACACCAGCCAACGGTCCGCGCTCCATCTCTTGCAACGGCAATCGTGTAAATGGATAGGGCAGGATGTGTACGTCGGGTCATGTCTAAGCTTACCCCGGTCAAACGGATAGTGATATAGCGTTGCTCCATCTAGATTACGTCCTTTCCCCCCTGATACGTTGGGAAGCACTGTTTAAGTCATCAAGAATCCTGTAGGGACATTATCTGATAGTGCAAACGGACTGTCTCTGGAATGCACTGCGTAATTCAACAAGAACACAGTATGTATATTTGGGCTTTGACTCACAACTAATGATAGGCTGATACGTACAGTTAACGTGGAATGTGAAGACAACTGGAGACAGATGTCAGTAGCTTAACACACTACAAACCCTGGGCCACATTTCCATTTAGTACATCGTTGGCATTTGGGTTACGTCAGGGTGATATTGCAAGTTTACACCAATGCTTGGCGAATCTATTTTAATTAGACATGGTAACATCGATTATATTAAACACAGATGGTCGCTACTATAGGCTCCCTTGGTATCGCAGCAGTTCACAAAGCCATGAGAGTAACCTACATAAGAATTTCAGTTCTGTCATGAGACGGAAAAAAGCAGCTCTTCAGAGTTATACGGGGACCTCGCTTAGCTTCCAAGTCTAACAATACAGGTGTTCCCCTCGAATCGTAAATTTTGCTCAACCCTCTGCACACGTCGCAACACAAACACCACTGCCACCGGATACTACAAAATGGCCTCGACCCCCGATGAAAATACGCCAAGTGAAACCCCTACTACAATACACATGCCATCGTAGTGATTAACATAATAGTAGCTAGACCAATGCCGACAGAACTGTCAACACCACCATGATACCCCACCGAGATGCTCACGATCTACTCGAAAATTCTTGAAAATAACACCTCGTCCTCACCGCCCTCAGCCCCGCTTATCCTACCCTCTAACCCCTGCCCCGTACAACCACCACCACACCCACACCAAACACCCATTGACCCACTCCCCAGGCAAGGAGTGTTGTACACACCCCCCAAGCGGACCGTTTGTTCGATGTGGCCCTCTGACAAGAAATTTATGGACGCATTACACCGGAGACCAAGGTTCGGCATAGTGGTATCCCCCCCCCCCACCCCCCCCCACCCTGGTACAATACCCACACCCCCCCCCCCCAGAATACCCCCCCCACGCCCCCCCCACCACCCACACCCAACCACCCCTTAAATACCCCAACACTAAAACACAAAACACCCGACTTACTGGATTGACATGCAAAGAATAACGTGCCACAGTACAGCATATCAACAAGGTATAAGAGATCCTAACCTAAACCTAAACCTACTACGATATGCTACTAACTGGAATTGAACCTCAACAGAAGGCGCCAACTGTGCTTCATTTCAACCACCATGGAGTTACATGAACTAGCTAATACGATAATTAGACAGACAAATAAAAATCATCACGAATAACCTGATTTACAGGAAAACGGTTATAAATATAACCGTGATACAACTTAAAAATATCTCCAAAGAAAAAAAGTAGGATAAAAAAAGGCCAAGAGCAACTAGAAACATGAACGCCCTCGCCGCGTTTCACTAACCCCCCATATAAAACTAACGAGTAGAGACAGACGACCAACAGACAATAATACATACTACTGATTTATGACAGACTTTACATTTAGGAAGAGGTTATGAAATTACCCAAATCCCCTTGTTCCCTTCCTTGAGATTGGCCCACAGAACAATCATGATTACTCGTCCGCACTACTGCACAGTTAGCCAAATATACTATCCACACATCAATTAGACCAGAAGAAGACACAGTAATTCATTACAGTGGTGTAGAATTCCCCGAAAATCTAAATGGCAATATTAAGAGGTACGCCATACTAGTATGCCAGCAGCTCATCTGAGTTTTGCTAGCATATAACTGTTGTTCTCTATTCATAATTTCCTGGTAAGGAACTAGAAAGAATATTCTTTTGAGTCTATTTAATATTGTGTATAAATGTTTCGAGTGATTTGATACTGGCCATATCGCTCGAATCTATCCCTTACAACAATTAAGGAATTCGCTCTAGATCCACAGCCCCAAGTTCAAGTGTCTAGAGAACAAACAAAATACATAAAACGCCAGCAAGGATTATGGAAGGGCGGATCCAAGTGTTGAGATCAGTGGGAACATCTCACTATCTATAAAGCAGAAAGCTGTAGAACATATCTCAGAAGTAATGTAATCTTGGAGAACATTATACATGTGAAAACCAACTTGGTACTATGTGCTGTATGTTCCGAGAGATCTGACCTATTCAAAGTGTTTGTATTTTTGTGTGCAGTGTTGTGTACAGAATTTTTCAAAGGATGGAATACCTTACACATGACCAATACTTTGTTTCAGAACTGTGAGTTTTTCTTGCACCAAAGCGGTGTCAAATGCTGTGTTAACAGAAATACAAAAAATAGTGGACAAGCAGTCCGTCATTGGTTGTCTGAGCAGCCGTACATTTGGCCCCCTGCACGGAGAGGAGGTGCCACAGACTTCTGTACAGGATCTGATGCAGGCAGAATAAGTTTATATCTGCCTGCTGGACTTCACTCAACGACATTTTCACAAAATTTTTTCCTAATTATAACCTTAACTAACCCCATGACATTGGGGAAATTAAATTATATATTTAAGCCTTACGTCAACAACAAAGTTGGGCTTTCATAGAACTAGGAGTGATACACCAACCCAACAGAAATCTAAAATTAAGTCTCTGGGATTTTTCTTAAGAAAATTAACAAATTACCAGTCCATTATGAAAATAATTAATACACAATATTTCCATTTATTATTGACAAAATTATTTTACATTCCAATAATGCACTAATACCGAAATATTATGGAGTCATAAAATGGAAAGTAAATCATATGAACATAATAAAATGAAAATGTTACATAATTATTTCAATAACAGTTTAATAGTAATCTATCTTAAGAAAATCCAGAGATACTTAATTTTAGATCTGCAGTTGGGAATTGTGTCCACACTCCTAGACTATGAAAGCCCAACCTGTTCGTGCCGTAAGGGAAAAATATATAATTAAATAATCCCACTAGTCCATGGCTTTAGTTACGGTTAATTATGAAAAATTATTGTTAAAATGTCCGTTTGGTGAACGTCCCGCAGGCCAGAATAACATATCTGCCTTCAATCGATTCTTACAGAAGTCTGTGTGCCCCACCCACCGTGCAGTGGGCAATGTACGGCTGCACAGACACAATGACGACTGCTCAGGTCCACTCATGAATTCAGTAAACACCGCATTTGACACCGCTTGGTGTCCAAATCAAAACTCACATTCTGACACAAAATATATTGGACCATGTGTCAGAATTCCAACCTTATGAACCACTTCTGTACGCCAACACTGCACACACCAACACCACAAAGACTAGACAGATCTCTCTGACCAAACAGCAACATCTACCAAGTAAGGTTTCACATAGTATAAGTTCTCCAAGATTACATTACATCTGAAAAAGTTCAACAGCATTCTTCTCATTAAATAAGAAATAGGAGAGATTTCCACAGATCTCAACACTTGATCCGCCTTCATCATCCTTGCTGGCGTTTATGTATTTTTGTTAGTCTCAGACCCTGAACTTGGGCTGTGTAATCTAGAGCGAAATCCTTATTTGATTGTAAGGGATAGATATTAGTATAAGCGGCAGTATCAAATCACTCTAAATATTAAACAAGAATAAATTATACCAAGAAATACTTAGCAGTCTTACCAGAATTAATAATAGAGAACACAGTTATATTCTAGCAAAGCTCAGCTGAGCTGCTGTCTCTATTATGGGCGTCCCCTCTAAATAAGCAAATAGCTACTGGAAATACACCACTGAAGAATTTACTGTGTCCCCTACTACTGACAATATATAATTTGAAAGGCTAAAATGCGCGTCTGTGCGCCGATAAAATTATTATCTGAGCCAAACAACCGACTACCCCCCTTGTCAAATTTTCAACCTCCTACCAAAAGTCAATTCAGTCATACTCAGTCAAGTAAG
The DNA here is from genome assembly GCA_024509875.1 of Oreohelix idahoensis. NCBI lineage: Eukaryota > Metazoa > Mollusca > Gastropoda > Stylommatophora > Oreohelicidae > Oreohelix > Oreohelix idahoensis. Next base: position 19,882 of record JAMPIV010012297.1, on the reverse strand, counting down.
TATTATAGACTGAATGGTCCTCGTCTCTACTCGTTTAGTTTTTAAATGGCGGTTAGAGAACCGCGGCATGGGCGATCATGTCTTCTAGTAGCATATGCCTTATTTTATCCCTACAAATTATCATTGGAGATATTTAAACGTTGTATCACGTTAAATTTATCATACCCATATCCTTTAACTCATGATAACGTGATGAATTTTAATTGACTGACTACTACTCGAAAAGCCTATTCATGTAACACCATGTTGGTTTGACAAAGATGCACAGTGGCCTCCTTCTTTTATGTCATTCCAGTAAGTAGCCAACGTCTTAGGTTTTAGGATAGGTGAAAGAGTCTAAAATCCTGTATGACATGAGTCACAGTGGGCCGTCCTCTAGATGTCCCAACCCAGTAATTCTCCAACGACGTTAGGTATATGATACATATACGTAACCATTAGCCCTTTGTTACTGCGTCTCTGAATTCTAAACTAAGGAACTATTGTACAGATGGTTCCTGTCTGCTCATTTACAACCACTACGCCTAACCCTAACTCCTGTTTACTGCGTCCCTAAATTCTTTGTCAGAGCCACATAGAACAAACTTACCTGCTGTGTTTATTATATTCACCCCTCCTTGCCTGATACTAATGACATAGTATATTTAACCATACCACGGCATCAGTACTTACGGTATACCTCCAGTTGTTAGGCTAAGTCCCATGCTTCCATCACTAACTCTGGCCTATTCCAGTGGAGATAACAAGAGCATCTCCGTTTTTATAGGCATTGTCACAACTATTACTATACAAAACTGTATTTATTTTCGAACCTTATTGTAAACACGCGGCCATATTGTCGTGCCGGTCACGTGAAACGCGCGCAGCCAATTAAAACTTAGAATCGATGGGAAACCCATATTGTGTTGACACTAGAAATTATAAATTACGCAATCTGGCAAAGAGAAATCCCGAAATAAGTGACCTGCATACAGTAAAGTGCAGAATTGACGAACCAACGATGTTATACTATTTATGGGTTAAAGCTTGATCATATGTAAAAAAAACTCGGACTATGAGTCATTTTTTTTCTCGATTTTGAAAAAACACTCCAACCATATCTTTTTTCAAAGTCAAAATACAAATAGTTAGAATGCATTTTTAGACGATTAAAATCTTTAATAATAAGAATTTAGGAGAGCTAAAAGTAACAGAAAATGGACTAATCCCAAAATCCATCAATTTTGTAAATTGACGTTAATTTTCATGCTCCGCACCTGGCCTAACCCAGTATCATGACAAGTAGATTTTTTTCTATTGAACATTTAGTATAAATAATTCATTCTCAATAAGACTCTTTAGCGCTCCATGACCTCAGCCTCCCAAACACACACCAAGTCTCACTCTGTCCCATATGACAAGACGTACAAAACTTCCTCAACGATGTTATTTTTTGATCACCAGCTGTGTCTTCTCCAGGTATTCATCTGTCTACCACTACTCTCTTAGCCTGGGGGAACCTTAGAACAAGGCCTGGGGGGGGGGGGGGGGGGTGCAAATAAAGTAACAGTGCAACATGTAATTAATGTGTTTCTAATCTCCTGTCAACGTCTCTTCCCATCCCGTTGTTCACTGGTTCTTTTCAACATTTCCATAATGGGTGACCTTCTGGTTTCTTGCATCAGTTCCATACTGGTGCCCATGTCTGGATACTTGTCATTAGTTTCCATATTGGGACCTTGACCTATCCATTTCAATCCTACTACTCTGCACAAGTAACCATATAACTCAGTCCTTTACAATTAAAAAGGTGACGTTTAATAGACATATATTCGTGAAACCTTTGTTTCTAGCAGCAAGATTAATTTACCAATATTGAGCTTCATTAGGCACTGAGGGATTGTAGTAAGGACACTCCGGATTCTGAATAGTATCATTGATGTCATTCAGTAAACATCGTGATCCAGGCGACAAAAAAAACTGAACACATAGAAAAAGACCATTAAAAATACATCGTACACATCGTGCTATCCCGTCATTTCTAAATCGGCTATGTACTAAAATGTTCTTGACTTTTTAGTTATTTTAATATTATTATGTCTTAGTTTTAACAGAACAGTAAAATAAAAATAAAGGAATTTATTATGTTGGATATCTGAAAATATAAAATTAATAATGAGATCACCGCTATTACTTCATATGTTTTTGCGCAGAGATAATGAAATTCAAATGATATTTAGAGTATATGGCCACAACTTGTATAGATGAAAGGAAACTCTTTACATAGTCTGATACAACAGGAGTCAATCAGATCATCAGAAGACGTCCCCCCCATCGTACAAGTGTTTTCGGCCCCAGTATACACCTTTACACTCTAAGGGGGGCGGCCCACTTGGGTTCCATCGACTCCCAAGCGTCCTCAAGCCTCATGTTGTCCTTGCATCGAAAATGAACCCATTTCACTTATGGTAGGCAATGACTTTAAATCCACAACTCCGCCAGCGCCCGTGGAAGGCAATTGTGAAAGTAACAAAGAGAAGACAAATAATCCGTTCGTTCCGTCGCACACACTGAGACACCATCGCGAAGTCTGCCGAGTCATCTAGCCAAAATAATTTTCATTGAATACACCAAAACGTGACCTTCACTGATACATCAAAAAAACGTTCTCTGGAATTCACCAAAACCATAACTACAGCCTGAACTAGGGGGCACAACAATAACTTATCACTGAATACACCAAATTTAGCTTTGTACTGAATAACGCCACGTTAACTTTCACAGAATGCACCAAAATAATCTTTGATCGACTTAATGCACAAAAAAAATCCTAACTTCACTGAATGCACATATGCAGTTTCCACTAACGTTCTCAAAAGAGAGTGAGTTAGTATGTTTCATACAGATGCAACGCTACTAAACTTCCTACAACAATTTTCATATGATTTATAGGACTGAGGAGACAGAGACAGAATAACTATCACACAGCCATGACCTCTTGAGTGCAGTGTGAACGCAATCACATGTGCAAGAAAGCATGCGGGGGAACATGATGGAATGGCAAAAAGTTGCCGCTGTGACGACATGAGGACTCATCTAATCTGGTTCAAGAAAGTTGTCACGGAGATCAAGATGTTATGGCAAATCAGAAGTGACCTGGAGAGTCTATGATGCTATGGCAATAAGTTGGAGCAGACATGATGATATCCGCGGCCGTAATAAGCGTCTTGTCGGAGAGACCTGAAGGGAAGGCAATAAAGTTTGGAGAGAATATGGATATGCCCTCCTTACGAAATTGTTGTAGAGTCAAGATGTATGGCAAGAAAATTGAGGAGAGACATGAGGGTATGGCAAGAAAGAGATTGGTAGAGACTGCTACCTGATTGGTAGGCAAGAAAGTTGTGGGGTGAAACATGACTTTCGCTATGGCCTCTATGATAAGTATGTGGAGAGACATGTAAGTTGATATGGCAAGAAAGTTGCTGGATTCGACTCATGATCTTAGGCAAGATCTAGTTGTGGAGCATAGCATGATAGTATGGCAAGAAACCTATGTGGATGAGATCAAGAAGAATGGCAATGAAAAGTTGTTGAGGAGACTATGAGTCCGTAATGGACAACCTACACGATGATAGGTCACGAGTGTTAAGACAGTTCGCGTTACTTGGCAAAGCGCATTCTAACGTGGAGAGACGGGGCATGATGATGTAAGGGGCAAGAACGTTGTGGAGAACATCATCGATCCATGCCAAGAAAGTGGGGAGACATTCACATGGCTATGGCAAGTGAAGACTCGACTGAGAGGATCATGATGGTATGGCAAGAAAGTTGGTGGATAGACAATCATTGATATGACAATAAGCTGAGCCTAATGTGGTGCCAGATCAATATCACATGTCAGTGACGAGTCAAGAACCATCTGAGGATGAGCATCCTTCGGTCGGCACTTATAGGCTACACGAAGTGTAGTCCGACTAGAGTCATGCACATGGTATGGCAGTGACGTTGTGCTGAGAGACATCACGGTTACTGGCAATGAAAGATATTCACGCTCAGGCGATGCGTTCAACATGTTATCTGCAAGAAATCTAAAACAACATAAATAAAATGAAAGAAACTTGCGTTTACATGAGCGAATTTGCAACAGAAGTCAATTATGATCATACAAATGAAGTCCATACAAGATCACGTACTACATGTGTTTCGCACACAATATTACTCAGGTAACACTCTGAGTGTGGTGGGGGGTGTGGTCGTGCCCACTTGGTCATGACACCCAACATCTCAGCTTCCTGTTGTCCCTTGAATCGAAGAAGGAACCCAATTCACTAACCTGTAGCAACTTTGGCTCATTAAATCCACAACGGTCAGTCCGAGGAGGCAATTCGTGAAATGTATCAAAGAGAATACAAATTATTCCGTTCGTTCTGTCGCCGTCCCACACCTAAGGACACACACTATGACTACTAGCAAAATGCAGCCCGTACGAGCCTTAGTCCCTCTAGCCGTTCAAGCCACTGAAATCCTGTACTCTTCCCTCCCTCATAGTAATAACATCGCGCTGTCTTGGTTCCCCAGTAGTCGCCGCCGCTTACACTAGTTAACACCAAAGATCTGAAAACTCACGTTGTGACTTAGAAAAATTAGGGTTTTTTTCCCTAGTACCGCAGCGTGATAATTGTCACGAAGATCACATACGCCCATTTCGGTGATCCCATCGCAGCCAGATGAAACCGGATTCGGCAGTTTCACTAATTGCCTCTTGCTAAAGTTCCCATGTCAAGACTGTCCTCATCTAGCCCCATTGACAGTTTAGACAAAAAATCATACTACTGATGCTCTCTAACACAATGGTGTCCTCCTTCACTGTTCTGCCCACTGTCAACCGCCATGACTTCTATTCACAGAAATCGCCATTGTCCTGTGTCAGATCTTCTTCGCTTCAAATCGCTAAAGGGTCCTTAGGCCTATCTTTGAATGATGTTGCTCCATCCTACTATCAGATTCAAATGGCACGGTCAAGTTCTCAATCAGAATGACCAAAGCGTTGCTGCAGAAAAGAAGTCACTATAACCGCTTCGTCCACTTCTTTTTTCGATTTCAGATCTTTCACTCTGGAGTATGCCTTCCCGGTCCCTTGGGTAGGTCTACCGTCCATTTACCCATTCGTATGCACAGTCAAGAAGAGAATGGTAAACTGCTACCAGGTTACTTTGTTTAGTCCCTGTGCTACTTGTCCTGCCCGTCAGAACAGTAATGTAGTTTGCTGGTCCTGGCATGTACGTTCTATTCGCTTATCCATTCCTTGCTGATCTTATTTCGCAGCTTTTTCTCATTTAGCACTTAGTTCCTGGCACCAAGTGTAAATCGCCCTTCTTTCTAAAATGTCCCTCTTCTTATCTCGAATACAGTCTTACGTGTCAAGTGTCTTTCCTCCTTCTGTTCACAGGGTCACTGCTCCATCTAACGACCCTTCTTCCCTTAATTCACAAGTCCCTGGTGCCTTACGGCATGCAGTCATACATTGGATTCGGAACCACTTTAAGCTGAGCCTTGAAAGAGGTGCTTCATTGTGTCCATCCGTCACTTATACAATTGTCAATCTTTGACCTCAGTCCTTACTCTTTCCCATGATTGTCCATTGGCACTATGTGGACCTGCTGCACTGCATTTAAAGTTGCATACCAAATTAATAAACATTCTCAAAAAATCTAAATTAAAGTCCAGAAATTAACCGTAAAGTCTAATAAGAAGAAAAGAAGGAAAAAAAAAATTGAAAAAAAAAAGCCTTATGACATTCACACGGATGTCCTACCATGCCAAATTCACCGCCCTAATCATCATTTGTGTCCAATCTTTCTATTTTTTCCATTCTTCTTCAGTTCTGAGTGACTCTTCTAGCATCATCAACATCTTCTATCCCACTCTCCAATTCCCTTTTTTTCTTTTTCAGTGTTGCTTCCAAACTTCTTCATACCACGTCATCAGCTTACACGCGTATTCTCATTGGCAAGCCTTGGCTTTCCAACTTTATGTAATCTTCAACAACTGAACTTGAATGGGAAAGGCATAAGTTTTGACTTTTGCTTGAAACATTGCTACATCTGACAGACCTGGTGGGTACCCCTAGCCATTCTTCTCATGAACTTTGTATGACCTTCTGCTCATATATCTTCCAACTGTACTTGTGCTTATTACATATAGAAGGCAGTGTCCACATCACGTCGTTAACAACTGAACTGGAGCACACATTGAACTATTCCCAGGAGTCCTGCAGTGGACTATGGACTGTAGTCCCTGACTTCCAATTCATTGTACATTAGCACTGCCTTCGAGACATTAAAGAGGCATCGTACACCCTGCAAGACTTTAACAGGTTTCCTCAAGACAGTAGGGATTCTAGCTAGAAACCGTGAAAAAGACCGTCTTGCAATCTTCTTTCCTGACTGATAGCTTTCTCGACCTACTTTTTATTTGAAGCTCATTCTGCACCAGCTGACTAGTTCATCCAGGCGTGCTAGCATTCTCCGGGCTTGATGTTCATCTGATGTCAGAATTGTTGTGTCAGAGGCAGAAAGTTGTGGAGAGACATGATCACATACGCCACCAGCCATGACACTTGTAAAAAAAGAAGAAGTATGTATTCAGTTCCTGTAGTTTTCATGTAATATTGGTCTAATGTGGAGTATGGCTACAATATTTCTGTACTTTGAGAGTATTGGGTATAGTATTAATATAATGTGAATGTCTGGAGACGTGTTAAAATTTTGTTTTTTATAATCTGAGTAAGTAAACTGTTTGTTATAACATGAAATACATTGGGCTGTCTCATACATTATCTACACACACTCATTTGTGAGTGATATGTCTTTTATCTAGACCGTGTAGAACATACGTCTTGTTAGGAAAGAAAGACAGATACATCGTCCACCAAGCATATCCTAACAGCAGCCAAAGGTGGAAGCTACTGAAAGTGCTAGCAATGTATAAAATGGGCACATAAAAAAAACACATAATTACAGAAACCCGTACAGCAAACTATGATAAACATGTCTTACTTCAGAAAGTGTAGTTTAATCAAGAATTTCACTGTATCTGTTCAAGAGAATTGTAAACATGCAGAGTACAGAAATTAAAAAAATAATAGACAGCTCTATTAGTCATTATACATTTGAGATGAAAAAAACAAAATAAACGTGACTTTATTCTCTTGATGAACACCCTTAAAAATTAGTGTGGGGATAGGGCCTGACAGAATAGCTGATTGACAGGGTTTCTTGTCTTCAGACAACGTGTGGAATACTGGAGCAAATCATGATTACAAATGAGTAAGCCATATGATCAAAAAGGAGTTTAAACATTATATGGTTTACAGAGCATATTTCATATCACATGAGCAACTAAAGAACTTAAGTAATTCCATGCCACCGGAGAACCAATCGTTTAGAGCCGATCTCTTGTGCAAACGAAAGTTCCTCCTTTCACTACGGAATCTACAATTCTTCAGAATGTCCCCCAAAGTCTCTTGTCCCAGCTACTTACCACTGCCCGTGCAGAACCTGTTTTTCTATTTCCTATGACCGCAAAGTTTACTCTACTTCTGATGACTGGCCCACCTTACCTAAGCCCTATCACATACCTCGTTTTATACTTAAACACCAAATTAGTCATTGAAACCTGGCTAGGACCACTGCGACGAATCATGCCGTTCTGATTGTAACAAAACCTTGCAACACTCCTCATACTTAGCCATCGTGAACGTATCTTATCTTACTGTTTCCTTCCTAATCAACTCCTTCCTATAAACTTAATTCCCTACTATATAAGGCTGGAAAAAGTGGATTGTAGGAAAACCTGTAGTTAGTGTCATCGACAGCGATACTGTCAATCAACATGTAAGCCGGAGTTTAATAGGAGAAGTTAATAGCAGGGGATCGTGACACACACTCGGGACATATTTGTGTGTACCACTTAATCAATTCTAGCGACACTTTTTGTGGCGCGTGTCAAAAATAAGTTTGTGCTTTGTAATGGTTATTGCATTAAAGAAAAACAAATTAAAAAAAAAACGCACGAACTAACATGAGTATCTAATTTAGTTTAAATACAGAAAAAAAAATAAAAAAACTAAAGTAAAAGACAATCCTAAATCACCTCTATGAACACAAAAGAATCAGTAGTCGATTACTATAACTGATACAAAAAATGGTGATTAAATTTGTGTATAAACACAAATAAAGACACACAACAAATATTAAATTATGATGTAGATTATTTCCCCTGATAAATTTATTACTACCCTGCAAATGAGGACCGGGCAAAATTGGAGTACCAGAAATAAGGAGTGCTATAGTAGAGTGAGAGGGTCCTCCATCTGCTTAGATTTTTCTCAATATGTGAATACATCTATCTCCACTTATAAATTGGTATTACGTACTCAGCGCGACACCCGTGCACCATACATTATTCTCCGTCAACAGGGCAGATCAAGGATGTGCGTACCCCACTGCAGATCACACGTGAGTACCCAAAATACTGTTATATCATCCACACCACGAGACAAATTTATTTCTCAAATTTTCTATTAGTATGAACATGTAGGTATTAGTATCTTAACATTGCCGTAACTCTGTGTGAAAATATATCTACGTGAAACTGATGGTTCTGTTTTATCAGACTTTGGGATTCCCTCTATCCATTTCCCATAAACTTATTAATTGATTTTATCCCATTACTTGATGCTCTGTCAGGTTTTAGGATTGTGTTCCCTCCTTCAATGGCAAGTGTATCTGCCGATCCTCATTTTGATAAATCATCTAGTGTGGCAGGATCCATTGTCCTTTTACCAGTTGTTTTAAATTTTATTCTAAATTTCCATTAAGTGCTTCAGCCTGTCACTCTGTTCGATTTTTGTGTTTCTTGGCAGTTAATGACATGACATAGAGTCTGATAGGATCCAGTTTGTAATGTTTTAAAGATAGGTAAAGAGATTTATTAGTTCCCCGACTTATTAAAAGTGATGGCGGTAAATAAGTTCGAATTAGATTATAATAAATAGATATTCACGATAGAAAGATTTAATTTATAAATCCAATCACTGGAATGAGAAGAAACTCAATAGACACGACCTATCTTTACGACTGTAATTTTTATCATACAAACCTACTCTCCATACATGAACAAAATACGTTTCACCACTCTCACACACACAGTAATTATACAACAAGACACACAAACTTGAAAAGCTAATTGTAAAAGTATATGGGCAGAGACCAGCACATAAATAAAGTTTGTTTAGTTTAGTACCACTTAAACTACATCACAACAACAAACATATAGAAATCACAATAAACAATAGTTTTCAGACATAGGAAAATAACACAATACTGCCCTCCCCATCATGTTGAAAAAGACACCAAAGAAGAAATAACCCAAAAATGTCAAGATTAAGCACAAGTGTATAGAATATAACAAAAAAGCAAAGACAAAGTTTCCAAGTAACGCAATCCCGTAAAATAACATATTTGCAAAGAAAAAAAGGAAGGGAACAGATACCTGTAACTAGAACTCATTCACACTCAAGCTCAGACAATCGTGTCCACATCAATCACACCTTACTTCATACTTGTTTAACAACCTATTAACGTAAACATCAATGACATGATCAAAATACCCAGTGAGAGCTTCTCCGAAGTGATCCGCAGATCCTCCACGAACAATTACTAAATCCTAACAGGGAACGTCAATTTGGTGGTGGGTTATTGGATATGAAAATGTCACATCAGATAGTTCAAGCAGCAAAAAAATAGAAACCGCGATAAATAGTGTTCACAGTAGACCAGTAACAGTACATCCACAGCGAATAGGAAACAACAGTTTGGAAAACAGTTAAAAAAGATGATGAGGGTATAACCTATCGGTATTTTCTCGTCTGGGGTTAGGTGTCTGATAATGAAACAAAGTAAATAACAGCTGGAAAACATCAAATAGGAAACCCGACTGTCAGTAACGGAAAGAAATGTATTTATATATAAAAATAAATATATATATATAAAAGAAATAAAATATATATTAATCTATTATATTATATAGTATAATTATTTTATTTTTAGTTTTAAAATATATATAGAAATATAAATAGGTAATGTTTAAAAACAAAAATTATAAGGCATAAACTATCTTTATAATTATTTTATAGTTTAAAAAAAAATAGTTTGTAGATTTATGTGTTTAGCTTATAACTGTTGCTAGAATAGGAGATAATATGATTGGCACTATTTCGTAACAGTCGGGCTAGTTTACAATAGAATAACTGACGGCATTCTGGGAATGGTGTTGTTCTGAAGAAATTGTTATTATTAATCTATATTTGTTAATTTAGACTATGTGCGTTTCGTTTAACATATTCTTATTGCAGCAAGTTAAGATCAAATTATAAAATTTAAGGGAAGTGAGGTGGTGCGTTAATAATGTGCATTTTTTTACTGGTACTATCGATAGACCGCTGGCAGTTAGGTATGTGAGATCAAGTAAAGTAAATTTAGATGTAACAAACATTTGAACCAGAATATCAATAACCATGTTATTAACTAATCTCGTAAGGGTACGTACTCATATCTTCACCGTCATGTTATTTGAAAATAAAAAGTTAGTGCTCATGCTGTGGTGTTGGGGGTGGATTATTATCTGTCTGGGCTGAGGTGTAGAATAGATGCGTTCCTCAGTATGGCATTTTCTTCTCTTTTTCGTAAAACTCTCTTTTTTCATATCTTTTTTAAGTACGTTATGTTAGGAGTGAATAAAGAAATTACATGTTAGTATAAATTAAGGTACTAAATCGCTTGCGTTCACGGTTTTTACAAGCAAAATGAGTACAGTTTTATTGTTGAGAGCGTGTTGTAGATGAGTAGGTTGATACTAACGTGAAAGTTAAAATTTGATGAGAGGAGAAACAAGGGGGATTTTTGTGATTGTGAAGGCATATTTACATTTATTTTTTTTATTGAATATATGTTTAGGCTTTTACATATCTACCTTTTAATTAAGTGATGTGGAACATAGAAGGTATACGAAAGTATTGCTGATCATTGATAATATATTATATATATATTTAGTATTTTACTAGACATTTATTTATTATTTATGATATGGAAAAATTTTGTTTGTCTGAGTTTTTATTTTTTGTATTTTTACATACCAATCGAAAAAAATTAGAAATTTTTTAAGGTTAGTCTTAAGCTATTTCTCAACATTTTGTAGTTTGTTACATAAAATCCTTTGTTTTAGTATATTTTAATGAGGCATTTAAATGATACAGCATGTGGCCCAAAATTTACTACTGTATCACTAATAGTTTTTTATAAAAATCCATTTATCAACGTGCCCTCTTTTATTTGTTTGAAAAATGAGGTTTTCCAGAAAATTACGAAATAAATTTTGGAGGAATTACACTTTACCTACAATATTAAGTCACCTCATATCCCCCATCTAAGTAGGATAATCATCATCTGTATATTTCCTTGTATTGATTCCTTGTTCTTGTCTATTACTTGCAGCTTTCTTTTCATTAAATCTTCATTCAGCATGACTGTATGCGCTAATTCGGCATTTCCGATAAAACACATCCAAAAATTCTCTTAGTTACAATGTACTATGCTGGGGGAAGCGAATGCTCTAACCCTCAGGTAAACTAATCAGTAGCATTTAGAAAGGGCTTTGCTCTCATATATTCATAATAATAGGGAAAATAATAATGTTAATTAACAAATATTAAATACCCTTAATCAGAAAAATAAATGAGTTAAAAGGTCCCACAGTTCAGAGGGAAACTGATGGAGGAAGTTTTTTAAGTATTTAATTCAAAAATTCTCGCCCGCATACATTTTATGATCCATCCACAATCGTGATTGTGACAAAATAAAATATAACGGTTACTCTACTTAAAATTTAAAGAAAGCTCGCACAAGAATAACCATAATCATTGATAAATCGTTCTCAATAAATAAGCAGCTTTAAATTTGCGAAAATAATGTGGTACCCAACCACTCCCGAGCCACCAAAAGTTATATATTTCGAATGACCCATCAAAACCCCATGGTTAATAAAAATAAGGCAAAGTCAAAATATAAATTTTACTCATGAAACTATTATTTATAAAAACAAATAATTAATAAAATCTGTTTTACTTCAGTGAATTTTAATATATTTAACCAGAAAATTAAAATCCAAGCAATTAGAAAAAAAATAGCAACATAATATACCAATTTATATATTTACATAATTTATAACCGCTAAAAATACACTTAAAATTAACCTGACCATTCTTTAAATATTTTATATAAAATCATCCACAAAATGTGTTTAGTGATTAAATAGAACAGACAGAATTGAGGGCAAATGAATGTACTTTCCAAAGCATTATGTAACTCAAAAGTTGATATTTTCAATGAAAGTCTTCTTTTTTTTTGGTTAAACCTTTAATTTTAAGTTACGACAACTGTTCACATTATCGCTTGTCATTACTAGCGATCCGGTTTAGCGCCACAGGATAGTACACTAGTCACTTATGTAATTATACATAAGGAATTAGAAGAGAAGGTAATTCCGCCAATTATCAGTTCATCGCCCTAGTGTATTTATTAAGTCAATATATAAACATCTCTTTCTTGGTGATAGAGCGGGTGATTAAATTTACATTACAACCTAGAAAAAAATAGCGATGTGAGTTTATTGAATACACTAGTACTTATGCACCTAAAAATCCCATTGAATTATATTTGATAAAAACTTACACTCACATTAAAACACGTAAATGCAAATTTCTATATACCGAAAATCAGAAATGAAACATCTCCACGGAATGCTAATACACACTATCACAATGGCTATCAACAATAACGATCTAGAATATCCGAAAATTCTTGAGCGTCAAGAATGAACTGACTTTGAGAGGACGAGTATTAGACAGAAACTAGATGTTACTATCACTAAAGGGAGCTATACTTCACGCCTTTTGCCGTATCAGTGAAAAACAACGAATCGACTCCCGATGAAAAGGATTTACCTGTCGCTCGGATGCGGTCTCAGGCTGAATGCCAAAAACGACATCACAAGGACCCTGGCCATGCGAAACAGGCCTTCTTTGATTCGTCCCTCTCCGTAGATCAAATACTATCATCTCTTGGATGACGGACACAAATGAGGTCTGGTAAATATTATTGTCGCCATGCATTTGCTACCGACGTCTCCCTGATCTGTTCACTATCGAAATGAATTGGACATCCTCATCAATCTGTGCTTTGATAATTCATATAAACGAATCGTAACTCGCTGACGGTGAATAATCATTGCAGGTACGCGGGATAACTAATAGATCCTAATTTGTCTACAACACTCATTAGTGTAATGAAACACAGATAAAAAAAGGCATAGGCATCCAATGTGGGTCAACAACAGCTAATTGGCAATAAGTTGGCTTTAAGCAAAACGTAAAGCAAACCTAATTAAAAGGAAGCCAAGCGATAGAGTCGGATCTACGTGGCGAATATCTAGTACGTTCCACACGTTCCCAATGCGAACCAAAATCTTGTATTCTAACATAGAAATCCTGAGAGGGAACATTATCAAGTGCTCTAAATAGAGTCCTAGTGCACGGAACATCTATCTTGTTCTCAAACAGATGGACTTCCCAGTAAGGATCATTATCTTATCCTCTAACAGAGAGTCTGTATAAGGAACAATTATCTTGTCTTTAAACAGAGAGGTCTTGTGAGGAACACAATGTTGGTACTCTAACAGAGAGCTGTTAGGAACACTATCTTGTCTCTTGGTGTGCAGGCGTCCTTGATATTTTATTTAAGTGTGGTGGTTTGGTGGGGGGCAGGACTTAACAACAATGGTTGATTTGGAGCAGTTGTCCTGCAGCCCAAACAACAGAGGTGGGACTATGTTTGCAGGCTTCATGTGCGGACTAACTCCAGTAGTTGGTATTTGGTGAGAAGCTTGGCTGTGGTACTTACCAACAGTGAAGAAGGTGTTGCCGAGCTATCCTGTTGGACTAACTACCGTAAAATGCTCTCGTGTAGGCTTCGCTGTAAGGCACTACCTTACAGATAGTGACATTGTGTAGGCTTCCCTGTAGGGGATCTAGCAACAATGATGAATTGAGGTAGGTTTCCTGTGGGACTTTAAACTGCAGTGGTGGGCTTAGTGTAGGAAATCCTTTTGGGACTAACCTGACAGTGAGTTTGACTTTGGTTACTATTATGGGGAGGTTCTTTATTGGGACTAAACTACAACCTGGTGAAAGTTGGTTATAAGGCATCCTGAGGGACTTAACTACAGGGTGACCGTGGTCTAGGCTTTCCCTGGAGGACTATAACTACAATCATGGGTGAACCTGTTGTAATCTTCCTAAGGACCTAACTACATTTTGTGACTTTGGTGCAGACTATTCTGCAGGAATAACTACAGAGATGACCTGGTGTCAGGCTTAGCCTGAAGTGACTTACTAAAGTGTGAGGATTTAGGTGCAAGGCTACCTGCATGACTAACTACGATTGGTGACATGGTGCATTTCTACCTGTTTAGGATGAACACTAACTACATTGGGTATGACTTTGGTGCAGACTACCAGAGTACTAACTACAGTGTGACCTCAGCTCGCATAAGTAGCACAAATAAAAAATAACAATAATAAGACGGAGTATATAAACGTTTATTTAATCAGATAGACGGTGAGTGGTAATTCAAAAACATACTAAACATACAGATTGTAAAAAATATACAATGCACTTAATTCAACCTGTGGAAAACACAACGTGTAAAGACCGACACATCAAAAACAGAAACAATGAAGATAATCAGATTGCCCAGTCCCCTTAACATACATGTCAACCATATCAGACTTGAGAGCAGGTTCATAGAGTCAAAATTAACTAGGAAAGCTTTTTAATGACAAGGTCAGAAGTGACTGAGAAATTGAAACAAGATGTTAAAAAAAGCCGGGGCAGTGACTTGCCAACTGCCACGATTAATCAAACATCTGAATACCAAATATGCGAAGTAAACAACTGATAACTAATATATTCTTAATAACTCTTTACTATTAGCGTCAATCATGATTCTTTACCCAAGCCGAGGAGAGGAAAACCACATCCCGTGAGATGAGAATTGACAGGGGTCATTGGTGTTGCCAAGAGACAGGATCAGAGGTGATGACAACAGAGACATTCTCAGAGCTGCGTCTTATATTGGGTATATGATAAGACGTGATTAAGTGGTTCTTCATCTCAAGAAAATGGAGCGGACTGGGGTACAGATTGATGAACTACGTCGCGGACATCCTACAACGACACGGGCTTGTGGCGGCCAAAACGTCACACACACTTGGTTCAAGTACACAAACATCCACTCCTCACTTGGTTCAAGTACACAACATCCACTCCTCACTTGGCTCAAGTACACAAACATCCACTCCTCACTAGGCTCAAATACACATACATCCACACCTCACTATGCTCAAGTACAAAACATCCACTCCTCACTAGGCTCAAGTACACAAACATCCTACTCCTCACTAGGCTCAAGTACACATACATCCACACCTTCACTAGGCTCAAGTACACAAACATTAACTCCTCACTAGGCTCAAGTACACAAACATCCACTCTTCACTTAGCTCAAGTACACAAACATCCACTGCTCACTAGGTTTCACGACAATTATGTGACAGGAAAAAAAGTAAGTGAATTTATTATCTAAACGTTCATTTATGGGTGAACTACATTTTATTGTAGACCGTGTAGAGTCTCAGATCAGGTGAAGATACAACAATAAGAAACGCTTTCTTCTACCCCGCATGTCTTAACGTGCCATTAAAGTGAGGCCGTAGAACGTGCTAGCAATCTCATAATGTACTGCACATTGTTACACAAACTACTGCTTCAAAAGCACATGTAATACAATACTATGGGGTGACCAGAATGAATGTAACAATGATCTCGGTGTTGGTTCTGTTAGTATGGTGAGCATGACCGATTACAGAAGACAGACAAATTATAGGACAACCCCATTAGTCTTGTCTTACAGAGTTGGTAATTATGTGTGTCATTTTCTCTTCACCCACACTGTAGGGATTGTAGTAGGGAGAGGGCTGTGTTCCAGTGCAAAGGGTTTTCATTGATTATTATTTTAACAGTACGTAAGTTATGTGAAAGCAATCATGGACAATAAATACACAAAGCTACATAATGATATAATAAAGGAAACAAAAATTACTTCGTGTCTAACAGAACAACTATCACAGATCACATGGATAACAAATTCTGAGATTATAAACTATTGGAATGGTTTCAACAGAACACTATCAAAGATCACATGGAATGATCTAAAGAACTAGAGATTATAAACTATGGAAGTTTTCTACAGAACACTCTTCATAGATCACCTGGATACTAACTACTGAAGATAATAACAATGGAAGACCCGTTGTAGGGCATGGAACGAGTAGCAGTAAGTTGAATCACGGTTAGGATCGTTAAAAACAAGTGTCGTGGTTGAGTAACGATGAAGAGTATTATCCAGATTTTGGACACAGTAGTGAATCGACAGTGGATAATTGACAGACCGAGTTTATAAGATTACATACACAGAAAGTGTGAAAATAGAGATGTGACCTTGAGACAACCTGGAAGAAAAATAACAAAGATTGACCTCACTCTCCAAGCCTCAACTCACTATTCACAGTCAAAGCACCTCCTGCTCTCACACAGTCTTTTCTACTTATATCAAACCATAGAGATTAAAGAAAAGAGCAAAAAAACCAAGATTAATATTATGGATGTAAGGGTCGTTGAACAGCGCAATCAATAAATGTGTAAACTTATATTAAAAGAAGAAGCATTGTATATGAAAAAAAAGCATTTCATCACCAACATCATACAAAAAATTACATCAATACTCAAAAAAATCATCATTAGACACCAAGTAAACATCAAAACCACAATAATGCAAATACACACCCACAAACACACACACCACTCAACACAACACTCATAAAACCTTGAAGAACACAGAGAAAAAGAAATAACGTCTCCCGTACAGTACCGATTTCGTGGGACCAATTACAAAGCTATCGACAGTGGTCATTTACGTAAAAAAAAACTCCATGGTGGATGGACGTGACCTGAATAAATCCACTGTAAGTCCTGCTATAGTTGTGCCACCCGCTGATTATCGGCGATGTGGTACTGGAAGACAGACTACTCCATTCTGACAAATAAACGAACTGAGGCTACAGCCGGTCCTCTATACGTGGTGCCCAAATTGGAATAGCCCCAATTGACAAAACGAAAAAATAAACTCCATTGGTGATTGAAAATGACCTTATGTATATCCTATGTAAGCGATCGATCTTATGGTGAGCCCTATTTGCGGTGATGGGATTGGAAGACGTTAGTTAGTGATCTCCGGTAATTCCCAAATGAATAGAACTGCGTGTCCAGTCCCTTTTCCGCTCGATCGTGTGACCAAATGGAATAGCTCCAGAAAGTGTCTTTTACGTATAAGATATATACGACTCAAGGGTGATATACCTGACCTGTAAAATCTTTCTTGTTGGTGCTTGACGTTGGTTGTACCTCTAAATTGCGTGCGAGTTAGGAGCTGGAAGGACAACTGTATTATCTTTGCAGGCCGTTCCTAAGTGCAAATTACTACATAAACCCATAAAGACAAACCAAACAAAGATACTTGAGGACATAGAGTACCCAGGCGCTGCTTATACCGCCGCTAATTGCTTGCCTTGGCTGTAAATCCCTGTTTTAAACTTTATTGACTGTAGGTTTTTGTCTGAGGAGTGCCCCCCGTTTTAGGCACACAAAGTCGGTGATATCAGAGATTCTGCTATAGACCATGCATGGGGCGGAATTATTGATAATTCGGAAAGCCGCAAAGCTCTGACTTGGTAATTCCAATAGAGCAAGTAGGATAAATACCTACACAGCATTTAGATGATTCCAGATTTTAGACGATGTGCACGTGTTATGAACTGCGATTATGCTAGTACCAATCGCGACTGACAAAAAGGTTTAGGTTCATGAATGCAGGTACTTGTGATAGACTACTCGTGATTGCTAATGGTAATGCAGAAACCCCTCTAGGATCGACGGATGAACAAGTCCGTTCTATCGCCAGACGTGTAGGTCCTGCTCTATCGTATTCCGGTCGTCCCTGAAACATGAGACACCACAAAAAACACCTTTTTACCTCAAGCAACGACAAAAATCTATCTTAATCTTTTAATAACCTATTCAAGCTTCCGCACGCTTCCATTCAAACTCCAATTATTAGCAATGTAGCACGCATAGTCTTATTATCTGTTAGTACAACCCATGGAGTACCTGGCCTATTAAATGGTTCTGACCGGCAAAATACTCGACTCCGCTGTGCCGCCCAAACCTCACTTCAAACAGGAAGCCCGAACCCTGTTTTGTAACAGTCTGAATGAAAATGCGAATATCTTAGTCATCTAATCAACATTAAAATGAATTAACATATAACATACAGCATCAGACATTTGACACACATAAACCATATGACAAATCGGTAGCATCCCCGTTGGGAAATATATATAACAACCCCAAAATGAGTACATAGAGATAATGCAATGTTCTATTACGCTATAGAGATTGATACATTTATTAGTCTGCGAAACTTATATAGAAATAAAAAATCACATGTTCCTTGTGACTGGCAATCAGGATGAAAGTTCATCGAGACTAGAGCCTAGCCACAACAAGTAAGCATAAAATGATTTCTCCCATTGCCACTAGAAATAACTATCAAAAAAGAAATAAAGTGACTTATCCTCCCTATAATTCAGATTATTTGCCATGGCATCTCACATATCAAGTTTTAAGTGAACAATCCACACCTGACATTATCTTACAGAAATGACAGTTAATTCGCCTATTCTATAAACCCATAAAAGCATCAGTGGACTGAGACTAACCCTAGTATCTGTTATATGTAAGTATAAAAATAACCCATGATAAACCGAACACCGATTAATAGCACCTTGACTAAGTCCGAAGCCACGCTAAACCTTTCACTGAATAAAAATACTATGAGAAGACCACCGAACATGTGAAATCAACTTCACTTGATGGCTATCAGAAAAAAATATCTCACATTAATAAATCAAATTAAAATAATAAGATATTCAACTCACCCCGAAAAATGACTAAACATAGGCAAACACATTCAAGTACTGCCGAGCTATCTCTAGCCTAAGTTCTCAAATGGTCATCTACGGCCAGGTAATATTCCCGATTGTGTTGACTTATTAAACCCGTCTACTCTTATAGATTACAATAAGGACGGCACCCCCTGTGTGACCCGCTTGCCTGCATATTTATACAGATGTTCAGCGAAAGACGTAATCAAGAGTAAGACACAAGTTTTCAAGAAGCAACAACTATATGATGAAAATTACCCCGATATACATAATAAAAAAAAGTCACTAATGCGTACTGAATGCCAAAACGACGAGACCACCTGCCGAAGTTACCTCCACAGACAAGCGGTTCTTGACAGAAACCGTCTCTCGTTCTTGATCAAAGGTTAAGCGCGACAGAGAAATTCCCCTGATCGACCGGAACCCACAGGTGTCGTTTTAGATAACATTACGTAATAGCTACGCTGACTGTTGAAGAAATTTTAATATCAGAATGTGCCAGCCAAACGGTAACCAAACTCGGGATTGGGGTAATTGTGAACATTGTAAAGAACAGAAAGAAAAGAAAAACAAACTGTCCCACAAAACAGAACATAAAAAGAGTTAATAACATAAGGAAGCTAAAAGGAAAATAACTACATAGAAAAAGTCCCAGAGACAGTGCCG
>JAMPIV010012296.1:0-75099 GCA_024509875.1 Oreohelix idahoensis | reverse complement strand
TTTCTAAGAGAAGGAACTCTGAATTCAAACCACCGCTGCCTTGCGGGAATATCCATTTATGGAATTGGCTTCGGGAGTAAACACTGAGGAAAAATCCGGAGTCGGAGTCCCTAAGGCAGTCTAATGTCGATTCGACATTATTCTGGCAACTCCTGCGACATGGCTGGTACCAAACTGTATCGGCTACTGCCGTTCCTTTGGATCTACCGGCTGTGTGGAGAGGGGGAACATGCTGCATGGGCAACAGCTTGATCTCCATATAACTGTGCCCAAGCTCGCGCCCTGGAGAGGACACTCCAAGCTTCACCCCTATAGGTGTCGGCAAAACACTAACAGGGAAGTAGCAGTATTTACCGGTTATAAGCATTTTGCCCAATTGGCGTAGGGCATGGCGCCAGGGGCTACTTCCGACAGTGGGAGAGGTTCTAGGATCTCACTGGACAGCTACCGCCCGCTTCAAGCTGGGCGGCCCCCAGTCAATAAGGTGTTGTCCCGCCACTGTCTGCTTTCCCCATTGGGTGCATGGGGATTAGGGTCAAACCCGAACTGTGGACAGAAAATTTTGCACCAAGCAATTATCGAAAAAAAATAGAAATAAGCAAACTCTCAGATTGGGATGCTGGAACGTCCGGACTATGTTGAATGGACTATCCGAAAACCTACAGGATGTAAACGATGTAAGGAAGACAGCCATAATTAATGATGAGCTTAAACGACTTCAGGTGGATATAGCTGCACTTCAGGAAACGCGCCTGGCGGGCTCTGGAACGGTGAGCGAGAAGGACTACACATTTTATTGGCAAGGGAAAGATCTTAATAAAGCTAGAGAACACGGAGTAGGTTTTGCGGTCAAAAAATCGCTAACTAAAATGGTTGAACCAGGCGAGAATGGATCAGAACGCCTGTTAACGCTCCGCCTGCAAACTAGCACAGGTTCCCATCACCCTTGTCAGTGTGTATGCTCCTACTCTGTACTCTGCCTCAGAAGCTAAAGATGAGTTCTACGAGAATCTAACAGCAATTATCAAAAGCATACCTAGGCAAGAACAGCTTGTTCTCCTTGGTGACTTTAATGCTAGAGTGGGTGCCGATAATGTTTCATGGCCTTCATGTCTGGGCAGGTTTGGTATTGGCAAGATGAATGAAAATGGACAACGGCTCTTAGAGTTGTGCGTCCACCATGACCTCTGCGTGACCAACACCTACTTTCAGAAAAAAAACCCAGCATAAGGTGTCATGGAGACACCCACGATCCAAGCACTGGCACCAACTTGACCTGATTCTCGTCAGAAGGCCACTCCTCAGGTCTGTGCTCTCCACGCGCTCGTACCATAGTGCAGACTGTGATACAGATCACTCCTTGGTTTGCTGCAAAATCAGAGCACAACAAAGAAAACTCTATCGTGTCAGACATGAAGGGAAACCACGAATTGATACCCGCAAGATGTCGGACCCTTTCTTGATCGCTCAATTCACTGCGACCTTCGAGAAAGTGCTCAGTAGCCCTCAGCATGGTGATACTATTACAGAGAACTGGGAGCATCTACGGAACACCATTCAAAATACTGCACTTGCCACCTTTGGTAAGAAAACAGCAAAGTCAAATGACTGGTTTGACGCTTCATCAGATGTGATGGCACCTGTTATTGAGCTAAGCGCAGTGCTATGAATGAATACAAACGTTCACCGAGTGCCAGAACCCTACAGATCCTGAGGGCTTACTGAGAAGCAAAGTTCAACAAACTGCTCGACGCTGTGCAAATGACTAACTGGGCTCCAGCTCAGTGAGAGGCATCCAGATCGCAGGCGCAAACAGGCAACATTAGATACAAATGTATGACAACCAAAATCCTGGTATAAAGAAAGCACTTGGCCCCCATAAAAGTAAGACCGGCACCGCTAAAAACCATCATCGGAGAGAAGCTAACCGATAAGGGTAAGCAGATGGAGAGGTGGGTCGAGCACTACTTGAGCTTTACTCGCTAGAGACAATACGTTACGCCTGCAGCCCTTGATGGTGTCAACAGTCTGCCAAATATGGAGGAGCTGGATGCCGGAACCAACATTTTTTAAGCGGAACTCCAGCAAGGCCATTGATAGCTTGGCCTATGGAAAAGCACCATGCAGTGATGGGAATCCTCCTGATTTAATCAAATGCTGTAAGAGCACGCTATTACATCCCCTGCATAGGATGCTGTGCCAGTGCTGGGAAGAGACAACTATTCCTCAAGACATGCGAGGTGCCAAGATTGTAACACTGTATAAAAATAAAGGAGACAGAAGTGATTGCAATAACTACAGAGGCATCTCTCTTCTTAGTATTGTTGGTAAGGTTTTTGCCAAAGTCATCTTTATGCGACTCACACAACGTTAGCATTAGCGCTTCCGAGCTGGCAGATCAACAACAAACATGATCTTCTCTCTCCGCCAGCTTCAGGAAAAATCAAGAGAGCAGAAAAGACCATTATATATCGCCTTTATAGACCTCACAAAAGCATTCGACCTGGTTAGTAGGGATGGACTCTTTAAAATCCTCCTGAAAATAGGCTGCCCTTCTAAAATGCTGGAAATGATAAAGTCATTCCATGACGGCATGAAGGGAACAGTCCAATATGCTGGAAGCACGTCACAGCCCTTTGATATACGAAGTGGCGTTAAACAAGGCTGTGTTCTGGCTCCGACCCTCTTCGGAATCTTCTTTGCCTTACTCTTGAAACATGCATTCAGAGATGCAACTGAAGGAATATGCCTTCACACTAGGTCAGATGGCCGTCTGTTTAATCTTTCAAGGCTGAAGGCAAAAAAAAAAATCAGAAGGGTCACTATAAGAGACTTGTTGTTCGCTGATGATGCTGCAGTCGTCACTCAAAGCCAACAGGAGCTTCAGAGCTTGATGAATCGCTTCACTAAAGCATGCAAGGACTTTGGCCTCACAATAAGTCTAAAAAAAAACGAATGTGCTGAGTCAGGATGTGGGTGCTGCACCAGTTATCACTATCGATAACTATGAATTGGTAGTGGTGCACCACTTCACATACCTAGGGTCTACCATCAATGACAAACTCTCACTGGATACAGAAATCGACAGCCGCATTGGCAAAGCTGCAGCTACCTTTGCCCGCCTCACATCGCGTGTTTGGGGAAACTCTAAACTCACAATGAAGACCAAAGCTGCGGTATATAATGCCTGCGTCACCAGCACACTCCTATATGGCAGCGAGACCTGGACGACCTATGCTAAGCAAGAAAGAAGGCTCAATACCTTCCATTTGCGGTGTCTACGCTGCATCCTTGGCATCTCGTGGAAAGATAAAGTGACAAATGTCGAGGTGTTGTCACGTGCTGGCCTTCAAAGTATGTATACGCTTCTTAGACAGCGCAGACTTCGCTGGCTTGGCCATGTTCGCCGCATGGAAGATGGTCGCATCCCAAAAGATATCTTCTACGGACAATTAGCAGATGGCAAGAGAACAGTTGGGCGACCACAGCTGAGGTTCAAAGATGTGTGCAAGAGAGATATGAGGGCACTGGACATGGATCCAGCAACATGGGAGGATGAAGCTGCCGATCGCACTAAGTGGCGATGCTATTTACGGCGCCACCTCAGATTGGGCGAAGAGAGGCTCACACAAGAAGCAGAGGTGAGGAGAAAACGTCGAAAGGAGCACCAGGAAAATAAGCAGCTGAGGGCTGTCACCTCAGGGGCGCATTCCCATAGTCAGTTATGACTGAAGGGGCTATTATTATTATTATTATTATTATTATTATTATTGTTTTATGTTTTATCAACTTTAGTCTTATTTGTTTTATGTTTTATCAACTTTAGTCTTGTTTGTTTTATGCTTTGTCAACTTTAGTCTTATTTGCTTTATGTTTTGTCAACTTTAGCCTTATTTGTTTTATGTTTTGTCAACTTTAGTCTTATTTGTTTTATGTTTTATCAACATTAGTCTTATTTGTTTTATGTTTTATCATTTTTAGTCTTATTTATCAACTTTAGTCTTATTTGTTTTATGTTTTATCAACTTTAGTCTTATTTGTTTTATGTTTTATCAACTTTAGTCTTATTTGTTTTATGTTTTATCAACTTTAGTCTTATTTGTTTTATGTTTTATCAACTTTAGTCTTATTTGTTTTATGTTTTATCAACTTTAGTCTTATTTGTTTATGTTTTATCAACTTTAGTCTTATTTGTTTTATGTTTTATCAACTTTAGTCTTATTTGTTTTATGTTTTATCAACTTTAGTCTTATTTGTTTTATGTTTTATCAACTTTAGTCTTATTTGTTTTATGTTTTGTCAACTTTAGTCTTATTTGTTTTATGTTTTATCAACTTTAGTCTTATTTGTTTTATGTTTTATCAACTTTAGTCTTATTTGTTTTATGTTTTATAACCTTTAGTCTTATTTGTTCTATGTTTTATACACTTTAGTCTTATTTGTTCTATGTTTTATCAACTTTAGTCTTATTTGTTCTATGTTTTATCAACTTTAGTCTTATTTGTTTTATGTTTTATCAACTTTAGTCTTATTTGTTTTATGTTTTATCAACTTTAGTCTTATTTGTTCTATGTTTTATCAACTTTAGTCTTATTTGTTTTATGTTTTGTCAACTTTAGTCTTATTTGTTTTATGTTTTGTCAACTTTAGTCTTATTTGTTTTATGTTTTGTCAACTTTAGTCTTATTTGTTTTATGTTTTATCAACTTTAGTCTTATTTGTTTTATGTTTTATCAACTTTAGTCTTATTTGTTTTATGTTTTATCAACTTTAGTCTTATTTGTTTTATGTTTTATCAACTTTAGTCTTATTTGTTTTATGTTTTATCAACTTTAGTCTTATTTGTTTTATGTTTTATCAACTTTAGTCTTATTTGTTTTATGTTTTATCAACTTTAGTCTTATTTGTTTTATGTTTTATCAACTTTAGTCTTATTTGTTTTATGTTTTATCAACTTTAGTCTTATTTGTTTTATGTTTTATCAACTTTAGTCTTATTTGTTTTATGTTTTGTCAACTTTAGTCTTATTTGTTTTATGTTTTATCAACTTTAGTCTTATTTGTTTTATGTTTTATCAACTTTAGTCTTATTTGTTTTATGTTTTATCATTTTTAGTCTTATTTGTTTTATGTTTTATCAACTTTAGTCTTATTTGTTTTATGTTTTGTCAACTTTAGTCTTATTTGTTTTATGTTTTATCAACTTTAGTCTTATTTGTTTTATGTTTTGTCAACTTTAGTCTTATTTGTTTTATGTTTTATCAACATTAGTCTTATTTGTTTTATGTTTTATCAACTTTAGTCTTATTTGTTTTATGTTTTATCAACTTTAGTCTTATTTGTTTTATGTTTTATCAACTTTAGTCTTATTTGTTTTATGTTTTATCAACTTTAGTCTTATTTGTTTTATGTTTTATCAACTTTAGTCTTATTTGTTTTATGTTTTGTCAACTTTAGTCTTATTTGTTTTATGTTTTATCAACTTTAGTCTTATTTGTTTTATGTTTTGTCAACTTTAGCCTTATTTGTTTTATGTTTTGTCAACTTTAGTCTTATTTGTTTTATGTTTTATCAACATTAGTCTTATTTGTTTTATGTTTTATCATTTTTAGTCTTATTTGTTTTATGTTTTATCAACTTTAGTCTTATTTGTTTTATGTTTTATCAACTTTAGTCTTATTTGTTTTATGTTTTGTCAACTTTAGTCTTATTTGTTTTATGTTTTGTCAACTTTAGTCTTATTTGTTTTATGTTTTATCAACATTAGTCTTATTTGTTTTATGTTTTATCATTTTTAGTCTTATTTGTTTTATGTTTTATCAACTTTAGTCTTATTTGTTTTATGTTTTATCAACTTTAGTCTTATTTGTTTTATGTTTTATCAACTTTAGTCTTATTTGTTTTATGTTTTATCAACTTTAGTCTTATTTGTTTTATGTTTTATCAGCTTTAGTCTTATTTGTTTTATGTTTTATAAACTTTAGTCTTATTTGTTTTATGTTTTATCAACTTTAGTCTTATTTGATTTATGTTTTATCAACTTTAGTCTTATTTGTTTTATGTTTTGTCAACTTTAGTCTTATTTGTTTTATGTTTTATCAACTTTAGTCTTATTTGTTTTATGTTTTATCAGCTTTAGTCTTATTTGTTTTATGTTTTATCAACTTTAGTCTTATTTGTTCTATGTTTTATCAACTTTAGTCTTATTTGTTCTATGTTTTATCAAATTTAGTCTTATTTGTTTTATGTTTTATCAGCTTTAGTCTGATTTGTTTTATGTTTTATCAACTTTAGTCTTATTTGTTCTATGTTTTATCAACTTTAGTCTTATTTGTTCTATGTTTTATCAACTTTAGTCTTATTTGTTTTATGTTTTGTCAACTTTAGTCTTATTTGTTTTATGTTTTGTCAACTTTAGTCTTATTTGTTTTATGTTTTATCAACTTTAGTCTTATTTGTTTTATGTTTTATAACCTTTAGTCTTATTTGTTCTATGTTTTATACACTTTAGTCTTATTTGTTTTATGTTTTATCAACTTTAGTCTTATTTGTTTTATGTTTTATAACTTTTAGTCTTATTTGTTCAATGTTTTATACACTTTAGTCTTATTTGTTCAATGTTTTATCAACTTTAGTCTTATTTGTTCTATGTTTTATCAGCTTTAGTCTTATTTGTTCTATGTTTTATCAACTTTAGTCTTTTTTGTTTTATGCTTTGTCAACTTTAGTCTTATTTGTTTTATGTTTTGTCAACGTTAGTCTTATTTGTTTTATGTTTTGTCAACTTTAGTCTTATTTGTTTTATGTTTTATCAACTTTAGTCTTAATTGTTCTATGTTTTATCAACTTTAGTCTTATTTGTTTTATGTTTTATCAGCTTTAGTCTTATTTGTTTTATGTTTTTGCAACTTTAGTCTTATTTGTTTTATGTTTTATCAACTTTAGTCTTATTTGTTTTATGTTTTATCAACTTTAGTCTTATTTGTTCTATGTTTTGCCAACTTAAGTCTTATTTGTTTATGTTTTGTCAACTTTAGCCTTATTTGTTTTATGTTTTTTATCAACTTTAGTTTATTTGTTTTATGTTTTATCAACTTTAGTCTTGTTTGTTTTATGCTTTGTCAACTTTAGTCTTATTTGTTTTATGTTTTGTCAAACTTTAGTCCTTATTTGTTTTATGTTTTATCAACTTAGTCTTATTTGTTTTATGTTTTATCAACTTTAGTCCTATTTGATTTATGTTTTATCAACTTTAGTCTTATTTGTTTTATGTTTCGTCAACTTTAGTCTTATTTGTTTTATGTTTTATCAACTTTAGTCCTATTTGTTTTATGTTTTGTCAACTTTTAGTCTTATTTGTTTTATGTTTTGTCAACTTTTAGTCTTATTTGTTTTATGTTTTATCATTTAGTCTTATTTGTTTTCATGTTTTTATCATTTTTAGTCTTATTTGTTTTATGTTTTATCAACTTTAGTTTTATTTGTTTTATGTTTTATCAACTTTAGTCTTATTTGTTTTATGTTTTAGAACCTTTAGTCTTATTTGTTTTATGTTTTATCAACTTTAGTCTTATTTGTTTTATGTTTTATCAACTTTAGTCTTATTTGTTTTATGTTTTATCAACTTTAGTCTTATTTGTTTTATGTTTTATCAACTTTTAGTCTTATTTTTTTTTATGTTTTATCAACTTTAGTCTTATTTGTTTTATGTTTTTATCAACTTTAGTCTTATTTGTTTTATGTTTTATCAACTTTAGTCTTATTTGTTTTATGTTTTATCAACTTTAGTCTTATTTGTTTTATGTTTTGTCAACTTTAGTCCTTATTTGTTTTATGTTTTATCAACTTTAGTCTTATTTGTTTTTATGTTTTATCAACTTTAGTCTTATTTGTTTTATGTTTTATCAACTTTAGTCTTATTTGTTTTATGTTTTATCAACTTTAGTCTTATTGTTTTATGTTTTATCAACTTTAGTCTTATTTGTTTTTTGTTTTATCAACTTTAGTCTTATTTGTTTTATGTTTTATCAACTTTAGTCTTATTTGTTTTATGTTTTATCAACTTTAGTCTTATTTGTTTTATGTTTTATCAACTTTAGTCTTATTGTTTTTTTTTTTATCAGCTTTTGTCTTATTTGTTTTTTGTTTTATCTACTTTAGTCTTATTTGTTTTATGTTTTATCAACTTTAGTCTTATTTTGTTTTATGTTTTGTCAACGTTAGTCTTATTTGTTCTATGTTTTATCAACTTTAGTCTTATTTGTTTTATGTTTTATCAACTTTAGTCTTATTTGTTTTATGTTTTTTTTAGTCAACTTTAGTCTTATTTGTTCTATGTGTTTTATCAACTTAGTCTTATTTGTTTTATGTTTATCAACTTTAGTCTTATTTGTTTTATGTTTTATCAGTCTTTAGTCTTATTTGTTTTATGTTTTATTCAACTTTAGTCTTATTTGTTTTATGTTTTATCAACTTTAGTCTTATTTGTTTTATGTTTTATCAACTTTAGTCTTATTTGTTTTATGTTTTATCAACTTTAGTCTTATTTGTTTTATGTTTTATCAACTTTAGTCTTATTTTTTTTATGTTTTATCAACTTTAGTCTTATTTGATTATGTTTTATCAACTTTAGTCTTATTTGTTTTATGTTTTGTCAACTTTAGTCTTATTTGTTTTATGTTTTATCACCTTTAGTCTTATTTGTTTTATGTTTTGTCAACTTTAGTCTTATTTGTTTTATGTTTTATCAACTTTAGTCTTATTTGTTTTATGTTTTATCAACTTTAGTCTTATTTGTTTTATGTTTATCAACTTTAGTCTTATTTGTTTTATGTTTTATCAACTTTAGTCTTATTTGTTTTATGTTTTATCAACTTTAGTCTTATTTGTTCTAACTTCTCTCCACTTTAGTCTTTTTTGTTTTATGCTCTGTCAACTTTTGTCTTATTTGTTTTATGTTTTGTCTAATCACCTTTGCTTTGTCTTTAGTCTTATTTGTTTTATGTTTTATCAACTTTAGTCTTATTTGTTTTATGTTTATGTCAACTTTAGTCTTATTTGTTTTATGTTTTATGAAAAACTTTAGTCTTATTTGTTTTATGTTTTATCAACTTTAGTCTTATTTGTTTTATGTTTTATCAACCTTTAGTCTTATTTGTTTATGTTTTTATCAATGTTAGTCTTATTTGTTTTATGTTTTTATCACTTTAGTTCTTAGTTTGTTCTATGTTTTATCATCACTTTAGTCTTATTTGTTCTATGTTTTATCAGACTTTAGTCTTATTTGTTATATGTTTTTATCAAACTTTAGTCTTATTTTGTTTTATGTTTGTCATAACTTATAGTCTTATGTTGTTTTTTATCAACGTTAGTTTATTTGTTTTATGTTTTGTCAAACGTTAGTCTTATTTGTTTTATGTTTTATCAACTTTAGNCTTNTTTGTTTTATGTTTTATCAACTTTAGTCTTATTATCAACTTTAGTTTTATTTGTTTTATGTTNTGTCAACTTTTGTTTTATTTGTTTTATGTTTTGTCTNTTTTTGTCTTATTTGTTTTATGTTTGTTAACATTTAGTCTTATTTGGTTTTATGTTTTATCAACTTTAGTCTTATTTGTTTTTATGTTTTATCAACTTTAGTCTTATTTGTTTTTATGTTTTGTCAACTTTAGTCTTATTTGTTTTATGTTTTATTCAACTTTAGGCCTTATTTGTTCTTATGTTTTCGTCAACTTTAGTCTTATTTGTTTTATGCTTTATCAACTTTAGTCTTATTTGTTTTATGTTTTAGCAAACTTTTAGTTTTATTTGTTTTATGTTTATGCTTTAGTCTTATTTGTTCTAATTTTATCAACCTTTTGATCTTATTTTTTTATGTTTTATTAACAGCTTTAGTCTTATTTGTTTATTTGCTTTCATAATTTGTTTTATGTTTTGTCAACTTTAGTCTTATTTGTTTTATGTTTTATCAACTTTAGTCTTATTTGTTTTAGCAACTTTTATTTGTTTATGTTTTATCATACGTTAGTTTATTTGTTTTATGTTTTGTTCAACTTTAGTCTTATTTTGTTTTTATGTTTTATATTCAACTATAGTCTTTTATTTGTTTTATGTTTTATCAACTTTAGTCTTATTGATTTTATGTTTTTAATCAACCTTTAGTCTTATTTGTTTTATGTTCAAACTTTAGTTATATATGTTTTGTTTATCAACTCTCACTTTATGTTTTAAATGTTTTATTCGACAGTTTTGTCTTATTTGTTTTATGTTTTATCAACTTTAGTCTTATTTGTTTTATGTTTTATCAACTTTAGTCTTATTTGTTCTGTTTTATCAACTTTAGTCTTATTTGTTCTATGTTTTATCAACTTTAGTCTTATTTGTTTTATGTTTTGTCAACTTTAGTCTTATTTGTTTTATGTTTTATCAACTTTAGTCTTATTTGTTTTATGTTTTATCAACTTTAGTCTTATTTGTTTTATGTTTTATCAACTTTAGTCTTATTTGTTCTGTTTTATCAACTTTAGTCTTATTTGTTCTATGTTTTATCAACTTTAGTCTTATTTGTTTTATGTTTTGTCAACTTTAGTCT
Organism: Oreohelix idahoensis; assembly: GCA_024509875.1. Classification (NCBI taxonomy): domain Eukaryota; kingdom Metazoa; phylum Mollusca; class Gastropoda; order Stylommatophora; family Oreohelicidae; genus Oreohelix; species Oreohelix idahoensis. The sequence continues at coordinate 64,509 of JAMPIV010012296.1, read as the reverse complement.
TATTTGTTTTATGTTTTATCAACTTTAGTCTTATTTGTTTTATGTTTTATCCACTTTAGTCTATTTGTTTTATGTTTTGTCAACTTTAGTCTTATTTGTTTTATGTTTTTATCCAACTTTAGTTCTTATTTGTTCTATGTTTTATCAAACACTTTAGTCTTAATTTGTTTTATATGTTTTGTCAACTTTAGTCTTATTTGTTTTATGTTTTCGTCAACTTTAGTCTTATTTGTTTTATGTTTTATCAACTTTAGTCTTATTTGTTTTATGTTTTTTCAACTTTAGTCTTATTTGTTTTATGGTTTTATACAGCTTTAGTAGTCTTATTTTGTTCTATGTGTTTTATCAACTTAGTCTTATTTTGTTCTAATGTTTTATCAACTTTAGTCTTATTTGTTCTAGTGTTTTGTCAACTTTTGTCTTATTTGTTCTCTGTTATATCACCTTTAGTATTATTTGTTTTATGTTTTGTCAAATTTAGTCTTATTTGTTTTCTGTTTTGTCAAATTTCGTCTCATTAGTTTTATGTTTTTGTCAACTTTAGTCTTATTTGTTTATGTTTATTTACTTTAGTCTTATTTGTTTCTATGTTTTATCAACTTTAGTCTATTTGTTTTATGTTTTATCAGCTTTATCTATTTGTTTTAAAGTTTTTGGATAACTTTAGTCACTTATTTGGTTTTATGTTTACGGCCTCAACTTGATAGTCTTATTTGTTTCACTTGGCTGAATGTTTTAAATAATCAACTTTTAGTCTTATTTGTTTTATTGTTTTATATAAAAAAATCTTATTTAGTTGCAACTTTAGTCATAAATTCGTTTTGGTTGGTTTATGTTTTATATCAACTTTAGTCTTATTTTTTCTATGTTTTATTAACTTTTGTCTTGTTGTATCTTTGTTTATGCTTCGTGAACTTTAGTCTTAAATTTGTTCTATGTTTTATCAACTTTAGTCTTATTTGTTTTATGTTTGTCAACTTGCGTCTTACAATTTGTCGTTTACTTTAGTTTTTTGTTTTATTTGATCATTTAGTTCTTATTTGTTTATGTTTTATGTCTTAATTTGTTTTATGTTTATATAACTTTAGTGCTTATTTGTTTTATGTTTATATCACACTTTAGTCTTATTTGTTATTATGTTTTGTCAACATTAGTCTTATTTGTTTTATGTTATGTAGCAAATTTAGTCTTATTTGTTGTCCAACTACAGACTAGTCTTATTTGTTTTATGTTTTATCAACCTGTAGTCTTATTTGTTTTATGTTCAAGCTTTCAAAACTTAGTCTTATTTGTTTTATGTTTTATCCACTTAGTTTATTTTGTTTATGTTTTATCAACTTGTACATAAATATTGTTTATTTTTTAAGCTTTAGTTTATTTGTTTTAGCAAATGGTTTTCATCAACTTTAGTCTTATTTGTTTTAATGTTTTATCAAACGAAAATTTAGTCTTAATTATGTTTTATATGTTTATAAACTTTAGTCTTATTTGTATCTATGTCTTTATCAACTTTAGTCTATTTGCTTCACTTCATGTTTTATCAACCTTTAGAATCTATAATTCCTTTTGTTTGTCTCAGACTTTTCAGACTTATTTGTTTTATGTTTTATCAACTTTAGAAAGTTGAGATTTGTTTTATGTTTTTTCACTTTAGTCTTAATTTGTTTTATGTTTTCGCAACGTTAGTCTTATTTGTTTTATGTTTTAAGAAAACTAGCTTTAGGTCTTATTTGTTTTATGTTTGCATCAACTTTAGTCTTATGGCACTGTTTTGTTGTTGTACAAACTTTTGTTCTTTATAACGTTTTATGTCTTATCAAAAGCATACCTATCAAATAACGTTTGTTCACCTTATGTCCCCTTTATCCAACTTTAGCCGATTAATGTGTTCTATGGCTTTAACAAATCGAACTTTAGTCTTATGTGTTGCATATGTTTTATCAAACTTTAGGCTCTTATTTGGTTCTATGTTTTATCAACTTTAGTCTTATTTGTTTTATCAGACTTTATCAGTACTTTAGTGTTATTTTAGTTTTATGTTTTATCAACTTTAGTCCATTTGCTTTAAATGTTTGTTAAATCTTGAGACTTCTTTTTTATGTTTTATCAAGCTCTTCAGTCTTTATTTGTTCTATGTTTTATCAAACTTTAGTCTTATTTGTCAAATGTTTTAATCAGCTTTAGTCTTTTGCACAACACAAGAAAAAAATGTTTTACTCACTTAAAAAGAAGGGGCAAAATTTGTTTATGTTTTAAAACAACTTTAGGACCTCGAGATTTTGTTCAACAGTTTTAAACTATTACGTCTTATTTGAGAACTGGATGCATTTATAACGGAACAAATCAGTAAAAGAAATCAGCACTTTATGTTTGGCAACTAAGTAAAACCGCTAGGCCTCAAATGGACAGTTTGATGCTCTTTAGTCAGTGAATGTTTATTCGGCTATTTGTCATAACTTTAGTCTGATTTGTTTTAAGTTTTATCAAAACTTTAGTCGCGTGATTTGTTCCTTTGTTTAAAACTTTGGAGTCTTATTTGTTCTATGTTTTTATACACTGATTAGTCTTATATTGTTTACAATGTTTTATCAAAAATTTAGTCATTAGCAAATGTAAGATTTTAATAACTTTTAAAGCACTTTTAAGTAAGACGGTTATTTGTAAATGTTTATTTCAACTTTAACCGATAGTCTTAAACTTTGGCTTTTAGGTGGCTTTATCAGCACTTTAGTTCCTTTATTTGTACAGTATAGCGGTTTTGGCCCTTGATCGTTAGTCTTATTTGTTTTAGGTTTTGTCAACTGTTAATTTCCCAGTTATGTTTAGAGAACTTAGCAAGGCGAACTTGGACTTATTTGTTTCTATGTTTTATCAACTTTTAGTTTTATTTGTTTTATTGTTTTATCAGACTTTACATCCCCTCTTATTTGCGGACTATGTTTGCTTGGGAATTTAGTCTTAGAGATTAAACGAATGTAAAAGAAGCAATAATCCTTTAGTCTTATAAAATTTCTATGTTATTATAAAACCTTTAGGGATCCTTAATTCTGCGGCAATAACAAGATTGGCACCCACTTAAGTCTTAGTATTTGTTCACCGGAGTAAGGTTTTTGCGGTCAAAAAAATCTTAAAATGGTTTCTATGATGGTTGAACAGGCGTTCTTATTATTGTTAATACAGTCAACGTTTTAAACTTTATATTAACTGAAACATTATGCTTTGTCACACTCCGCAGTGTTATTTGTTATGTTTGTGCCTCAACCACTTAAGAAAAGTAAATGTTTTATTATTTTTAAAATAGACCTAATTATTAAAAAGCTTAAGTCTTATTTGTTTTAATGGACTTTAAAATTCAAATTATGCTGCCCTTCTAAAATCTGGAAGTGGTTAAAACATCAAAACGAATTTATAGTCTATTTGGTTTTATGACCTTGTATCAACATTTACTTATTGTTTTGCTCAACCCCAAACATAAGGAATCTTATTTTTCCAGGCTCTATGAAACTTTGTGCGTTGTCTGGTATTGTTTACGTAAACCATAGTCAACTTTAGTCACTTTATTGTTTTTAAAAGTTTTAATCAACAAGAGTCTTATTTGTCATTAAATTTTATACAACTTTAGTCTTGTTCAGTTTTATGAATCTTGTACACTTTACCCAACAGGTCTTATTCAAGTCTTTAAACATGTGCTTGATCAAAAACGTTATTTTGAGAAGTTAGATCTTTACACAAAGTTTACCGTCACACTTGGTCACGGCAAAGTAAAAAAACTTTGTCATGCTTTGTCAGGATTTAGGCATTTGTTTATGTTTTGAATGGTAGTGACTTTAGTCTTAATTTCCTAGGACTTATCAATGACAACTTCACTAGATACCGAAATTATTGTTTATTTATTGGCAAAGCTTTAGCATCTAATTTGCCTCGTCATCACATGCGAAACATTAAAGTTTATGTTTATCTAAAAAGCAAAAACTGAAAGACCATAGCTGCGTAATATAATGCAAAACCACATGTCTCCTATCAACTTTAGCGAGATGTTATGGTTGTTTGTATGCAAAGTCTTTAAGATTATTTGTTCTTATGTTTTATCAACCTTGTCTTATTTGTTTTTATGTTTTCTAAAACTATTAGGCTTATTTGTTTTAAAACTTTAAAATTTTAGTCTTGTTTGTTCTACTTTAACTTTAAAGTCTTAATTTTAAAATTTTTTGTTTTGACAACTTTCGTCTTATTTTGTTTGATGTTTTCATCAACTTTAGTCTTATTTGTTTTATGTTTTATCAAGCTACAGGTCTTCTATGTTTTTGCAGATTAGTCAACTTTAGTCTTAGATGAGTTTTATGTTTTGTGCAACAATCTTATTTTGTTTATGTTTGGATCAATTGACATTAGTCCTCTAAGCTGTTTAACTGTTTTATCAACATTTAGTCTACCTTATTTTGTTTTATGTTTTATCAACTTTGATCTTATTTGATTTTATGGGAAAATCAACGCAAGCTAGTCTTATCCTGATTGCTATTTTTTAGTGTTTTGTTATTATCAACTTTATCGTCTTATTGATTTTTATGTTTTAAATCAACTTTATCTTATTTGTTTTATGAGCCCACAACTTTAGTCTGGAAGCATTTGTTTTTATATGAGGAGTCAACTTTAGTCTTATTTGTTTATTATGGGTTATTTTTGTCAACTTTAACACTTATTTGATTTTATGTTTTGTCAACTTTAGTCTTATATGTTTATGTTTTAATATCAACTTTAGACTTATTTGTTTTATATGTTAAAAGATCAACTTTATTAGTTATTTGTATTGTTTTACCTGCTTATGTTTTTGGTCAACTTTTAGTCTTATTTGTTTTATGTTTTATCAACTTTATTCTTATTTGTTTTATGTTTTATCAACTTTAGTCTTATTTGTTTTATGTTTTATCAACTTTAGTCTTATTTGTCTTATGTTTGTCAGCTTTAGTCTTATTTGTTTTATGTTTTATCTACTTTTCAGTCTTAACAGAATTTTTATCATTTTTTTCATCAGTTTTACTTTGTCAGTCTTATTTGTTTTTATTTTAATCAACTTTAGTCTTATTTGTTTTATGTTTTGTCAACATTAGTCTTATTTGTTATGTAATTTATCAACCTTAGTCCATATTTGTTTTATGTTTTATCAAACTTTAGTCTTATTTGTTTATGTTTTATCAACTTTAGTCTTATTTGTTTTATTGTTTTAATCAACTTTAAGCTTATTTGTTTTATGTTTTGTCAACTTTAGTCTTATTTGTTTTATGTTTTTCAACTTTAGTCTTATTTGTTTTATGTTTTATAACTTTAGTCTTATTTGTTTTATGTTTTCGTATCACTTTAGTCTTATTTGTTTTATGTTTTTATCAACTTTAGTCTTATTTGTTTTATGTTTCAAATCAACTTTAGTCTTATTTGTTTTATGTGTTTATCAACTTTAGTCTTATTTGCTTTATGTTTTATCAACTTTAGTCTTATTTGTTTTATGTTTTATCAACTTTAGTCTTATTTGTTTTATGTTTTATCAACTTTAGTCTTATTTGTTTTATGTTTTGGTATCAACATTTAGTCTTATTTGTTTTATGTTTTAATCAACTTTAGTCTTATTTGTTTATGTTTTTATCAACTTTAGTCTTATTTGTCTTTATGTTTTATCAACTTTAGTCTTATTTGTTCTTATGTTTTATCAAACTTTAGTCTTATTTGTTCTTATGTTTTTTGCCAACTTATTTTGTTTCTATGTTTTATCAACTTTAGTCTTATTTGTTTTATGTTTTATCACTTTAGTCTTTATTTGTTTTATGTTTTTTTCAACTTAGTCTTATTTGTTTTATGTTTTATCAAACCTTTTAGTCTTATTTGTTTTATGTTTTATCAAACTTTAGTCTTATTTGTTTTATTATGTTTTGTAAAACTTTAGTCTTATTTGTTTTATGTTTTAATCAACTTAGTCTTATTTGTTTTATGTTTTATCAAATTTAGTCTTATTTGTTTTATGTTTTATCAACTTTAGTCTTATTTGTTCTGTTTTATCAACTTTAGTCTTATTTGTTTTATGTTTTATCAACTTTAGTCTTATTTGTTTTATGTTTTATCAACTTTAGTTCCCTTATTTTGTTTCGCCCTATGTTTGTATCAACTTTAGTCTTATTTGTTTTATGTTTTATAAACTTAGTCCTTATTTGTTTTATGTTTTGTCAACTTTAGTCTTATTTGTTTTATGTTTTGTCAACTTTAGGTCTTATTTGTTTTATGTTTTATTCATCAACTTTAGTCTTATTTGTTTTATGTTTTATCAACCTTTAGTCTTATTTGTTTTATGTTTTTATACACTTTTAGTCTTATTTGTTTTATGTTTTATCAACTTTAGTCTTATTTGTTTTATGTTTTATCCACTTTTGTCTTATTTGTTTTATGTTTTGTAGACTTTAGTCTTGTTTGTTTTAATGTTTTGTCAACTTTTAGTCTTATTTGTTTTATGTTTTATCAACTTTAGTCTTATTTGTTTTATGTTTTATCAACTTTAGTCTTATTTGTTTTATGTTTTTAATCAACTTTAGTCTTATTTGTTTTATGTTTTATCAAACTTTAGCTTTCATTTGTTTTATGTTTTGTCAACTTTAAGTCTTATATTGTTTTATGTTTTATCAACTTTAGTCTTATTTGTTTTATTGTTTTTGTCAACTTTAGTCTTATTTTGTTTTATGTTTTGTCAACTTTTAGTCTTATTTGTTTTATGTTTTATCAACTTTAGTCTTATTTGTTTTATGTTTTATCAACTTTAGTCTTCATTTGTTTTATGTTTTTATCAACTTTAGTCTTATTTGTTTTATGTTTTAATCAACTTTAGTCTTATTTGTTTTATGTTTTATCAACTTTAGTCTTATTTGTTTTATGTTTTATCAACTTTAGTCTTATTTGTTTTTATGCTTTGTCAACTTTAGTCTTATTTGTTTTATGTTTTATCAGCTTTAGTCTTATTTGTTTTATGTTTTATCAACTTTAGTCTTATTTGTTTTATGTTTTGTCAACTTTAGCCTTATTTGTTTTATGTTTTGTATCTAAACTTTAGTCTTATTTGTTTTATGTTTTGTCAACTTTTAGTCTTATTTGTTTTATGTTTTATCAACTTTAGTCTTATTTGTTTTATGTTTTATCAACTTTAGTCTTATTTGTTTTATGTTTTATCATTTGATCTTTTTTGTTTTATGTTTTATCAACTTTAGTCTTATTTGTTTTATGTTTTCATTATAGTCTTATTTGTTTTATGTTTTGTCAACTTTAGCCTTATTTGTTTTATGTTTTGTCAACTTTAGTCTTATTTGTTTTATGTTTTATCAACTTTAGTCTTATTTAGTTTTTATGTTTTATCAGCTTTAGTCTTATTTGTTTTATTTGTTTTATGTTTTATCAACTTTAGTCTTATTTGTTTTCTGTTGTTTTATCAACTTTGTCTTATTTGTTTTATGTTTTTTATCAACTTTAGTCTTATTTGTTTATGTTTATCAACTTTAGTCTTATTTGTTTTGATGTTTTTAATCAACTTTTAGTCTTATTTGTTTTATGTTTTATCAACTTTAGTCTTATTTGTTTTATGTTTTTGTCAACTTTAGTCTTATTTGTTTTATGTTTTTGTCAACTTTAGTCTTATTTGTTTTATGTTTTATCAACTTTTAGTCTTATTTGTTTTATGTTTTATCAACTTTAGTCTTATTTTGTTCTTATGTTTTATCAACTTTAGTCATATGTGTTTTATGTTTTTATCAACTTTAGTCTTATTTGTTTTATGTTTTATCAACTTTAGTCTTATTTGTTTTATATTTTATCAACTTTAGTCTTATTTGTTTTATGTTTTATCATCAACTTTAGTCTTATTTGTTTTATGTTTTGTAAACTTTAGTCTTATTTGTTCTATGTTTTTATCAAACTTTAGTCTTATTTGTTCTATGTTTTATCAACTTTAGTCTTATTTGTTTTATGTTTTATAACTTTAGTCTTATTTGTCGTTATGTTTTGTTATCAACTTTAGTCTTATTTGTTTTATGTTTTATCAACTTACTTTCTTTAGTCTTATTTGTTTTATGTTTTATCAACTTTAGTCTTATTTGTTCTATGTTTTAATCAACTTTAGTCTTATTTGTTCACTATGTTTTATCAATTTTTAGTCTTATTTGTTTTATGTTTTATCAACTTTAGTCTTATTTGTTTTATGTTTTATCAACTTTAGTCTTGTTTGTTCTATGTTTTGCCAACTTAAGTCTTATTTGTTTTATGTTTTGTCAACTTTAGTCTTATTTGTTTTATGTTTTATCAACTTTAGTCTTATTTGTTTTATGTTTTATCAACTTAGTTTTATTTGTTTTATGTTTTATTAACTTTTAGTCTTTTTTGTTTTATTTTTATAACTTTAGTCTTATTTGTTTTATGTTTTGTTAACTTTAGTCTTATTTGTTTTATGTTTTGTCAACTTTAGTCTTATTTGTTTTATGTTTTATCAACTTTAGTCTTATTTGTTTTATGTTTTATCAACTTTAGTCTTATTTGTTTTATGTTTTATCAACTTTATTCTTATTTGTTCTATGTTTTATCAGCTTTAGTCTCATTCGTTTTATGTTTTATCAACTTTAGTTTTATTTGTTTTATGTTTTATCAACCTCAGTCTTATTTGTTTTATGTTTTATCAACTTTAGTCTTATTTGTTCTATGTTTTATCAACTTTAGTCTTATGTGTTCTTTGTTTTATCAACTTTAGTCTTATTTGTTCTATTGACTTTTGTCGCAACTTTAGTCTTTTTATTGTTTTATGTTTTAATCATTATGGCCGTTCTTTAGTCTTATTTGTTTTATGTTTTATCAACTTTAGTCTTATTTGTTTTATGTTTTATCAACTTTAGTCTTATTTGTTTTATGTTTTGTCAACTTTAGTCTTATTTGTTTTATGTTTTATCAACTTTAGTCTTATTTGTTTTATGTTTTATCAACTTTAGTCTTATTTGTTATATGTTTTATCAACTTTAGTCTTATTTGTTCTATGTTTTATAAACTTTAGTCTTATTTGTTCTATGTTTTATCAACTTTAGTCTTGTTTTTTATGTTTTATCAACTTTAGTCTTATTTGTTCTATGTTTTATCAGCTTTAGTTTTATTTGTTTTATGTTTTGTCAACTTTAGTCTTATTTGTTCTATGTTTTATCAACTTTAGTCTTATTTGTTTTATGTTTTATCAGCTTTAATTTTATTTGTTTTATGTTTTATTTACTTTAGTCTTATTTGTTTTATGCTTTGTCAACTTTAGTCTTATTTGTTTTATGTTTTATCAACTTTAGTCTTATTTGTTTATGTTTTGTCAACTTTTGTCCTTATTTGTTTTATGTTTTCTCAACTTTAGTCTTATTTGTTTTATGTTTTATCAACATTAGTCTTATTTGTTTTATGTTTTATCATTTTTAGTCTTATTTGTTTTATGTTTTATCAACTTTAGTCTTATTTGTTTTATGTTTTATCAACTTTAGTCTTATTTGTTTTATGTTTTATCAACTTTAGTCTTATTTGTTATATGTTTTATCAACTTTAGTCTTATTTGTTCTATGTTTTATAAACTTTAGTCTTATTTGTTCTATGTTTTATCACAACTCGAGTTAGTCTTATTTGTTTTATGTTTTATCAAAACTTTAGTCTTATTTGTTTTATGTGTTTTATGTTTTATCAACTTTAGTCTTATTTGTTTTATGTTTTGTCAACTTTAGTCTTATTTGTTTTATGTTTTATCAACTTAGTCTTATTTGTTTTATGTTTTATCAACTTTAGTCTTATTCGTTTTGTTTTTTCAGATTTAGTCTTATTTGTTTTATGTTTTATCAACTTTATTCTTATTTGTTTTATGTTTTATCAACTTTAGTCTTATTTGTTTTATGTTTTATCAACTTTAGGCTTATTTGTTCTATGTGTTATCAACTTTAGTCTTATTTGTTCTATGTTTTATCAACTTTAGTCTTATTTGTTCTATGTTTTATCAACTTTAGTCTTATTTGTTCTATGTTTTATCAACTTTAGACTTATTTGTTCTATGTTTTATCAACTTTAGTGTTATTTGTTTTATGTTTTTTCAGCTTTAGTCTTATTTGTTTTAAGTTTTCGCAACTTTAGTCTTATTTGTTTTATGTTTTGTCAACCTTAGTCTTATTTGTTTTATGTTTTATCAGCTTTAGTCTTATTTGTTTTATGTTTTATCAACTTTAGTCTTATTTGTTTTATGTTTTATCAACTTTAGTCTTGTTTGTTTTATGTTTTATCAACTTTAGACTTATTTGTTCTATGTTTTATCAACTTTAGTCTTATGTGTTCTTTGTTTTGCAACTTTAGTCTTATTTGTTTTATGTTTTTATCAACTTTAGTCTTATTTGTTTTATGTTTTATCATTTTTAGTCTTATTTGTTTTATGTTTTATCAGCTTTAGTCTTATTTGTTTTATGTTTTATCAACTTTAGTCTTATTTGTTTTATGTTTTATCAACTTTAGTCTTATTTGTTTTATGTTTTATCAGCTTTAGTCTTATTTGTTTTATGTTTTATCAACTTTAATCTTATTTGTTTTATGTTTTATCAACTTTAGTCTTATTTGTTTTATGTTTTATCAACTTTAGTCTTATTTGTTTTATGTTTTATAGACATTAGTCTTATTTGTTTTATGTTTTATCATTTTTAGTCTTATTTGTTCTATGTTTTATCAACTTTAGTCTTATTTGTTTTATGTTTTATCATTTTTAGTCTTATTTGTTTTATGTTTTATCAACTTTAGTCTTATTTGTTTTATGCTTTGTCAACTTTAGTCTTATTTGTTTTATGTTTTGTCAACTTTAGCCTTATTTGTTTTATGTTTTGTCAACTTTAGTCTTATTTGTTTTATGTTTTATCAACATTAGTCTGATTTGTTTTATGTTTTATCAACTTTAGTCTTATTTGTTTTATGTTTTATCAACTTTAGTCTTATTTGTTTTATGTTTTTTATCAACTTTAGTCTTATTTGTTTTATGTTTTATCAACTTTAGTCTTATTTGTTTTATGTTTTGTCAACTTTAGTCTTATTTGTTTTATGTTTTGCAACTTTAGTCTTATTTGTTTTATGTTTTATCAACTTTAGTCTTATTTGTTTTATGTTTTTATCAACTTTTATGTCTTATTTGTTTTATGTTTTATCAACTTTAGTCTTATTTGTTTTATGTTTTATCAACTTTAGTCTTATTTGTTTTATGTTTTATCAACTTTAGTCTTATTTGTTTCTATGTTTTATCAACTTTAGTCTTATTTGTTTTATGTTTTATCAACTTTAGTCTTATTTGTTTTATGTTTTATCAACTTTAGTCTTATTTGTTTTATGTTTTATCAACTTTAGTCTTATTTGTTTTATGTTTTATCAACTTTAGTCTTATTTGTTTTATGTTTTATCAACTTTAGTCTTATTTGTTTTATGTTTTATCAACTTTAGGTCTTATTTGTTTTATGTTTTATAACTTTAGTCTTATTTGTTTTATGTTTTATCAACTTTAGTCTTATTTGTTTTATGTTTTTTTCAACTTTTAGTCTTATTTGTTTTATGTTTTTATCAACTTTAGTATTATTTGTTTTATGTTTTATCAGCTTTAGTCTTATTTTTTTTATGTTTTCGCACCTTTAGTCTTATTTGTTTTATGTTCTGTCAACTTTAGTCTTATTTGTTTTATGTTTTATCAGCTTTAGTCTTATTTGTTTTATGTTTTGTCAACTTTAGTCTTATTTGTTTTTTGTTTTGTCTACTTTAGTCTTATTTGTTTATGTTTATCAACTTTAGTCTTATTTGTTTTATGTTTTATCAACTTTTCTTAATTGTGCTATGTTTTATCAACTTTAGTCTTATTTGTTTTATGTTTGATCGGCTTTAGGCTTATTTGTTTTATGTTTTGGCAACTTTAGTCTTATTTGTTTTATGTTTTAATCACTTTAGTCTTATTTGTTTTTTATGTTTTGTCAACTTTTGTCTTATTTGTTTTATGTTTTATCAACTTTAGTCTTATTTGTTCTATGTTTTATCAACTTTTGTCTTATTTGTTTATTATGTTTTATCAACTTTAGTCTTATTTGTTTTATGTTTTGTCAACATTAGTCTTATTTGTTTTATGTTTTTTGCATCAAACTTTAGTCTTATTTGTTTTATGTTTTATCAACTTTAGTCTTATTTGTTTTATGTTTTTATCAACTTTAGTCTTATTTGTTTTATGTTTTATCAACTTTAGTCTTATTTGTTTTATGTTTTATCAACTTTAGTCTTATTTGTTTTATGTTTTATCAACTTTACAACTAGTTAACAACCCCCCCCCCCACCAACCCACAAACAACCAAACCCAAAATCCAAAAACCCCCCCCCAAAAAACCCCCCCCCAAAAAAACCCCCCCCCCCCCAACCCCCCCCCCCAAAAAAACAACCCCCCCCCCCAAAAAAAAACCCCCCCCCCCCCCCCCCCACCCAAAAAAAAAACCCCCCCCAAAAAAAAAACCCCAAAAACCCAAAACAACCCCCCCCCAAAAAACCCCAAAACCCCCCCCCCCCCCAAACCCCCCCCCCAAACCACCCCAAAAAAACCCCAACCCCCAAAAAAAACCCCCCCCCCCCCCAACCCCCCAAACAACCACCCCCCCCCAAAACCCCCCCCACCCCAACACCCACCCAACAACCCCCCCCACCCCCCCCCCCCCCCCCCCCCCCCCACCCCCCCAACCCCCCCCCCACAAAAACCCCCCCAAAAACCCCCCCCCCCCCCCCAACCCCAAAAAACCCCAAACCCCCCCCCAAACCACCCCCCCAACCCCCCCCCCCCCCAAACACCCCCCAAACCCCCCCACAAAACCCCCCCCCCATCCAACCCCCCCCCCCCCCACCCACCCCCCCCCAAAAAAACCCCCCCCCACCAAACCCCCCCCCACACAACAACCCCCCCCACCCCCACCCCCCAAAACCCCCCCCCCCACCCCCCAAAACCCCCACAACAAAACCCCCCAAAACCCCCCCCCCCCCCAACCCCCCCCCCCCCCCCCCCCCCCCCAACAAACCCCCAAAACCCCCCCAAACCACCCCCAACCCCCAAAAAAACCCCCCCCCCCCCCCACCCCCCCCCCCCCCAAAAACCCCCCCCCCCCCCCCCCCAAACCCCAAAAACCACCCCCAAAAACAAAAAACCCCCCCAAACAACCCCCCCCCCCCCCAACCCCCCCCCCCCCCCCCCCCCCAAACCCAAAAAAAACAAACCCCCCCAAAACCCCCAAAAAACCCCCCCCCCCCCAACAAAAACCCCCCCAAAAAACCCCCCCCCCCCCCAAAAAAAACCCCCCCCCCCCCCCCCAAAAACCCCCCCAAAACCCACCCCCCCCCCCCAAAACCAAAAACCCCCCCCCCCCCCCCCCCCCCCCCCCCCCCCCCCCCCCCCCCCCCCCCCCCCCCCCCCCCCCCCCCACCCCCCCCCCCCAACCCCCCCCCCCAACCCCCCCCAAAACCCCCCCCCCCCCCCCCCCCCCCCAACCCCCCCCCAAACCCCCCCCAAAACCCCCCCCCCCCCCCCCACAAACCCCCCCCCCCCCCCCCAAAAAACACCCCCAAACCCCCCCCCCCCCCCCCCCCCACCCCCCCAACCCCACCCAAAACACCCCCCCCCCCCCCCCCCCCCCCCCCCCCCCCCCCAAAACCCCCCACCCCCCCCCCCCCCCCCACCACCACCCCCCAAAACCCCCCCCCCCCAAAACCCCCCCACCAACAAAAAACACCCCACAAAACCCAAAAACCACCCAAAAAACAAAACCCCCCCCCCCCCCCCCAAACCCCCCCACCACCCCCCCCCCCCCACAAAACCCCCCCAAACCCCCACCAAAACACCCCCCCAAAAACACCCCAACCAAAAAAAAACCCCCCAACCCCCCCCCCCCAAAACCAAAACACAACCCCCCCCCCCCCCCCAAAAACAACCCCCAAACAAAACACCCCCCCAACACCCCCCCCCAACCCCCCAAAAACCCCCCCCCCAAAAAACCCCCCCCAAAAAAACCAAAAACCCCCCAAAACCCCCCCCCCCCCCCCCCCCCCCCCCCACACCCCCCAAACACAAAAAAAAAACCCCCCCCCCCCCCCCCATACCAAAACCCCCAACCCCCCCCACCCCCCCAACAAAAAAAAAACCCCCCACCCCCCCCCCCCCCCCCCCCCAAAAAAACCAAATCCAAAAAAAAAACCCCCCAAAAACCCCCCCCCCCCCCCCCAAAAAAAACCAAAAAAAAAAAACCCCCCCCAAAAAAAAACCCCCCCCACACCCCCCCCCCCCCCCCCCCCAACAAACCCCCAAAACCCCCCCCCCACCCCCCCCCCCCCCCCCCCCCCCCCCAAAAAAAACAACCCCCCCCCCCCCAAAACCCCCCCCCCCCCCCAAACACCCCCCCAAAAAAAAAAAAAAAACCCCCACAAACCCCCCAACCCCCAAAACCCCCCCCCCCCCCCCCCCCCCCCCCCAACCCCCCCCCCCCCCCACCCCCCAACCCCCCCCACACCCCAACCCCCCCCCCCCCCAAAAACCCCCCCCCCCAAAACACCCCAAACAAAATCCCCCAAACCCCCCAAACCCCCAACCCCCCCCCCCCCCAAACCCCCCAATTCAACCCAAAAACCCCCCCCCCCAACCCCCCCCCAACCCCCCAAACAACCCCCACAAAAAAAAAACTTACCCAAATCCAAAACCAACCCCCCAAACCCCCCAAAACCACAAACCCCCCAAACCCCCCCAAACCCCCCCCCCCCCCCAAAACACAAACACCCCCATTCCCCCAAAACCCCAAACCCCCCAAACCCCCCCCCCCCCCCCCCCCCCCCCCAAACCCCCCCCCCCCCCCCCCCCCCCCCCAAACCCCCCCCCAAAAACCCAAAAAACCCAACCCAAAAAACACCCCCCAAAAAAACCACCCCCCCAAACCCCCCCCCCCCCCCCCCCCCCCCCAAAAAAAAAAAAAAAACACAACCCAAAATTCCCAAAACACCCCCAACCAACCAAAACACAAACCAAACCCCCACCCCCACCCCCCATCCAACCCAAAACCCCAAAAAAAAAACCCCCCCCCCCCAAACCCAAAAAACCCCAAAAAAAACCCCCAAACCAAAAACCCAAACAACCCCAAAAACCCCCCAACCCCCCCCCCCCCCAAACCCCCCCCCCCCCCAACCCACCCCCAAACCCCCACCCCAAAAACCAAAAAAAAAACCAACCCCCCCAAACCAACCCAAACCCCCAAACCCCACAACCCCCCCCCCCCCCCACCCCCCCAAAAAAACCAAAAACCCCCCCCAAAAAACCCCCAAACCCCCAAACCCAAAACCCCCCCCCCATAACCCCCCCCCCCCCCCCCCCCCAACCCCACCCCAACCAACCCAAAAAAACCCCCCCCCCACCCCCACAAAACCCCCCCCCCCCCCCCCCCCCCCCACACCCCCCCCCCCCAACCCAAAAAAAAACCAAAAAACCCAACCCAAAAAAACAAAAAACAAAAACACCCACCAAACCCACCCCCCCCAACCCCCCCCCCCCCCCCCCCCACCCCCAACCCCCAACCCCAAACCCCCACCCCCCCCAACCCCCCCCCACCCAACCCCCCAACCCCCCCCCCAACCCAAAAAAAAAACAAAAAAACAACTCAAACCCCCCCAACAAAAAAAAAAAACCCCCCCCCCCAAAACAAAAAAAAAAAAACCAAACCCCCCAAAAAAACCCCCCCCCCCCCCCCCCCCAACCCCCCCCCCCCAAAAAACCCACCCCCCCCCCCCACCCCAAACCACCCCAAAAAACAACCAAAAAAAAAAAAAAAACACCCCCCCCCCACCCCCCCCGCCACCCCCCCCCCCCCCCCCCAAATCCCCCCCCCCCCCCCACCCCCCAAAACCCCCCCAAAAACCCCACCCCCAACCAAAACCCAAAATTACCCCACCCCCCCCCCCCTAACCCCAAACCCCCCCAAAACCCCCCCACCACACCAACCCCCCCCCAACCAACCCCCCCCAACCAACCCCCAACAAACCACCCCCCCAACCCCCCAAACCCCCCCAACCCCCCAAACCCCCCCCACCCCAAAACCCCAAACCCCCCAACCCCCCCCCCACCCCAACAACAACCCCCCCCCCCCCCCAAAAAAATACCCCCCAACCCCCCCCCCCCCCCCCCAAACCCCCCCCCAAAAACCCCCCCCCCCCCAACCCCCCCCATTTACCCCCCCCAACCTTTTAAAACCCAAAATAACCCCCAAACACCACAAACAAAAATCATCACCCCAAACCCAACAAACCCCCCCCCCCCCCACCCCCCCCCCCCCAACAACCCAAAAACAACCCACAACCCCCCCCCAAAAAACCCAAAAAAACCCCCCACCAAAAAACCCCAAAAAACCAACCCCCCCCACAACCCCCAAACAACAACCCCCCCCAAAAACAACCCCAAAAAACCAAACCCCCCCAACCCCCCACAACCCCCCCCCAAAACCCCACCCCCCCCCCCCCCCAAAAACCCCCCCCCCCCCCCCCCCCCAACCCCCCCCCCCCCCCCCCCCACCCCAAACCCAAACCCAACCAAACCCCCCCCCCCCCCCCCAAAACCCCCAACCCCACCCCCCCCCCCCCCCCCCCCACCCCAAAAAACCCACCCCCCCCCCCCCCCCCCCCCACCCAAAACCCCCCCCCCCAACCCCCCCACCCCACCAACCCCCCCCAAAAAAAAAAAAAAAAACCCCAAACCCCCCACCCCAAACCCCCCCCCAAACCACCCCCAAACCCCCCCCACCCCCAAACCCCAAAAAAAAAAAACCCCCCCCCAACCCCCCCCCCCCCATAAAAACCCCACACCCAAACCCCAAAAAAACCCCCCCCCAAAACCCACCCCCCCCAAAACCAAAAAAAAACCCCCAACCCAAAACCAACCAAACCCCAACCCCCCCCCCCCCCAAAACCCCAAACAAACCCCCAAAAAACAAACCCCCCCAAAAAAAACCCCCAAAAAACCCCCCCCCCCCATATAAAAAAACCCCCCCCCCCCCCCCCCCCCCCCCCCCCAAAACACAAAACCCCCCCCCCCAAAAACCCCCCCCCCAACCCCCCACACCCCCAAAAAAAACAAAACCCCACCCCAAAAAAAAACCCCCCCCCCAACCCCCAAAAAAACCCCCAACCCCCAAACAAAACCCCCCCCCCCCCCCCCCCAACCCCCCCCAAAAACCAAAAAACCCCAAACCCCCAAACCCCCACCCCCACCCCCTACCCCCCACCCCCCCCCCCCAAACAAACCCAAACACCCCCCCCCCCCCCCCAAAAACCCCCCCCCCAAAAACCCCCCCCCCCCCCACACCAAAAACCCCCCCCCCAAACCAAACCCCCCAAAAAAACCACCCCCACAACCCCCCCCCCAAACAAAACCAAACCCAAAACCCCCCCCCCCCCCCCACCCCCCCACACCCCCCAACCCAACCCCCCACCCCCCCCCCAAACACAACAACCCCCACCCCCCCCCAAACCCCCCCACCAAAAACCCCCCCCACCAAAAACCCAACCAATTCAAACCCCACAACCCCCCACCCCCCCCCCCCAATAAAAAAACAAACCCACAACCCCCCCAACAAAAACCCAAACCCCCAAAAAAAAACCCCATCCCAAAAAAAAAAAAAAACCCCCCCCCCCCAAAACACACAAAAAACCAACCCCCCCATAAAAAACATACACAAAACCCCCCCAAAAAACAAAAAACCAAAAAAAAACAAAAAAAAAAATCACAAACCCAAAACATCACAAAAACCCCAAAAAAAAACCACACAAACCCACCCTAAACAACCAAAAACATCCCAATCCAACCAAACAATCCCCTAAAAAAAAAAATCCATAAAACCAAATAAATCCAACAATCCATAAAAAACTAAAACCCCCCAAACAAAAACCAACACAAAAAAATCAAAAATCCAAAAAAAAAAAAAAAAAAAAAAAAAAAAAAAAAAAAAAACACACCAAAAAAAAAAAAAACCAACAAAACAACAAAAATACAAAACACACCCCCACAAAACCAAAAACCCAAAAACCCCCCCAAAACCCAATACCCCAACAATTCCCCCCCATCCCCCCCCACCAAAAACCCACCAACAAAAAATCCCCCAAAAAAAATTAATCACCCCAAAAAAAACAAACATAACCTAACAACCAAAACCCAAAACCCAAAAACCAAAACCCCAATCCCCAAACCTTCCTAAAACAAAATATAAATAAAATCCACCTTTACCCTAAAAAAATCCACCTCCACCACACCCCAAAATAAACCCTCACCAAAAAAACCCCCCCAATCATAAAAAAAAATTTCCCCAAAAACCTAAACCATCAAAAAAAACCCCAAACCAAAAAAAAAATAAACCCAAAAACCCCAAAAAAAAAACCAAAACCAAATTAACAATACATACCCCTCAAAAAACAAAAAAAAAAAACATCAAAAACCAAATCCAAATCCCCACAAAAACCAAAAAACCAATAACCAACCCACCAATCACCCCCTAAAACAAAAACCCCCCCATCAAACCCCCCCATTCCCAAATAAACAAAAAAAATTCACCCCCCAATACAAAAAATATACCCCAAACCCACCAAAAACCCCAACCCAATAAACCCCCCCCCCTTTATATACCCCATACCAAAAACAAAAATACTACATTGGATTCAACCCCCACTAAAACTAATTATAAATAATAAATCTCTTAAAAACCCTAATCCCCCCAATTACCACAACAACCATCCTAAACCCCCTTGACCTCCACCCCCCCCATAAAACCCCACAAAACTAATTTTAAAACCCCCCAACCCATAATACAAAATACTTACAACAACTCCTCAAATTATAACTAAACGCCTCCCCCTCAACAAATTTTACTAAATCACCTATAAAACATAAAAATATACTTAAAGTATGTCTATACCCACCACTAAACAAATACTACCCCAATCTTAAAACAAACCCCCTCCTACCACCACACCCCAAACCTCGTAACAAAAACCTCTACAAAACTCAAAACACAAATAAGACTTATCCCGGCACCCCCCCACAAAACATAAAACAAATCCTTTCTTAAGTTGATCGCAAACCTATAAACCGCAAATAAGACTAATTTTTTTGGAAAACAAAACAAAATAAGAGCTTTAACGTTGATAAAACACTAAAACAAATAACCCCCCCACCCCCCAAAACCGGAAAAACCACCCTTTGCAAAACCATAGAAACCAAATTAAGACTAACGTTCTGTTAAAACATAAAACAAATAACCCTAAAAGTTGACAACTCCCGCAAAACTCAAAACAAACGATAGACTAACAGTTTGCCCCCCACTAAAAATACGATAAAAGTGAAAATAACGACTTGTTTCTGAAGAAACATAACTTCCCAAATAAGACCTTAAGTTGATAACAACCCGATAAGAAAACAAATAAGACTAAAGTATACTAAAACATAGAACAAATAAGACCCTAAAGTTGATAAAACATAAAAAACAAATAAGACTAAATTTGATAAAACCAAAACAAATAAGACTAAAGTGTTAAAATTATAGAAACAATGACTACACTGTGGCGCACCGCCACAAAACATAAAACAAATCCAAGCCAAAGTTGACAAAAGCATGTAACATTAAGACTAAAGTTGACAAAAACATACCGACAAATAAGACTCCCTGACAAAACATAATAACAATTAACCTAAATTTAATCAAAAATAAAACAAATAAGCTTGCTTGATATTAACAGAACAAAACAATACCCCCGCCCCGACTCCCTAATTTGATACCCCCACTTCATTGAAACAAAATAAGATAAAGTTGATAAAACATAAAACAAATACCGGACTAAAGTTGATTTAAAACATAAAACAAATAAATTTACCTCTAAAGTTGATAAAAAACATAAAAACAAAATAAGACTAAAGTTGATAAAACATAAAACAACACACTAAGACTAAAGTTGACAAAAACATTAAAAACAAAATAAGACTAAAGTTGATTGAAAACATAAAACTCAAATAAGACTAAAGTTGATAAAACATTAAAAACAAATAAGAGCTCAAAGTGTATAAAAATAGAACAAATAAGACCAAATTCTAAAAAATAAGAACTACAATAAGATTCTAAAGTTGATAAAAAACATAAAAAACAAATAAGACTAAAGTTGATAAAAACATTGAAACAAATAATACCTTAAGTTGTGCACAAAACATAGAAAAATAAGTTGAGTTGAATTTAAAACATAAAACATAAATAAGACTAAAGTTGACCTAAAAACATAAAACAAACATAAGACCAACTCTAAAGTTATAAAAACATAAACAAATAAGACTAAAGTTGATATAAAAACATAGAAACAAATAAGGACTAAAGTTGATTTAAAAACATAAAACAATATAAGACTAAAAGTTGATAAAACATAAAACAAATAATGACTAAAGTTGATAATAACCATAAACAAATAAGACTAATGTAAAGTTGATAAAACATAAAACAAATAAGACTAAAGTTGATTAAAACATAAAAACCCAACCTTAAGACCTAAGTTGACAAACATAAAACAAAATAAGGACTTAAAGTTGACTAAAGTTTACATAAAAACAATTAAGACTAATATTTGATAACCATAGAACAAAATAAGGACTAAAACATTGATAAAACATAAAACAAATAAGGACTAAAGTTGATAAAACATAGAACAAATAATTAGACTAAAGTAGATAAAACATTGAAACGCAAATAAGATGGTTACCAGTTTTGATAAAACATAAAACAAATAAGACTAAAGTTGAAAAAACATAAAACAAATAAGACTAAAAGTTGATAAATCATAACAAAACAAATAAGACTAAAGTTGATAAAAACATAAAAATAAATAAGACTAAAGTTGACAAAAACATAAGAACAAATAAGACTAATTGTTGACATAACATAAAACCAAATAAAGAACTCGAAGTATAAAATCATAAAGCAAAAATAAGACTATTAGTTGATGTTAAGAACATAGAACAAATTAGACTAAAGTGATAAAACATTGAACAAATACGACTAAAGTTGATAAAATGCATAAACAAATAAGACTATAAGTGATAAAAACATAGAAACAACTATAAGACTAATGTTATTAAAAACATAAAAAAAAAAGTACAAGGACTAAAGTTGATTAAACATAAAATCAAATAAGAAGACTAATTAGTTGACAAAAAACATAAAACAAATAAGACTAAAGTTGATAAAACATAAACCAAATAAGACTAAAGTTGATAAAACATAAAACAAATAAGACTAAAGTTGATAAAACATAAAACAAATAAGACTAAAGTTTGCACCCAAAACATAAAAAACAAAAATAAGACTAACGTTGACAAAATCATAAAACAAATAAGACTAAAGTTGATAAAGTCGTAAAAAAATAAGACTAAAAGTTGATAAAATTAGAACAAAAAGACTAAAGCTGATAAAAACATAAGAACAAATAAACTAAAGATTTTGATAAAACATAGAAACAAATAAGGACTAAAGTTTTATAAAACATAGTAACAAAATAAGGACCCTCCTAAGTTGATATAAACATAAAACAAATAAGAACTAAAGTTGATTGGATAAACATAAACAATATAAGACTAAAGTTGACAAAACATAAAACAAATTAAGACTAAAGTTGACAAAAACATAAAACAAATAAGCTAAAGGTTGAAAAAAATAAAACAAATAAGACTAAAGTTGGATAAAACATCTAACAAATAAGGACTAAAGTTGATAAAACACTATAAAACAAATAATACTAAGTTGATAAAACATTTGAACAAATAAGACTAAAGTGTATGATAAAAACATAAAACAAATAAGACTTTAAAGTTGATAAAACCATAAAACAAATAAGACTAAAGTATGATAAAACATAAAAAAATAAGACTAAAGTTGATAAAAACATAAAACAAATAAGACTAAAGTTGATTAAAAACATAAAACAAATAAGACTAAAGTTGACAAAACATAAAACAAATAAGACGAAAGTTGATAAAACATAAGACAAATAAGACTAAAAAATGTTGATTAAACATAAAACAAATAAGACTAAAGTTGATCAAAACATAAAATCAAATAAGACTAAAGTTGATAAAACATAAAACAAATAGACTAAAGCCTAGATAAAACATAAAAACAAATAAGACTAAAGATGATAAAAAACATAGAAACAAATAAGACTAAAGTATGATAAAAATAAGAACAAATAAGACTAAAAGTTGATATAAAACATAAAACAAAATAAGACTTAAGGTTGATAAACATAAAAACAAATAAGACTAAAGTTGATAAAACATAAAACAAATAAGACTAAAAAGTTGACAAAAAAACATAAAAAAATAAGACTATAAGTTGATAAACACCTCAAACAAATAAAAGACTAAAGTTATAAAACATAAACAAATAAGGACTAAAAGTTTGATAAAACATAAAACAAATAAGATAAAAGTGTGATAAAACATAAAACAACTAAGACTAAGAGTTGATGAAAAACATTGAAAACAATAATAAGACTAAATCCTAAAGTTGATAAAACATAAAACAAATAAGGACTAATAGTTGATAAAACATAAAACAAATAGACTAAATTGAAAAACATAAAACAAAATAAGACTAAAAGTTTGACAAATACATAAAAACAAATAAGCACTAAAGTTGACAAAACATAAAGCAAATAGAGACTAAGTTTTGACAAATACATAAAACATAATAAGACTAAAGTTGATTTTAAAACATAAAACAAATAAGACTAAATGTTGATAAGACATAAAACAAATAAGACGCTTAAAATTGATAAATCATAAAACAAATAAGACTAAATTTGTGATAAAACATAAAACAAATAAGAACTAAAGTTGATATAAAACATAAAAAAAATAAGAAAAAAATTTGACCAAAACATAAAACAAATAAGACTAAAGTTGGACAAAACATAGAACAAATAAGACTAAAAGTTGATAAAACATAAAACAAATAAAGAATAAAAGTTGATCAAAACATAAAACAAATAAGACTAAGTTAAGATTAAAACATAAAACAAATAAACTAAACGTTGAGATAAACATAAAACAAATAAGACTAATTGTTGGATTAAAACATAGAACAAATAAGACTAAAGTTGATAAAACATAAAACAAATAAGACTAAAATTGATGTAAACATAAACAAATAAGACTAAAGTGTTAAAACATAGAACAAATAAGATTTTAAAGTTGATAAAAACAGATCATAAAAACAAATTAAGACTAAAGAAAGTTGATAAAACATAAAACAAATAAGACTAAAATTGATAAAACATAAAAACAAATAAGACTAAAGTGACCAAAACATAGAAACAAATAAGACTTAAGTTGAATTAAAACATAAAACAAATAAGACTAAAGTTGATAAAATCATTTTAAAACAAATAAGACTAAAGTTGACAAAACATAAAAACAAATAAGACTAAAGTTGATAAAACATAAAACAAATAAGACTAAAGTTTGATAAAACATAAACAAATAAGACTAAAGTTGATTTAAAACATAAAACAAATAAGACTAAAGTTGATAAAACAAAATACAACAAATTAAGACTAATAGCTGATGTAAAACATAAAACCAACTAAGAACAAAAGTTGATTAAACATAAAAACAAATAAGGACTAATGTTGAGTAAAACCTAAAAACATCAAATAAGACTAAAGGTTGACACAGCATAAAACAAATAAGACTAAAGTATGATTAAAACATTAAAACAAAATAAGACTATAAAATGATAAAAAACATAAAACTAAATAATACTAATGTCTATTAAAACCGATTAAAACAAATAAGACTAAAGTTTTGATAAAACATAAAACAAATAAGACAAAAGATATGGACCCCAAAAACCATAGAACCAAATAAGACTTAAGTTGGCAAAACATAGAAACAAACATAAGACTAAAGTTTTGGAATAAACACATAAAACAAATAGAGACCTAAAGTTGGATAAAACATAAAAACAAATAAGACTAAAGTTTTCCGTGATGTTTTAGAGACTATGAACTTTTGTTGAAATGTGGATTCGATTGTTACTTTGTAGCCCCATCAATGATATGGTAGTGCGGTGTAGCATGGCCAAGTTGTTTATGAACGTTCATTTGGATGTGTCTAAGGAAAGCAATAAGGAAGGGCATATTTTGTCGGTGAATGTGCCAGGTTGTGACAACGGAATGTTTTATGTTGTCACTCAACTTTAATCTTTCGGACGTATAAAATATAGAGGTCTGGGGTTAACGGGGTCCATTGGTTATAATATTGGTTACTTATAATATAGGAAAGATGATGCAGCGAATAACACCGCAAATGGAAAGTATATGTATGTTTGAATTGTTAGCATGAGGTTTTAACCATGGGGCATGCCGGAGATTGAGGTAGTGGGCTAATGTATTGATGAATTGATATAGCCGAGCAAGCATTGTGGGGGTTCATTGTGATTATGAGATGAGAGGTTTAATCTTTGGTGGGGATTTCCACTGGATCCACACTCAATGGGATGGTATTATTAGGTAAGTTTGGTTTGAATAGTTGGCGAGCGATACGAGATGAAATACGTGTATTAGTTGAGGTGGGCATGATGTAGCCATGCAGTTTTTAGAGTTGTCGAAGTTGTTCCGATTGTTATCCAGGAAGGTTGATTGTCATTGATGTTAACATGTTTGGATTAGTGGGTATTAATTTGAAAGGTGGTTTCAGACGAATCAACTTTCATAGTTTGTGATTTTTATAGTTGGAGTTAATTGGATGGATGTTAGAGAGTATTATTGGATCGCAGCCACATTAAGTTGGTTGGTTTTTTGTTGTTTTGGATTGAACTTAAATGTTGGATAGAAGCCATTTAGTCATTGCATGAGTCCATTCTAAACAGAATTATTTCCAATGACATTTAATATGACTATTACCGATTGCTCTTACAAAGCTCCTGTTTGGCATTTGAATTTATTAAATGCAGCATAATCATTGGTATATACCACAAGTATCTTCATTATTGATTTTATTTGTTTGTTCAGAGCCGTTGATTTAGTTGGAATTAAATTATATTACGCCAATTTTATATGTTTTTTGTGCTTTGTTTATTACCTCGGACAATGAACCCGCGTAAGAACTTTGTGTCATATAATGAATTTGAAAGTCTTGCAACACTCTGAATGCATGTTTCAAGACTAAGTCCAAAGTGATCTTACGATAGGTGCTCTGCTAGCTGAACCTCTGAAGCATGTACAGACTTGATTATAACCAACGGTTTAAAGACTTGCACGCTTCGTATCGACCAAGCATGTATTCAAGGCATGTTAGGGACTGGTTTGACGTGCTAATTGCGCAGCTATATTGTATGAAATAATTCAATACTAAATCAACGAGCAGTTCCCTTCAGTTAAGGTCATGGAATACTTTATGGTTTCCATAGCATTCTGAATTGGAAGCGGCAGGCCATCGTACAAAAAGCTGGAAGTTTTTAACGTGGCAGATTCGATCCAATCTCTAGAAACTGTTGTGTAATGTTTTTCGTTAGGTTTTAAACTGGCATATGTAATATAATGGTCCTTATTTATGCTAGGTTTGATATATGTCTTAGCAGTTTTCCTGAAGTTGGCGGTATTATACAGGGAATTGGGTTATTGTTTTTGGTTGGATCTAGGTAGCTCGGAAAAAACGAAATTGTTTTTTTTGTTAAGGTTGCCATGTATTTATTACTGTTGTAGGTCTTCGGGGTTATTATTGTTGAAGGGAGGATTTGGTTTCAAAAACGACATGTGGGGCGCTGCTAGATACTACTTTGTGGATGCCTCTGTGGGTGAGTTACTGCAGATCGACTTTTGTTGTCTTTAGCATTCTTGAGTACCGGTGGCCGTAAATCTTTGAGCCAAACTCAGGCGTACATTTGTGGCGATGTGAAGTAATGTTGTTAAAAATTTAGTTGTCCAGTTTTCACCAGGGGTCGTGCAGCGGGTTGAAGTCTTAATCGAGGGGAAGCATCGGCCGTAGTTTCAGGTGGGTATTATGTAAAACTGTGCTCAATAAGCCGATCATTGATTAATATCAGGTGTTTGGGTGTGCTAGTTATTAATTTGGACATAAGTTTTTATAGTTAACCTGGGTCGCTAGAGGGTTTATTGGTAAGTGTTCACAGGTCTTCTATGGGTTGGCTACACTGAATAATGATGTAGCATCTCCTCATAGGGATTGGTATATATGGATTGTTAACGAGTAGCTTTCCACTGAAGCAAGTGCGGGATATTGTTTATTTTAAATATATTTATGGACATACGCAATTTACAAAATTCTACTTAATGGGCGTTTAGTTCGTGGATGTTGTGGTACCATATCGTGTTTTCGTAGCAAGAGTTACGTTTAAATGGAATTTTAATCATTGTAAGCGCAATGGTTAACTGAGACGTGTATTGTTTTTGGAGTCTTCTTAATCAGCGTAAACGTTAGGTAGTATATTGTCAAAAATCTTATTAATGTAGGGAATATGTCAACCATGATTGGTCAATACACCCTGTTTCCAAGGGTTATATATTGATGGATATAGTGTTTCATATTTATAGAAATTTTGTTTGAAACATGATGTATCTTGCGTAGTACTGGTTAGCGATGGAACACATCTGTCTCATGGTTATTATGATCAAATGTAATGTATTATTGTAGTAAGGTTGGGGGTTCTTATACTTTTATGGGAGCGTGTTGTGCACGAAGTGATTGACTACATGTTTTTGGAATTTGGTTTGCATTAGTGCTGAGGTTGGTATTACATTCATATGGTTAGTCCGTTTGGTTGAGTAGGAGAGTGAAAATAATCCGGGGTGGGGATGGGGGCTGGGGGTGGGTGCAGCAGGAGGGAAAAAGCTATGGAGAAAACATTATTCTGTGGGCTACAGAGTTGTGAGCGAGTGGGTTAGTTGGAAAGGACTCATGTTTTAGCTTTTTGTTTTTGGGTCTCCAGGCAAATTTTATTATGTTGAGCAGGGGGGATGTTTTATAATTGACTGTATGACCTACAATAGTCTATGCTTCGTATATGAATTCCATGAAAGGCATGGTGGCGCTTAGTGGTAATAAAATGAATGGTACGTCAACTTGTAGTGAGTGGAAATTTTGCACATTTATGAAGGTGGAGTTGTTTGTGGTTATTATGCTGTCTAATGATTTGCAGCTCTTACCTAAAGGTATTTTTGTCCGAGTATACATAGGCTTGTTATCGGTACGTTCATGTGGACCAAAAGAGGTAATATTGCTGCCCATATTCTTAGTTTGGGGTAATACAGGATAGTACTCAGGGTTTGGGCTGAAGTAGTATTAGATAATGCGGCTATGTGACTGTAAATAATTTATTTCTACGTAAAGTTTAGCTGTATGGTGGTGCTGGTACATATTTTACTATCGCCATTTATTTCGATCTTGGATATCATCCAAATTTGACATGTTGCAACTGGAATACAGTTTTTATGTAGTGTCACAGTTTAAATCCTAATGATTGTGACTTCTTACAATGATTTTCGCTTCTTTGAAACTTTTTGCTGAGATTCAATTGATGGTTTTATTAAGGCAGAACCAAACTGTAATCTGGGCATTCGGTCTGATAGTATTGTCGATCCAAGATAGTAGTTATGCGGTTAGATGTTAAAGACCAGCATTTTTGCAGCGATTTATGTTTGCCATTTCTAAAGCCGAATAATGTACGGTACCGCAGCTAACAATGGTGCGTATTTGCGGTGTCATTAGTGGTTGGCAGTGTACACAGCAGTGATTTCTACAAGTCACCTTGTGAATTGCCACTGGGGTTTTTGGTAGAGATGCAGGAGTGATGACGTTTATGTTAGACACCGCTTAATGGAATGTAATTGGTAAGCCTAGCTTTCTTGGGGTAAGTTAGGTCGTCATGGTGGATGCATATTTAGGTGTGTGTTGTACGTTCTGGTGGTTTAAGATACCGCAGTCCATAATACTCCGTTCTTATTTAATGTTCGTTGGTATTAAGACCAAACACTATGGGGGACCAGTGATGGTGGGAATTATAGGTTCAGCGTGTATTTTATAGGTGGTTTTTTATTGGCTTTTTTAGTTGCGGTAATTATTTTAGGTTGTTTGGGGAGGTTAGTAGGGTGGGGGGGTGGGGGGGTGAGAGGAGGGGGGTTTAAAAATGATTTTTAAGTTTTTGGTTCGGCTGCCTTGAAAAGGTATTTTAACTTGACCAGCCATCCTGTTGGTCCGTGGGTGTCTGGATTTTGTACGCGTTGCTGGTGGGGTTCGATATAAGCTTCATTGTTTCATGCCCATAGTGGCATTAAGTATGTTTAAAGTATTTGTAGGGGCCGGAGTTCAGAATCTTACTGGCCGGGGTAAAGTGACACGCCCTTGCAGGGTGTGCGATTTGGGAGGGGGGGTAAGGTGGACTGTCACATGACTATGTGGGTTTGTAATGGGATTATAGGACTGGGTGTAGTTATGGGATTTGTCTGGAGTGGGCAAGCAGTTTTGTTAGGGCTGCATCCCTTTGGGTTTCAGGTGGTTTTTATAAGTAGTCCTTAAATTAGTACCATGGTTTGAATGCTAGTTTGTGCCGATGGTGATCTCTATTATAAGGTTTTAGATATATAATGGGCCGTTGCTGCGCGCTTGATTTTTCCTGGAATATGTGAGCGGAGTCGTTTTAATGGTATTTAATGTCTGGTGTTGTAATCTGTTCATGCTCGGATACGCAATCTCTGTGCCTATGGTGAGTGGCAGCGCTGCGTTGAGGGGGGAATGATCGCTAAAGTTATGAGGTCGGGGGGCTTTTTCATGACCTTAATTTGTATGTGAATGTTTTTTAGGTGATGATAGCGGGGGGGATTGGGTGGGCTTGCTAGCTGTCGTACTGTAGTTTGTTTATTTGATAGTTGTTGTGTACAATCTTGGCATTCTCGCATGTTTATGAGGATAGTGTGTGTCTCTTCCCTTCGACTGGCACAGCATCCTATGCAGGTGATGATAATAGCGGTGCTCTTGACAGCATTTTGATTAAATCAGGATGGAATTCCCTATCACTGCCTGAATGCTATTGCCGTAGGGGCCTAGGTGTTATTTGTTAATTATATGGTAGTTCCGAGTTTTTTCTGGCGCAGGTACTTCAAAGCGCAGCCTACGAGTGCCGCCTATAATCTTATAGGTATGCTTCAAGGGTGGCTGGGAAGGACAGTGTTACGGGAGTTTGTCGCTTGAGGATAAGCGATGAGGAGGGTTTTTATTGTCTACGCTCATTTGTTGTACAGAGGCATTAACGGTTCGGGGAGCGGCGTCTCCGAGGTTGGTTTTGTTGGCGGGTTGGCAGTCGTTGATGTTTTGCGGGTGCCCATTGTAGTTCTGTAGGTGTATTACCGATCTTATAGTTCATTTGTCCCTGAATATTTGTTGGGTGTTTAGGGGTATTATATGCTAATTTGATTGTCTAATAATGTTAGTCATTTGCCACCTGCGTTCGTGCAGTTTGTTGAACTTTGATTCTCGTAGCATCAGGATCTGTTTGTTACTGTTTGGCTACTCGGTGTGAGTAATGGGGTGTAACGTGGATGGTTCGTATGTCATTAAGCACTGCGGCTTTTCTAGCTTTGTTGATACAGTCTGCCATTCTGGCGGATGTTCTATAACAGCGTCATACCATGTCATTTGACTTTGGCTGTTTTCTTAGCACTAGAAGGGTTTGGGCTCCACCTGTGCAGTAGAGTACTTTGATTGGTGTTCCGTAAGATGCTCCCTGTTCTCTGTCATAGTATCACCTTTGCTGAGTAACTTATGAGCCTTTTTCTATGAAGGGTCGCAGTGTAATTGATCGCCGATTCTAGGTGTAGGGGTGACATCTTGCGACAGGTATCTTATATGGCGTGGTTCCATTCATGTCTAGACACTGATAGTGTGTTCGGGGTTGTGTCGGTTTGGGCTGCTAATCCTAGTTCGTGAGCTAGTGGCTCAGGGTGCTCTTTGGTTCGTGTGCGCGTGGTACTGAGTGTCTGGTTACAAAATGTTGTTTGAATGGGGCTTATTGGCGGTCGTGAGAAAGGTTGTATGGGTACTTGTTGCAGGTGCCTGTGCTTTGGTCGTGGGTGGTCTCCCATGGACTCCCTTATGATGGGTTTTGTCTGGATAAGTAGGTGTGGTCACGCAATGTGTAGAGGTTATGGGTTTGACATTGATACAACCGCCTAAGTGCCGTTGGCCTGGGAACTGTCGCATACTATGGCCTATAATTCATTTTTAACCTGCCCCAGGGACCATGGATAGGCATAGTGGTAACATTTTTTATGTTGCGTTGTAGTTTCGAGAGGGGTAGCGGTTTTGTCTCCATGGGTGTAATCTGTTTGGTACAGGGCGGTGCCTTTGGCTTATGTGGAGTTGGTTTTTAGGCGGCAGTGATGTTTTTAGCAGGTGGGTGGAGTTATCGTTTAGTATGCAAGTGGTGCGTCGGTTGGCTGAGGTGCAGTGGGTGGAGTGTCAGCATAATCGGTCTTGGGGGTGGGGTTAGCCTCCGTGAGGATCGTTTGTGATGAGCGGGTGCGGGTGGGTTTGTAGCTTGGCGAGGCTATTAGGTGCGTGGTAGATTAGGGGGGGATTATTATATGGGGGTGGGTGCAGCTTTCTGGTGGTCTTGATCTGTTTATAGTTCGACGTTGTGGAGCGAGCTTTAGTGATGAGTATGGACACTGGCCATTTAAATCTGTAAGGTGTGAGTACCTGCAGTACGAGCACCGTTACATGTCCAGCCTGGCGAGTCGTTTTGCGGAAGGGATGCTTTATAACCTCGGTGTATTTTGATGGCGTTTTGATTGCCTCTGGGCATGCTGGTTAGGTGGGGAGGGCTTGCGGACAGGTATGACGGGTTTTCTAGAATGTTGGGGGTAGGACGTGTCCTAGGTCTAATCTGTCCCGGGTCGTGTGCTGTTCCTATAGGTGTCGGATGGTGGCTGGTGGTCGGTTTTTTATCGAGATATGTGTTCCTTGGTATTTGGCATTATTATGTTGGTACTGCAGTTTCGCAAGTTTGTCCCATGGATCATCCTTTGGGTTATTACCGTTTTCATATTTATGTTGTGGGATAGCAGTTTAGTGGAGGTGGGATGTACCCTTTATTGGACTGGGGTGGCTTGCCCAGCTCTTGAAGCGGGCGGAACAGACAAAATTGTGTGGCGGTCATTACGTGGGGTGGGGTTATTTGTTGTGATATAGGAGGGTAATTTTGGGAGGGGGGGGTTTAAGGTAATTGATTGGGATGTAGTGGGGCGTTTTTACTGGGTTGTGGTAGGTTGTGTTTTGGGGGGTGGGGGTGGGGGGGGGGGATGATGTCTGGGGGCGTGGTTAGGTGGGTGCGTGGGGTGGGGGTGGGGTGTGTGGTGGGTTGGAGAGTTATTGCCGCTCCAGGGTAGGGGGTATTGAGGGATGGCGGTTGTGATTATGGGTGGGTTGGGGGGGGGTTAGGGGTATGGATTTGGTCTGTGATTTAGGTGGGGTTGGGGGGTTTGGGTGCAGGTCTTATTTAGAATGTAAATAGGTTTTGATGTTTTGTGGTTAAGCATTTGGTGGTATGTGATTAATCTAATATTATGTGGTCAATATGTTATTGTTTTTTCAAAGTTGTGGTGAAAAATTGGAATACATGTGGATGTATTGTTTATTTAATATAGTAACCATCTTTTGGATGTATTGAATGTAATGTTAGTTTTGGGGAAAATGTTTATGTATTTTAACAAATTTAAATTGTGCGAGATTTTTTTTGTATGAGAATTAAGAGAAGTAAACAACAACATCTCGCTATAAGAAGTATATATACCCAAAGTAAAAAGTAATCGTGTATATGGAATTTGTGGTGTTTTGAGATGTGTGTTAACAGGGGGTGGGGAGTTAGGTTTGCATATGTAATTACGAGGGGTGAACTTTCGTTTTAGGTAAATTAATATGGGGCGGAAGGATAGATATGGTGAGCATTTGGAGGATGTGGTATGAGTGGGGGGGGGGGGGGGTTATGGTGATATCATTTTTTATTGCTGGTGGGTGGGGGTGGGAGGTGGGTGTATGGGGGTGTTGTTTAGTTTGAGGTATGTGGAGGGTGTAGGGTGGTGGGTAGGGGGTGGATGTTTAGATGACGGGATGATTGGGTGGGGGGTTTGGTAAGTTTGGGGAGTAGGGGGTGGTAGTTAGGGTTAATATGGTAGGTGGATTATTGGGGATTGAGAGGGGGTGATTTATGTGAGAAAGATGGTTTCGGGTGTTAGGATTAGAGGGGGGAGTGGGGGGGTATGAATATGCAGAAAGGGGGTGAGGTGTAATGGGGGGGTATGGAAGGGTTAGATATGGTGAATTGAATAATGGGGGTTTTGAGGGTGGATCTGTGGGAAAGGGTGGTACAGTTTAGTTTGTGATGAGGCCGGGTGATATAATGGGCCGAGTTATTTTGTGGCCCTCGGTGTTTGGGTGGGTTTTGGGTTGATTTGGGTGGATATTAGATAATATGATTGGGGGGGGGGGGTATTGGGAATATTTATTAGGGTTAATGGTAAGGTGGGGGGGGTTTGTAGAAATGGTGGATATTATGAGGGGATATTATGGTTTGGGGGAGGAATGGAATATAGATGAGTTGGGGAAGTTGTTTGGTGAGGAAAGTAGGGTGTGAGGGAGGGAAATGGATTGATAGAATTCCGTGGAAGGTTTATGGTAAGAATTAGGATTGGGGTGGGGATTGTGGATGAGATTGAGAAAGAGTATGCGTATGGGTGAGGGGATTAGTGTGGAAAGGTGGGGGGGGTGATGGTTGAATATTTAGAATGAAAGGGGTGTAGGGGTGGGGTGATGGGTCGATGAATTAGAGCGATTAGGGTTGGTAGTAAGTGGGGTGGGAGGGTATTCATGGGAATTTGGAGGTGGTGGGTGGTGGGTATTTTAGAATGATTAGGTTTTTAGGATTGGGGGATAGTGGAAGATGGGGAAGTTTGATTAAATTATGGGGTGGAGGTCGTGGAGGGGGTTTGTATTGGGGGCATGTATATTTTGAGTGATAGGGGGGTGTAGCGATTGGAAGATGGGGTGATTATTGTTATAGGGGATGGGTGAGGTGGGTGGGGGAAGGATTTGAATTTTTGGAAGCTGGGTAAATTGGTGGGGGGGGAAATTAGGAATGATAGTAGGTGAAGGATTGGGATGGTATAATGGTATTAAGGGTGGGAGGGGATTGATGAGGGGATGGTATGGGGTGAATGAGGAGAGGAGGGAAGTTGAAATTATTTGGGGGGGGGTTGGGTTTGGGTAGGGATGATGTTTTAAGATTGTGGGGTAGGGGTGTGGGGAGGTGTATTTTGGCTGGAGGTGGAGGAAGGGGTTATGTTTAAAATATGAGGGGTGTAAGGATTGTATGTGGGTGTTGCGGGGTTTGGTTGGGGGGGGTGTTGTCAGCGATTTTTGTTTGGTGATGTGAATAAGGGTTGCGTAATTGGTAGGTTTTTTTTTAGCGGGACGTCAGCTTCTTGGAGATGAGTCGGGGAGAAATCTCATGTGGGGTAGGACGGTGTGTGGGAACGACGTTTGGGGGTAGGGATGGTTTGGGTGATTATGAGTATATGTTATTACGTGGGGGGAGTGGGGCACAGGTGGATTTAGGGTGGCGGGGGGGGGGGCTGGAGGGAGGCATTTAGGTTAGGCGGCTGGGGGGGGTGGGGGCCGGAAATTAGGGTGACAAGGTGGGAGGGGTGTGAGTGGGGGGATTAGGGTGGGAGGTGGGGGGGGTGAGGGGCGTAGGGTATGGTGGAGGATGAGGGGGGGGATGGCTGGCGGTGCAACATGGGGGGGTGGCAGGATGCGGGGGGGCTGGGGGGTGATTTAGGGTGGAGAGTTGGGAGGGGGGTCGGAGGGGTGATTAGGGTGGGAGGGCGACGGGGGGGGGTGGAGGGGGATTTTAGGGTGGTGGTGGGGGGAGGGTGGGGGGGGATTTAGGGTGGAGTGTGGGGGGGGGTGGGGGGTGATTAGAGGTGGAGGTGTTGGGGGGGGTCGGCGATGGGTGGAATTAGGGGGTGAGCCGGTGAGGGGAGTGGGGGGGGCCACCTTGGGTGTGGAGGTGGGGGGAGTGGGGGCGGTGATTTAGGGGTGGAGGTGGGGGGGGTGGGGGGGGGATTAGGGTGGGAAGGAAGTGGGGGAGGGTAGGGGGGCTGGATTTATGGGTGGCAGGTAGGGGGGGGTGGTGGGGGTGATGAGGGGTGGGATGTGGGGGGGGATGGCGAGGTGATTAGTGTGGAGGCTGGACTGGGGGGTATAGAGTGAGGTGTCTCTTAGGTAGTGGGCGTGGTTTGGAGGGGGGTGGGGGGTGATTTTGAGAGTGGACGTGGTGGGGGGGGAGTGGGGGGATTGATTAGATGGTGGGACGGTAGGGGGCGGCGGTGGGTGGGTGGACATATCGTAGTGGTACGCCATGGGGATGTGGTGGGGGTGGTGCATTTAGGGTGGCGGGTGGGGAGGGGTGGGGGGGTGATGATTAATGGTGGGCGAGTGGTGGGGTGGTGAGGGGGTGGATTACGGGAGGAAGCACGCTTGGGGGGCGGGTGGGGTGGGTGAATATTTAGGGGTGGAGGTGGGGGGGGTGGGGGGTGATAAGTTCATGGAGGTGGGGGGGGGTGGGGGGTGAATGTAGGTGAGCGAGGTGGTAGCGTGATCGGGGAGAGTTGATCCTTTTGAGGGGTATGAATTAGGTGATGGAACGGTGGTGAGTCGTGTGTGAGGGGTGCATTCGTTAGTAGTTGGAGATGGAGGGGATATGGGGGGGTGTTTTTTAGGGCTGGAGGTGAGGAGGGGGTAGGGTAGAGTGATGGTAGGGTGTAGGTGGAGAGTTCGGGAATGGGAATGTTGATTTAGGGTGGGCGGTGGGGGGGGGTGGGGGGATTTACCGGGTTGGGAGGGTAGCCGAGGGGCGTCGGGAGGATGACTTTAGGTGGTGTGAGTGTGTCAACGTGGTGGTGGTGCGGGTGGATCGAATGGCTTAACAAGGAGGGGGAGGGTGGTGGGGGGTGTGGGGGGGGACTTAGGGTTGGAGGTGGGGGGTAGTGCACGGGTGATTTAGGTGGAGTGGGAGGAGGAATGCGGGTGATTAGGGTGGAGGTGTGGCGGACGTGGGGGGTGATTGGGTGGATGGTGGGGGGGGTGGGGGGGATTAGGGTGGAGGGGGGGGGTGGGGGGGGCATAATTCGGGTGGAGGTGGGGGGGGTGGGGCGGGTGGTTAGGGAGGGAGGTGGGGGGGGTGGGGGGTGTATAAGGGTGGCGGTGAGGGGGGGGAAGTGGGGGCGTGTATAGGTGTGGAAGCCGTGGGGGGAGTGGGGGTGATTAAGGGTGGAGGTGGGGGGAGTGGGGGGCGTATGAATAGGGTGGAGGTGGGGGGAGTGGAGGGGGTGATTAGGGAGGGTTGGTGGGGGGGGGGATTAGAGGTGGCAGGTGGGGGGGGTGGAAGGGGGATTAAGGGTGGAGGTGGGGCGGGGTGGGGGGGGTCTAACCGGGTGGCGAGTGGGTGGGCGGGTTAGGGTGGAGGGCGGGGGGGTTATGAGGGTGGAGTGATTGGGGGTTTTTTGGGTGGGGGTGGGATAGACATTGAGGTGGGTCGATAGTGGGGGGTGATTATCAAGTGGAGGTGAGTTCCATCTGGGGGGGGTGTGATCTAGATTGCCAGACTGGGGGGAGTGGCAGGTGATAATTAGGTTGGTAT
This sequence comes from Oreohelix idahoensis, assembly GCA_024509875.1. Taxonomy (NCBI): domain Eukaryota; kingdom Metazoa; phylum Mollusca; class Gastropoda; order Stylommatophora; family Oreohelicidae; genus Oreohelix; species Oreohelix idahoensis. Next base: position 28,663 of record JAMPIV010012296.1, on the reverse strand, counting down.
GGTGGGTCAAAGAGGGGGCTTATCTTGTCGAGTGGTCCCCCCTCCAATTAGAGAAGGGGAATATTGGGGGGATTGGTTTTATGATTTATAGAAACTGAGAGGTTTATCTTGTTTTAGGTTTTTTTTTATCATTTTTAGTCTTATTTTGGGGAACTGATGTTTTATCATAACTCTTAGTCTTGAGTTGTTTTATGGGTCAAACCTTTAGGGCCCGCCGATTTGGAGCCTGAATGCGTGGTCAAACGCTTAGTCTTAATTGTGGTTTTATGTGGAAGCGGCATCTGGAAAGGTCTTATTTGTTTTTATGTTTTATCGAAAACTTTCGTCTTATTTGTTTTATGTGTTCTCAAACTTTAGTCTTGTTTGTTCTATGGGGGGCCAACTTAAGTCTTATTTGTTCTATGTTTTGTCAAACTGTTTGGCTTATTTGTTTTATCAACTTTAGTTTTTTCACATTGGGGAGTCTTATTAGTTTTTTGTTTTAGGTTTTTTTAGTCTTATTTATTGTTTTATGTTTTATCAACTTTAGTCTTATTTGTTTTATGTTTTATCAACCTTTAGTCCTATTTGTTTATGTTTTATTCAACTTAGTCTTATTTGTTTTGTTTTTGTCAACTTTAGTCTTATTTGTTTATGTTTTGTCAACTTTAGTCTTATTTGTTTTTATGTTTTTATCAACTTTAGTCTTATTTGTTTTATGTTTTATCATCAGGGGACCTTTAGTCTTATTTGTTTTGGTGTTTTATCAACTTTTAGTCTTATTTGTTTTATGTTTTATCAAATTTAGTTTGTTTTATGATTTTGCATCTTTTGTCTTATTTGTTTTATGTTTTATCAACTATAGTCTTATTTGTTTATGTTTTTGTGTTCTTATTTGTTTTATGTTTTATCAACTTTAGTCTTATTTGTTTTATGTTTTATCAGCTTTAGTCTTATTTGTTTTATGTTTTATCAACTTAAGTCTTATTTGTTTTATGTTTTATCAACTTTAGTCTTATTTGTTCTGTTTTATCAACTTTAGTCTTATTTGTTCTATGTTTTATCAACTTTAGTCTTATTTGTTTTATGTTTTATCAACTTTAGTCTTATTTGTTTTATGTTTTTGCAACTTTAGTCTTATTTGTTTTATGTTTTATCAACTTTAGTCTTATTTGTTTTATGTTTTATCAACTTTAGTCTTATTTGTTTTATGTTTTGTCAACGTTAGTCTTATTTGTTTTATGTTTTGTCAACTTTAGTCTTATTTGTTTTATGTTTTATAACCTTTAGTCTTATTTGTTCAATGTTTTATACACTTTAGTCTTATTTGTTCTATGTTTTATCAACTTTAGTCTTATTTGTTCTATGTTTTATCAGCTTTAGTCTTATTTGTTTTATGTTTTATCAACTTTAGTCTTATTTGTTTTATGCTTTGTCAACTTTAGTCTTATTTGTTTTATGTTTTGTCAACTTTAGTCTTATTTGTTTTATGTTTTGTCAACTTTAGTCTTATTTGTTTTATGTTTTATCAACTTTAGTCTTATTTGTTTTATGTTTTATCAACTTTAGTCTTATTTGTTTTATGTTTTATCAGCTTTAGTCTTATTTGTTTTATGTTTTTGCAACTTTAGTCTTATTTGTTTTATGTTTTATCAACTTTAGTCTTATTTGTTTTATGTTTTATCAACTTTAGTCTTATTTGTTCTATGTTTTGCCAACTTTAGTCTTATTTGTTTTATGTTTTGTCAACTTTAGTCTTATTTGTTTTATGTTTTATCAACTTTAGTCTTATTTGTTTTATGTTTTATCAACTTTAGTCTTATTTGTTTTATGTTTTGTCAACTTTAGTCTTATTTGTTTTATGTTTTGTCAACTTTAGTCTTATTTGTTTTATGTTTTGTCAACTTTAGTCTTATTTGTTTTATGTTTTATAGACATTAGTCTTATTTGTTTTATGTTTTATCATTTTTAGTCTTATTTGTTTTATGTTTTATCAACTTTAGTCTTATTTGTTTTATGTTTTATCAACTTTAGTCTTATTTGTTTTATGCTTTGTCAACTTTAGTCTTATTTGTTTTATGTTTTGTCAACTTTAGCCTTATTTGTTTTATGTTTTGTCAACTTTAGTCTTATTTGTTTTATGTTTTATCAACTTTAGTCTTATTTGTTTTATGTTTTATCAACTTTAGTCTTATTTGTTTTATGTTTTATCAACTTTAGTCTTATTTGTTTTATGTTTTATCAACTTTAGTCTTATTTGTTTTATGTTTTGCCAAATTGTCAACTTTAGTCTTATTTGTTTTATGTTTTATCAACTTTAGTCTTATTTGTTTTATGTTTTATCAACTTTAGTCTTATTTGTTTTATGTTTTATCAACTTTAGTCTTATTTGTTTTATGTTTTATCAACCTTAGTCTTATTTGTTTTATGTTTTATCAACTTTAGTCTTATCTGTTTTATGTTTTATCAACTTTAGTCTTATTTGTTTTATGCTGTGTCAACTTTAGTCTTATTTGTTTTATGTTTTGCCAAATTTAGTTTTATTTGTTTTATGTTTTATAAATTTAGTCTTATTTGTTTTATGTTTTATCAACTTTAGTCTTATTTGTTTTATTTTTTATCAACTTTAGTCTTATTTGTTCTATGTTTTATCAACTTTAGTCTTATTTGTTTTATGTTTTATCAACTTTAGTCTTATTTGTTTTATGTTTTATCAACTTTAGTCTTATTTGTTTTATGTTTTATGTTTTATCAACTTTAGTCTTATTTGTTTTATGTTTTATCAACTTTAGTCTTATTTGTTTTAAGTTTTATCAGCTTTAGTCTTATTTGTTTATGTTTTATAAACTTTAGTCTTATTTGTTTTATGTTTTATCAACTTTAGTCTTATTTGTTTTATGTTTTATAACCTTTAGTCTTATTTGTTCTATGTTTTATACACTTTAGTCTTATTTGTTTTATGTTTTATCAACTTTAGTCTTATTTGTTTTATGTTTTATCAACTTTAGTCTTATTTGTTTTATGTTTTATCAACTTTAGTCTTATTTGTTTTATGTTTTGTCAACTTTAGTCTTATTTGTTTTATGTTTTATCAACTTTAGTCTTATTTGTTTTATGTTTTATCAACTTTAGTCTTATTTGTTTTATGTTTTATCAACTTTAGTCTTATTTGTTCTATGTTTTATCAACTTTAGTCTTATTTGTTTTATGTTTTGTCAACTTTAGTCTTATTTGTTTTATGTTTTGTCAACTTTAGTCTTATTTGTTTTATGTTTTATCAACTTTAGTCTTATTTGTTTTATGTTTTATAACCTTTAGTCTTATTTGTTCTATGTTTTATACACTTTAGTCTTATTTGTTCTATGTTTTATCAACTTTAGTCTTATTTGTTCTATGTTTTATCAGCTTTAGTCTTATTTGTTCTATGTTTTATCAACTTTAGTCTTATTTGTTTTATGCTTTGTCAACTTTAGTCTTATTTGTTTTATGTTTTGTCAACGTTAGTCTTATTTGTTTTATGTTTTTGCAACTTTAGTCTTATTTGTTTTATGTTTTATCAACTTTAGTCTTATTTGTTTTATGTTTTATCAACTTTAGTCTTATTTGTTCTATGTTTTGCCAACTTAAGTCTTATTTGTTCTATGTTTTGTCAACTTTTGTCTTATTTGTTTTATGTTTTATCAACTTTAGTCTTATTTGTTTTATGTTTTATAGACATTAGTCTTATTTGTTTTATGTTTTATCATTTTTAGTCTTATTTGTTTTATGTTTTATCAACTTTAGTCTTATTTGTTTTATGTTTTATCAACTTTAGTCTTATTTGTTCTATGTTTTATCAACTTAGTCTTATTTGTTCTATGTTTTATCAACTTTAGTCTTATTTGTTTTATGTTTTGTCAACTTTAGTCTTATTTGTTTTATGTTTTATCAACTTTAGTCTTATTTGTTTTATGTTTTATCAACTTTAGTCTTATTTGTTTTATGTTTTATCAACTTTAGTCTTATTTGTTTTATGTTTTATCAACTTTAGTCTTATTTGTTTTATGTTTTATCAACTTTAGTCTTATTTGTTTTATGTTTTATCAACTTTAGTCTTATTTGTTTTATGTTTTATCAACTTTAGTCTTATTTGTTTTATGTTTTATCAACTTTAGTCTTATTTGTTTTATGTTTTGTCAACTTTAGTCTTATTTGTTTTATGTTTTGTCAACTTTAGTCTTATTTGTTTTATGTTTTATCAACTTTAGTCTTATTTGTTTTATGTTTTATCAACTTTAGTCTTATTTGTTTTATGTTTTATCAACTTTAGTCTTATTTGTTTTATGTTTTATCAACTTTAGTCTTATTTGTTTTATGTTTTATCAACTTTAGTCTTATTTGTTTTATGTTTTATCAACTTTAGTCTTATTTGTTTTATGTTTTATCAACTTTAGTCTTATTTGTTTTATGTTTTGTCAACTTTTGTCTTATTTGTTTTATGTTTTATCAACTTTAGTCTTATTTGTTTTATGTTTTATCAACTTTAGTCTTATTTGTTTTATGTTTTGTCAACTTTAGTCTTATTTGTTTTATGTTTTGTCAACTTTAGCCTGTTTTATGTTTTGTCAACTTTAGTCTTATTTGTTTTATGTTTTATCAACTTTAGTCTTATTTGTTTTATGTTTTATCAACTTTAGTCTTATTTGTTTTATGTTTTATCAACTTTAGTCTTATTTGTTTTATGTTTTATCAACCTCAGTCTTATTTGTTTTATGTTTTATCAACTTTAGTCTTATTTGTTTTATGTTTTATCAACTTTATTCTTATTTGTTTTATGTTTTATCAACTTTAGTTTTATTTGTTTTATGTTTTATCAATCTCAGTCTTATTTGTTTTATGTTTTATCAACTTTAGTCTTATTTGTTTTATGTTTTATCAACTTTAGTCTTATTTGTTTTATGTTTTATCAACTTTAGTCTTATTTGTTTTATGTTTTATCAACTTTAGTCTTATTTGTTTTATGTTTTATCAACTTTAGTCTTATTTGTTTTATGTTTTTTGCAACTTTAGTCTTATTTGTTTTATGTTTTATCATTTTTAGTCTTATTTGTTTTATGTTTTATCAACTTTAGTCTTATTTGTTTTATGTTTTATCAACTTTAGTCTTATTTGTTTTATGTTTTTTCAACTTTAGTCTTATTTGTTTTATGTTTTATCAACTTTAGTCTTATTTGTTTTATGTTTTATCAACTTTAGTCTTATTTGTTTTATGTTTTATCAACTTTCTATGTTTTATCAACCTTAGTCTTATTTGTTTTATGTTTTGTCAACTTTAGTCTTATTTGTTTTATGTTTTATCAACTTTAGTCTTATTTGTTTTATGTTTTATCAACTTTAGTCTTATTTGTTTTATGTTTTATCAACTTTAGTCTTATTTGTTTTATGTTTTATCAACTTTAGTCTTATTTGTTCTATGTTTTGCCAACTTAAGTCTTATTTGTTTTATGTTTTTGCAACTTTAGTCTTATTTGTTTTATGTTTTATCAACTTTAGTCTTATTTGTTTTATGTTTTATAACCTTTAGTCTTATTTGTTTTATGTTTTATCATTTTTAGTCTTATTTGTTTTATGTTTTATCAACCTTAGTCTTATTTGTTTTATGTTTTGTCAACTTTAGTCTTATTTGTTTTATGTTTTATCAACTTTAGTCTTATTTGTTTTATGTTTTATCAACTTTAGTCTTATTTGTTTTATGTTTTATCAACTTTAGTCTTATTTGTTTTATGTTTTATCAACTTTAGTCTTATTTGTTTTATGTTTTATCAACTTTAGTCTTATTTGTTTTATGTTTTATCAACTTTAGTCTTATTTGTTTTATGTTTTGTCAACTTTAGTCTTATTTGTTTTATGTTTTGTCAACTTTAGTCTTATTTGTTTTATGTTTTATCAACTTTAGTCTTATTTGTTTTATGTTTTATAACCTTTAGTCTTATTTGTTCTATGTTTTATACACTTTAGTCTTATTTGTTCTATGTTTTATCAACTTTAGTCTTATTTGTTCTATGTTTTATCAGCTTTAGTCTTATTTGTTCTAGGTTTTATCAACTTTAGTCTTATTTGTTTTATGCTTTGTCAACTTTAGTCTTATTTGTTTTATGTTTTGTCAACTTTAGCCTTATTTGTTTTATGTTTTGTCAACTTTAGTCTTATTTGTTTTATGTTTTATCAACTTTAGTCTTATTTGTTTTATGTTTTATCAACTTTAGTCTTATTTGTTTTATGTTTTATCAACTTTAGTCTTATTTGTTTTATGTTTTGTCAACTTTAGTCTTATTTGTTTTATGTTTTATCAACTTTAGTCTTATTTGTTTTATGTTTTATCAACTTTAGTCTTATTTGTTTTATGTTTTATCAACTTTAGTCTTATTTGTTTTATGTTTTATCAACTTTAGTCTTATTTGTTTTATGTTTTATCAACTTTAGTCTTATTTGTTCTATGTTTTATCAACTTTAGTCTTATTTGTTTTATGTTTTGTCAACTTTAGTCTTATTTGTTTTATGTTTTGTCAACTTTAGTCTTATTTGTTTTATGTTTTGTCAACTTTAGCCTTATTTGTTTTATGTTTTGTCAACTTTAGTCTTATTTGTTTTATGTTTTATCAACATTAGTCTTATTTGTTTTATGTTTTATCATTTTTAGTCTTATTTGTTTTATGTTTTATCAACTTTAGTCTTATTTGTTTTATGTTTTATCAACTTTAGTCTTATTTGTTTTATGTTTTATCAACTTTAGTCTTATTTGTTTTATGTTTTATCAACTTTAGTCTTATTTGTTTTATGTTTTATCAACTTTAGTCTTATTTGTTTTATGTTTTATCAACTTTAGTCTTATTTGTTTTATGTTTTATCAACTTTAGTCTTATTTGTTTTATGTTTTATCAACTTTAGTCTTATTTGTTTTATGTTTTATCAACTTTAGTCTTATTTGTTTTATGTTTTATCAACTTTAGTCTTATTTGTTTTATGTTTTATCAACTTTAGTCTTATTTGTTTTATGTTTTATCAACTTTAGTCTTATTTGTTTTATGTTTTGTCAACTTTAGTCTTATTTGTTTTATGTTTTATCAACTTTAGTCTTATTTGTTTTATGTTTTATCAACTTTAGTCTTATTTGTTTTATGTTTTATCAACTTTAGTCTTATTTGTTTTATGTTTTATCAACTTTAGTCTTATTTGTTTTATGTTTTATCAACTTTAGTCTTATTTGTTTTATGTTTTATCAACTTTAGTCTTATTTGTTTTATGTTTTATCAACTTTAGTCTTATTTGTTTTATGTTTTATCAACTTTAATCTTATTTGTTTTATGTCTTATTTGTTTTATGTTTTGTCAACTTTAGTCTTATTTGTTTTATGTTTTTGCAACTTTAGTCTTATTTGTTTTATGTTTTATCAACTTTAGTCTTATTTGTTTTATGTTTTATCAACTTTAGTCTTATTTGTTTATGTTTTATCAACTTTAGTCTTATTTGTTTTATGTTTTATCAACTTTAGTCTTAGTTGTTTTATGTTTTATCAACTTTAGTCTATTTGCAACTTTAGTCTTATTTGTTTTATGTTTTATCAACTTTAGTCTTATTTGTTTTATGTTTTATCAACTTTAGTCTTATTTGTTTTATGTTTTATCAACTTTAGTCTTATTTGTTTTATGTTTTATCAACTTTAGTCTTATTTGTTTTATGTTTTGTCAACTTTAGTCTTATTTGTTTTATGTTTTGTCAACTTTAGTCTTATTTGTTTTATGTTTTGTCAACTTTAGTCTTATTTGTTTTATGTTTTTTCAACTTTAGTCTTATTTGTTTTATGTTTTATCAACTTTAGTCTTATTTGTTTTATGTTTTATCAACTTTAGTCTTATTTGTTTTATGTTTTATCAACTTTAGTCTTATTTGTTTTATGTTTTATCAACTTTAGTCTTATTTGTTTTATGTTTTATCAACTTTAGTCTTATTTGTTTTATGTTTTATCAACTTTAGTCTTATTTGTTTTATGTTTTATCAACTTTAGTCTTATTTGTTTTATGTTTTATCAACTTTAGTCTTATTTGTTTTATGTTTTATCAACTTTAGTCTTATTTGTTTTATGTTTTTTATGAACTTTAGTCTTATTTGTTCTATGTTTTATCAACTTTAGTCTTATTTGTTTTATGTTTTATCAACTTTAGTCTTATTTGTTTTATGTTTTATCAACTTTAGTCTTATTTGTTTTATGTTGTGTCAACTTTAGTCTTATTTGTTTTATATTTTATCAACTTTAGTCTTATTTGTTTTATGTTTTATCAACTTTAGTCTTATTTGTTTTATGTTTTGTCAACTTTAGTCTTATTTGTTTTATGTTTTGTCAACTTTAGTCTTATTTGTTTTATGTTTTGTCAACTTTAGTCTTATTTGTTTTATGTTTTATCAACTTTAGTCTTATTTGTTTTATGTTTTATCATTTTTTAGTGTTTTTTGTTTTATGTTTTATCAACTTTAGTCTTATTTGTTTTATGTTTTATAGACATTAGTCTTATTTGTTTTATGTTTTATCAACTTTAGTCTTATTTGTTTTATGTTTTATCAACTTTAGTCTTATTTGTTTTATGTTTTATCAACTTTAGTCTTATTTGTTTTATGTTTTATCAACTTTAGTCTTATTTGTTTTATGTTTTATCAACTTTAGTCTTATTTGTTCTATGTTTTATCAACTTTAGTCTTATTTGTTTTATGTTTTGTCAACTTTAGTCTTATTTGTTTTATGTTTTGTCAACTTTAGTCTTATTTGTTTTATGTTTTATCAACTTTAGTCTTATTTGTTTTATGTTTTATAACCTTTAGTCTTATTTGTTCTATGTTTTATACACTTTAGTCTTATTTGTTCTATGTTTTATCAACTTTAGTCTTATTTGTTCTATGTTTTATCAGCTTTAGTCTTATTTGTTCTATGTTTTATCAACTTTAGTCTTATTTGTTTTATGTTTTATCAACTTTAGTCTTATTTGTTTTATGTTTTGTCAACGTTAGTCTTATTTGTTTTATGTTTTTGCAACTTTAGTCTTATTTGTTTTATGTTTTATCAACTTTAGTCTTATTTGTTTTATGTTTTATCAACTTTAGTCTTATTTGTTCTATGTTTTATCAACTTAAGTCTTATTTGTTCTATGTTTTGTCAACTTTTGTCTTATTTGTTTTATGTTTTATCAACTTTAGTCTTATTTGTTTTATGTTTTATCAACTTTAGTCTTATTTGTTTTATGTTTTATCATTTTTAGTCTTATTTGTTTTATGTTTTATCAACTTTAGTCTTATTTGTTTTATGTTTTATCAACTTTAGTCTTATTTGCTTCTTATTTGTTTTATGCTTTGTCAACTTTAGTCTTATTTGTTTTATGTTTTGTCAACGTTAGTCTTATTTGTTTTATGTTTTTGCAACTTTAGTCTTATTTGTTTTATGTTTTATCAACTTTAGTCTTATTTGTTTTATGTTTTATCAACTTTAGTCTTATTTGTTTTATGTTTTATCAACTTTAGTCTTATTTGTTTTATGTTTTATCAACTTTAGTCTTATTTGTTTTATGTTTTATCAACTTTAGTCTTATTTGTTTTTTGTTTTATCAACTTTAGTCTTATTTGTTTTATGTTTTATCAACTTTAGTCTTATTTGTTTTATGTTTTATCAACTTTAGTCTTATTTGTTTTATGTTTTATCAACTTTAGTCTTATTTGTTCTATGTTTTATCAACTTTAGTCTTATTTGTTTTATGTTTTATCAACTTTAGTCTTATTTGTTTTATGTTTTATCAACTTTAGTCTTATTTGTTTTATGTTTTATCAACTTTAGTCTTATTTGTTTTATGTTTTATCAACTTTAGTCTTATTTGTTTTATGTTTTATCAGCTTTAGTCTTATTTGTTTTATGTTTTATCAACTTTAGTCTTATTTGTTTTATGTTTTATCAACTTTAGTCTTATTTGTTCTATGTTTTATCAACTTTAGTCTTATTTGTTCTATGTTTTATCAACTTTAGTCTTATTTGTTTTATGTTTTGTCAACTTTAGTCTTATTTGTTTTATGTTTTGTCAACTTTAGTCTTATTTGTTTTATGTTTTATCAACTTTAGTCTTATTTGTTTTATGTTTTATAACCTTTAGTCTTATTTGTTCTATGTTTTATCAACTTTAGTCTTATTTGTTCTATGTTTTATCAACTTTAGTCTTATTTGTTCTATGTTTTATCAGCTTTAGTCTTATTTGTTCTATGTTTTATCAACTTTAGTCTTATTTGTTTTATGTTTTGTCAACGTTAGTCTTATTTGTTTTATGTTTTTGCAACTTTAGTCTTATTTGTTTTATGTTTTTGCAACTTTAGTCTTATTTGTTTTATGTTTTATCAACTTTAGTCTTATTTGTTTTATGTTTTATCAACTTTAGTCTTATTTGTTCTATGTTTTGCCAACTTAAGTCTTATTTGTTCTATGTTTTGTCAACTTTTGTCTTATTTGTTTTATGTTTTATCAACTTTAGTCTTATTTGTTTTATGTTTTATAGACATTAGTCTTATTTGTTTTATGTTTTATCATTTTTAGTCTTATTTGTTTTATGTTTTATCAACTTTAGTCTTATTTGTTTTATGTTTTGTCAACTTTAGTCTTATTTGTTTTATGTTTTATCAACTTTAGTCTTATTTGTTTTATGTTTTATCAACTTTAGTCTTATTTGTTTTATGTTTTATCAACTTTAGTCTTATTTGTTTTATGTTTTATCAACTTTAGTCTTATTTGTTTTATGTTTTATCAACTTTAGTCTTATTTGTTCTATGTTTTATCAACTTTAGTCTTATTTGTTTTATGTTTTGTCAACTTTAGTCTTATTTGTTTTATGTTTTATCAACTTTAGTCTTATTTGTTTTATGTTTTATCAACTTTAGTCTTATTTGTTTTATGTTTTATCAACTTTAGTCTTATTTGTTTTATGTTTTATCAACTTTAGTCTTATTTGTTTATGTTTTATCAACTTTAGTCTTATTTGTTTTATGTTTTATCAACTTTAGTCTTATTTGTTCTATGTTTTATCAACTTTAGTCTTATTTGTTTTATGTTTTGTCAACTTTAGTCTTATTTGTTTTATGTTTTGTCAACTTTAGTCTTATTTGTTTTATGTTTTGTCAACTTTAGTCTTATTTGTTTTATGTTTTATCAACTTTAGTCTTATTTGTTTTATGTTTTATCAACTTTAGTCTTATTTGTTTTATGTTTTATCAACTTTAGTCTTATTTGTTTTATGTTTTGTCAACTTTAGTCTTATTTGTTTTATGTTTTATCAACTTTAGTCTTATTTGTTTTATGTTTTATCAACTTTAGTCTTATTTGTTCTGTGTTTTATCAATTTTAGTCTTATTTGTTTTATGTTTTATCTTTTTTAGTCTTATTTGTTTTATGTTTTGTCAACGTTAGTCTTATTTGTTTTATGTTTTATCAACTTTAGTCTTATTTGTTTTATGTTTTATCAACTTTAGTCTTATTTGTTTTATGTTTTGTCAACTTTAGTCTTATTTGTTTTATGTTTTGTCAACTTTAGTCTTATTTGTTTTATGTTTTGTCAACTTTAGTCTTATTTGTTTTATGTTTTATCAACTTTAGTCTTATTTGTTTTATGTTTTATCATTTTTTAGTCTTATTTGTTTTATGTTTTATCAACTTTAGTCTTATTTGTTTTATGTTTTATCAACTTTAGTCTTATTTGTTTTATGCTTTGTCAACTTTAGTCTTATTTGTTTTATGTTTTATCAACTTTAGTCTTATTTGTTTTATGTTTTATCAACTTTAGTCTTATTTGTTTTATGTTTTATCAACATTAGTCTGATTTGTTTTATGTTTTATCAACTTTAGTCTTATTTGTTTTATGTTTTATCAACTTTAGTCTTATTTGTTTTATGTTTTATCAACTTTAGTCTTATTTGTTTTATGTTTTATCAGCTTTAGTCTTATTTGTTTTATGTTTTTGCAACTTTAGTCTTATTTGTTTTATGTTTTATCAACTTTCGTCTTATTTGTTTTCTGTTTTATCACCTTTAGTCTTATTTGTTTTATGTTTTTTCAACTTTAGTCTTATTTGTTTTATTTTTTATCAACTTTAGTCTTATTTGTTTTATGTTTTATCAACTTTAGTCTTATTTGTTTTTTTTTTTATCAACTTTAGTCTTATTTGTTTTATGTTTTATCAACTTTAGTCTTATTTGTTTTATGTTTTATCAACTTTAGTCTTATTTGTTTTATGTTTTATCAACTTTAGTCTTATTTGTTTTATGTTTTATCAACTTTAGTCTTATTTGTTTTATGTTTTATCAACTTTAGTCTTATTTGTTTTATGTTTTATCAACTTTAGTCTTATTTGTTTTATGTTTTATCAACTTTAGTCTTATTTGTTTTATGTTTTATCAACTTTAGTCTTATTTGATTTATGTTTTATCAACTTTAGTCTTATTTGTTTTATGTTTTGTCAACTTTAGTCTTATTTGTTTTATGTTTTATCAACTTTAGTCTTATTTGTTTTATGTTTTATCAACTTTAGTCTTATTTGTTTTATGTTTTATCAACTTTAGTCTTATTTGTTTTATGTTTTATCAACTTTAGTCTTATTTGTTTTATGTTTTATCAACTTTAGTCTTATTTGTTTTATGTTTTATCAACTTTAGTCTTATTTGTTTTATGTTTTATCAACTTTAGTCTTATTTGTTTTATGTTTTGTCAACTTTAGTCTTATTTGTTTTATGTTTTGTCAACTTTAGTCTTATTTGTTTTATGTTTTATCAACTTTAGTCTTATTTGTTTTATGTTTTATCAACTTTAGTCTTATTTGTTCTATGTTTTATCAACTTTAGTCTTATTTGTTTTATGTTTTGTCAACTTTAGTCTTATTTGTTTTATGTTTTATCAACTTTAGTCTTATTTGTTTTATGTTTTATCAACTTTAGTCTTATTTGTTTTATGTTTTATCAACTTTAGTCTTATTTGTTCTATGTTTTATACACTTTAGTCTTATTTGTTTTATGTTTTATCAACTTTAGTCTTATTTGTTTTATGTTTTATCAACTTTAGTCTTATTTGTTTTATGTTTTATCAACTTTAGTCTTATTTGTTTTATGCTTTGTCAACTTTAGTCTTATTTGTTTTATGTTTTGTCAACTTTAGTCTTATTTGTTTTATGTTTTGTCAACTTTAGTCTTATTTGTTTTATGTTTTATCAACTTTAGTCTTATTTGTTTTATGTTTTATCAACTTTAGTCTTATTTGTTCTATGTTTTGCCAACTTAAGTCTTATTTGTTCTATGTTTTGTCAACTTTTGTCTTATTTGTTTTATGTTTTATCAACTTTAGTCTTATTTGTTTTATGTTTTATCAACTTTAGTCTTATTTGTTTTATGTTTTATCAACTTTAGTCTTATTTGTTTTGTTTTATCAACTTTAGTCTTATTTGTTTTATGTTTTATCAACTTTAGTCTTATTTGTTTTATGTTTTGTCAACTTTAGTCTTATTTGTTTTATGTTTTGTCAACTTTAGTCTTATTTGTTTTATGTTTTATCAACTTTAGTCTTATTTGTTTTATGTTTTATCAACTTTAGTCTTATTTGTTTTATGTTTTATCAACTTTAGTCTTATTTGTTTTATGTTTTATCAACTTTAGTCTTATTTGTTTTATGTTTTATCAGCTTTAGTCTTATTTGTTTTATGTTTTATAAACTTTAGTCTTATTTGTTTTATGTTTTATCAACTTTAGTCTTATTTGTTTTATGTTTTATCAACTTTAGTCTTATTTGTTTTATGTTTTGTCAACTTTAGTCTTATTTGTTTTATGTTTTGTCAACTTTAGTCTTATTTGTTTTATGTTTTATCAACTTTAGTCTTATTTGTTTTATGTTTTATCAACTTTAGTCTTATTTGTTTTATGTTTTATCAACTTTAGTCTTATTTGTTTTATGTTTTATCATTTTTAGTCTTATTTGTTTTATGTTTTATCAACTTTAGTCTTATTTGTTTTATGTTTTATCAACTTTAGTCTTATTTGTTTTATGTTTTGTCAACTTTAGTCTTATTTGTTTTATGTTTTATCAACTTTAGTCTTATTTGTTTTATGTTTTATCAACTTTAGTCTTATTTGTTTTATGTTTTGTCAACTTTAGTCTTATTTGCTTTATGTTTTGTCAACTTTAGCCTTATTTGTTTTATGTTTTATCAACTTTAGTCTTATTTGCTTTATGTTTTGTCAACTTTAGTCTTATTTGTTTTATGTTTTATCAACTTTAGTCTTATTTGTTTTATGTTTTATCAACTTTAGTCTTATTTGTTTTTATGTTTTTCAACAACTTTAGTCTTATTTGTTTTATGTTTTATCAACTTTAGTCTTATTTGTTTTATGTTTTATCAACTTTAGTCTTATTTGTTTTATGTTTTATCAGCTTTAGTCTTATTTGTTTATGTTTTATAAACTTTAGTCTTATTTGTTTTATGTTTTATCAACTTTAGTTTTATTTGTTTTATGTTTTGTCAACTTTAGTCTTATTTGTTTTATGTTTTATCAACTTTAGTCTTATTTGTTTTATGTTTTATCATTTTTAGTTTTTTTTGTTTTATGTTTTATCAACTTTAGTCTTATTTGTTTTATGTTTTGCAACTTTAACTTATTTGTTCTTATTTTGTCAACTTTATTTTGTTTTATGTTTTATCAACTTTAGTCTTATTTGTTTTATGTTTTATCAACTTTAGTCTTATTTGTTTTATGTTTTATCAACTTTAGTCTTATTTGTTTTATGTTTTGTCAACTTTAGTCTTATTTGTTTTATGTTTTGTCAACTTTAGTCTTATTTGTTTTATGTTTTATCAACTTTAGTCTTATTTGTTTTATGTTTTGTCAACTTTAGTCTTATTTGTTTTATGTTTTATCAACTTTAGTCTTATTTGTTTTATGTTTTATCAACTTTAGTCTTATTTGTTCTGTTTTATCAACTTTAGTCTTATTTGTTCTATGTTTTATCAACTTTAGTCTTATTTGTTTTATGTTTTATCAACTTTAGTCTTATTTGTTTTATGTTTTATCAACTTTAGTCTTATTTGTTTTATGTTTTATCAACTTTAGTCTTATTTGTTTTATTTTTTATCAACTTTAGTCTTATTTGTTTTATGTTTTATCAACTTTAGTCTTATTTGTTTTATGTTTTATCAACTTTAGTCTTATTTGTTTTATGTTTTATCAACTTTAGTCTTATTTGTTTTATGTTTTTGCAACTTTAGTCTTATTTGTTTTATGTTTTATCAACTTTAGTCTTATTTGTTTTATGTTTTATCAACTTTAGTCTTATTTGTTTTATGTTTTATCAGCTTTAGTCTTATTTGTTTTATGTTTTATAAACTTTAGTCTTATTTGTTTTATGTTTTATCAACTTTAGTCTTATTTGTTTTATGTTTTATCAACTTTAGTCTTATTTGTTCTGTTTTATTTTTAAACTTAATCAACTTTAGTCTTATTTGTTTATGTTTTATCAACTTTAGTCTAATTTGTTCTATGTCTTATACACTTTAGTCTTATTTGTTTTATGTTTTATCAACTTTAGTCTTATTTGTTTTATGTTTTGTCAACTTTAGTCTTATTTGTTTTATGTTTTATCAACTTTAGTCTTATTTGTTCTATGTTTTATCAACTTTAGTCTTATTTGTTTTATGTTTTATCAACTTTAGTCTTATTTGTTTTATGTTTTATCAACTTTAGTCTTATTTGTTTTATGTTTTATCAACTTTAGTCTTATTTGTTTTATGTTTTATCAACTTTAGTCTTATTTGTTCTATGTTTTGCCAACTTAAGTCTTATTTGTTCTATGTTTTGTCAACTTTTGTCTTATTTGTTTTATGTTTTATCAACTTTAGTCTTATTTGTTCTATGTTTTATCAACTTTAGTCTTATTTGTTTTATGTTTTGTCAACTTTAGTCTTATTTGTTTTATGTTTTGTCAACTTTAGTCTTATTTGTTTTATGTTTTATCAACTTTAGTCTTATTTGTTTTATGTTTTATAAAACATAAAACAAATTTGACTATTATGTTTTATCAACTTTTTTAAAAAAACAAATAAGTAAAAGTAAAGTTGATAAAAACATAAAAAAAAACAAATAAGACTAAAGTTGATAAAACATAAAACAAATAAGACTAAAGTTGATAAAACATAAAACAAATAAGACTAAAGTTTATAAAACATAAAACAAATAAGACTAAAGTTGATAAAACATAAAACAAATAAGACTAAAGTTGATAAAACATAAAACAAATAAGACTAAAGTTGATAAAACATAAAACAAATAAGACTAAAGTTGATAAAACATAAAACAAAAGAATTATAAAAGTTGATAAAAACATAAAACAAATAAGACTAAAGTTTTTAAAATGATAAACATTTACAAATAAGACTAAAGTTTTTTGAAAAAAAAATAAGACTAAAGTTGATTTTAACATAAAAAAATAAAACAAAAGTTAATAAAACATAAAACAAATAAGACTAAAGTTGATAAAACATAAAACAAATAAGACTAAAAATGATAAAACATAAAACAAATAAGACTAATGTTGATAAAACATAAAACTAATAAGACTAATGTTGATAAAACATAAAACAAATAAGACTAAAGTTGACAAAACATAAAAACAAATAAGGACTAAAGTTGATAAAACATAAAACAAATAAGACTAAAGTTGATAAAAAACATAAAACAAATAAGACTAAAGTTGATAAAACATAAAACAAATAAGACTAAAGTTGATAAAAATAAAACAAATAAGACTAAAGTTGATAAAACATAAAACAAAATAAGACTAAAGTTGATAAAACATAAAACAAATAAGACTAAAGTTGATAAAACATAAAACAAATAAGAATAAAATTAAAAAAACATAAAAAAAATAAGACTTAAGTTGGAAAAACATAAAAAAAATAAGACTAAAGTTGATAAAACATAAAACAAATAAGACTAAAGTTGATAAAACATAAAACAAATAAGACTAAAGTTGATAAAACACATAAAACAAATAAGACTAAAGTTGATAAAAATAAAACAAATAAGACTAAAGTTGATAAAAACATAAAACAAATAAGACTAAAGTTGATAAAACATAAAACAAATAAGACTAAAAGTTGATAAAAAAACATAAAACAAATAAGACTAAAGATAATAAAACATAAAACAAAAAAGACTAAAGTTGATAAAACAAATAAGACTAAAGTTGATAAAAAAAAAACAAATAAGACTAAAGTTGATAAAACATAAAACAAATAAGACTAAAGTTGACAAAACATAAAACAAATAAGACTAAAGTTGATAAAACATAAAACAAATAAGACTCAAGTTGATAAAGCATCAAACAAACACGACTAAAGTTGATAAACCCTAAAACAAATAAGACTAAAGTTGATAAAACATAAAAACAAATAAGACTAAAGTTGATAAAAACATAAAACAAATAGAGACTAAAGTTGACAAAACATAAAACAAATAAGACTAAAGTTGATAAAACATAAAACAAATAAGACTAAAGTTGATAAAAACATAAAACAAATAAGACTAAAGTTGATAAAAACATAAAACAAATAAGACTAAAGTTGATAAAACATAAAACAAATAAGACTAAAGTTGATAAAACATAAAACAAATAAGACTAAAGTTGACAAAACATAAAACAAATAAGACTAAAGTTGACAAAACATAAAACAAATAAGACTAAAGTTGATAAAACATAGAACAAATAAGACTCAAGTTGATAAAACAGAACAAATAAGACTAAAGTTGATAAAACATAAAACAAATAAGACTAAAGTTGATAAAACATAAAACAAATAAGACTAAAGCTGATAAAACATAAAACAAATAAGACTAAAGTTGATAAAACATAAAACAAATAAGACTAAAGTTGACAAAACATAAAACAAATAAGACTAAAGTTGATAAAACATAAATCAAATAAGACTAAAGTTGATAAAACATAAAACAAATAAGACTAAAGTTGATAAAACATAAAACAAATAAGACTAAAGTTGATAAAACATAAAACAAATAAGACTAAAGTTGATAAAAAAAACATAAAACAAATAAGACTAAAGTTGATAAAACATAAAACAAATAAGACTAAAGTTGATAAAACATAAAAGACTAAAGTTGATAAAACATAAAACAAATAAGACTAAAGTTGATAAAACATAAAACATATAAGACTAAAGTTGATAAAACATAAAACAAATAAGACTAAAGTTGATAAAACATAAAACATATAAGACTAAAGTTGATAAAACATAAAACAAATAAGACTAAAGTTGATAAAACATAAAACATATAAGACTAAAGTTGATAAAACATAAAAGACTAAAGTTGATAAAACATAAAACAAATAAGACTAAAGCTGATAAAACATAAAACAAATAAGACTAAAGTTGATAAAACATAAAACAAATAAGACTAAAGTTGATAAAACATAAAACAAATAAGATTAAAGTTGATAAAACATAAAACAAATAAGACTAAAGTTGATAAAACATAAAACAAATAAGACTAAAAGTTGATAAAAAACATAAAAAAAATAAGACTAAAGTTGATAAAACATAAAACAAATAAGACTAAAAGTTGATAAAACATAAAAACAAATAAGACTAAAGTTGATAAAAAACATAAAACAAATAAGACTAAAGTTGATAAAACATAAAACAAATAAGACTAAAGTTGATAAAAAAATAAAAACAAATAAGACTAAAGTTGATAAAACATAAAACAAATAAGACTAAAGTGTCAAAAACATAAAACAAATAAGACTAAAGTGGAGAAAACATAAAACAAATAAGACTAAAGTTGAGAAAACAGAAAACAAATAAGACTAAATTGGATAAAACATAAAACAACTAAGACTAAAGTTGATACCACATAAAAAAAATAAGAATAAAGGTTATAAAACATAAAACAAATAAGACTAAAGTTGATAAAACATAAAACAAATAAGACTAAAGTTTATAAAACATAGAACAAATAAGACTAAAGTTGATAAAACATAAAACAAATAAGACTAAAGTTGATAAAACATAAAACAAATAAAACTAAAGTTGATAAAACATAAAACGAATGAGACTAAAGCTGATAAAACATAGAACAAATAAGAATAAAGTTGATAAAACATAAAACAAATAAGACTAAAGTTGATAAAGCATAAAACAAATAAGACTAAAGTTGATAAAACATAAAACAAATAAGACTAAAGTTGATAAAACATAAAACAAATAAGACTAAAGTTGACAAAACATAAAACAAATAAGACTAAAGTTGACAAAACATAAAACAAATAAGACTAAAGTTGATAAAACATAAAACAAATAAGACTAAAGTTGATAAAACATAAAACAAATAAGACTAAAGTTGATAAAACATAAAACAAATAAGACTAAAGTTGATAAAACATAAAACAAAATAAGACTAAAGTTGATAAAACATAAAACAAATAAGACTAAAGTTGATAAAAACATAAAACAAATAAGACTAAAGTTGAAAAACATAGAACAAATAAGACTAACGTTTATAAAACATAGAACAAATAAGACTAAAGTTGATAAAACATAAAACAAATAAGACTAAAGTTGATAAAACATAAAACAAATAAGACTAAAGTTGATAAAACATAGAACAAATAAGACTAAAGTTGATAAAACATAAAACAAATAAGACTAAAGTTGACAAAACATAAAACAAATAAGACTAAAGTTGATAAAACATAAAACAAATAAGACTAAAGTTGATAAACATAGAACAAATAAGACTAAAGTTGATAAAACATAAAAACAAATAAGACTAAAGTTGATAAAACATAAAACAAATAAGACTAAAGTTGATAAAACATAAAACAAATAAGACTAAAGTTGATAAAACATAGAACAAATAAGACTGAAGTTGATAAAACATAAAACAAATAAGACTAAAGTTGATAAACATAAAACAAATAAGACTAAATTTGACAAAATATAAAACAAATAAGA
The DNA here is from genome assembly GCA_024509875.1 of Oreohelix idahoensis. Lineage (NCBI taxonomy): Eukaryota > Metazoa > Mollusca > Gastropoda > Stylommatophora > Oreohelicidae > Oreohelix > Oreohelix idahoensis. The sequence goes on along the minus strand of JAMPIV010012296.1, from coordinate 8,621 downwards.
CTAAAGTTGACACAACATAAAACAAATAAGACTAAAGTTGACAAAACATAAAACAAATAAGACTAAAGTTGATAAAACATAAAACAAATAAGACTAAAGTTGACAAAACATAAAACAAATAAGACTAAAGTTGACAAAACATAAAACAAATAAGACTAAAGTTGACAAAACATAAAACAAATAAGACTAAAGTTGATAAAACATAAAACAAATAAGACTAAAGTTGATAAAACATAAAACAAATAAGACTAAAGTTGACAAAACATAAAACAAATAAGACTAAGGTTGATAAAACATAAAACAAATAAGACTAACGTTGATAAAACATAAGACAAATAAGCCTAAAGTGTATAACTCATAGAACAAATAAGACTAAAGGTTATAAATCATAAAACAAATAAGACTACAAATGATAAAACATAGTACAAATACGACTAAAGTTGATAAAACATAGAACAAATAAGACTAAAGTTGACAAAACATAAAACAAAAATAAGACTAAAGTTGATAAAACATAAAACAAATAAGACTAAAAGTTGATAAAACATAAAACAAATAAGACTAAAGTTGATAAAACATAAAACAAAAAGACTAAAAGTTGTTGACAAAAACATAAAACAAATAAGACTAAAGTTGATAAAACATAAAACAAATAAGACTAAAGTTGATAAAAAACATAAAACAAATAAGACTAAAGTTGATAAAACAAAGTAAAACAAATAAGACTAAAGTTGATAAAACATAAAACAAATAAGACTAAAGTTGACAAAAACATAAAACAAATAAGACTAAAGTTGATAAAACATAAAACAAATAAGACTAAAGTTGATAAAAAACATAAAACAAATAAGACTAAAGTTGATAAAAACATAAAACAAATAAGACTAAAGTTGATAAAACATAAAAACAAATAAGACTAAAGTTGATAAAACATAAAACAAATAAGACTAAAGTTGATAAAACATAAAACAAATAAGACTAAAGTTGATAAAAAAACATAAAACAAATAAGACTAAAGTTGATAAAACATAAAACAAATAAGACTAAAGTTGATAAAACATAAAACAAATAAGACTAAAGTTGATAAAAATAAACATAAAACAAATAAGACTAAAGTTGATAAAACATAGATCAAATAAGACTAAAGTTGATAAAACATAAAACAAATAAGACTAAAGTTGATAAAACATAGATCAAATAAGACTAAAGTTGATAAAACATAAAACAAATAAGACTAAAGTTGATAAAAACATAGAACAAATAAGACTAAAGTTCATAAAAATAAAAAAAATAAGACTAAAAGTTGATAAAACATAAAACAAATAAGACTAAAGTTACAAAAAATAAGACTAAAGTTGATAAAAAAAAATAAGACTAAAGTTGATAAAAAAACATAAAACAAATAAGACTAAAGTTGATAAAACATAAAACAAATAAGACTAAAGTTGATAAACACATAAAACAAATAAGACTAAAGTTGATAAAAAAACATAAAACAAATAAGACTAAAGTTGATAAAAACATAAAACAAATAAGACTAAAGTTGATAAAACATAACACAAATAATACTAAGGTTGATAAAACATAAAACAAATAAGACTAAAGTTGACAAAACATAAAACAAATAAGACTAAAGTTGATAAAACATAAAACAAATAATACTAAAAATTGATAAAAACATAAAAACAAATAAGACTAAAGTTGATAAAAAACATAAAACAAATAATAAGACTAAAGTTGATAAAAAACATAAAACAAATAAGACTAAAAGTTGATAAAACATAAAACAAATAAGACTAAAGTTGAAAACATACAACAAATAAGACTAAAGTTGATAAAACATAGAACAAATAAGACTAAAGTTGATAAAACATAAAACAAATAAGACTAAAGTTGATAAAACATAAAACAAATAAGAATAAAGTTGATAAAACATAAAACAAATAAGACTAAAGTTGACAAAGCATAAAACAAATAAGACTAAAGTTGATAAAACATAAAACAAATAAGACTAAAGTTGACAAAAAACATAAACAAATAAGACTAAAGTTGATAAAACATAAAACACAAATAAGACTAAAGTTGATAAAACATAAAACAAATAAGAATAAAGTTGATAAAACATAAAACAAATAAGACTAAATCTGAAAAAACAAAACGAATAAGACTAAAGTTGATAAAACATAAAACAAATAAGACTAAAGTTGACAAAACATAAAACAAATAAGACTAAAGTTGATAAAACATAAAACAAATAAGAATAAAGTTGATAAAACATAAAACAAATAAGACTAAAGTTGATAAAAAACATAAAACAAATAAGACTAAAGTTGATAAAACATAAAACAAATAAGACTAAGTTGACTAGAACAAAATAAGACTAAGTTGATAAAAAAATAAAACAAATAAGACTAAAGTTGATAAAAACATAAAACAAATAAGAATAAAGTTGATAAAACATAAAACAAATAAGACTAAAGTTGATAAAACATAAAACAAATAAGACTAAAGTTGACAAAACATAAAACAAATAAGACTAAAGTTGACAAAAACATAAAAACAAAAATAAGACTAAAGTTGATAAAACATAAACAAATAAGACTAAAGTTGATGAAAACCATAAACAAAAACATAAAACAAATAAGACTAAAGTTGATAAAAACATAAAACAAATAAGACTAAAGTTGATAAAAAAACATAAAACAAATAAGACTAAAGTTGATAAAACATAAAACAAATAAGACTAAAGTTGATAAAACATAAAACAAATAAGACTAAAGTTGATAAAACATAAAACAAATAAGACTAAAAATGATAAAACATAAAACAAATAAGACTAAAGTTGATAAAACATAGAACAAATAAGACTAAAGTTGATAAAACATAAAACAAATAAGACTAAAGTTGATAAAACATAAAACAAATAAGACTAAAGTTGATAAAACATAAAACAAATAAGACTAAAGTTGATAAAATATAAAACAAATAAGACTAAAGTTGATAAAACATAAAACAAATAAGACTAAAGTTGATAAAAACATAAAACAAATAAGACTAAAGTTGATAAAACATAAAACAAATAAGACTAAAGTTGATAAAACATAAAACAAAAAGACAAATAAGACTAAAGTTGATAAAACATAAAACAAATAAGACTAAAGTTGATAAAACATAAAACAAATAAGACTAAAATTGAAAAAACATAAAAACAAATAAGACTAAAGTTGATAAAACATAAAACAAATAAGACTAAAGTTGATAAAACATAAAACAAATAAGACTAAAGTTGATAAAACATAAAACAAATAAGACTAAAAATGATAAAACATAAAACAAATAAGACTAAAGTTGATAAAACATAAAACAAATAAGACTAAAGTTGATAAAACATAAAACAAATAAGTTGCAAAGTTGACAAAACATAAAACAAATAAGACTAAAGTTGATAAAAACATAAAACAAATAAGACTAAAGCTGATAAAACACAAAACACAGAAGACTAAAGTTGATAAAACATAAAACAAATAAGACTAAAGTTGATAAAACATATAAAAAATAAGACTAAAGTTGATAAAACATAACACAAATAAGACTAAAGTTGATAAAACATAACACAAATCAGCCTAAAGTTGATAAAACATAAAACAAATAAGACTAAAGTTGATAAAAAAACATAAAACAAATAAGACTAAAGTTGATAAAACATAAAACAAATAAGACTAAAAGTTGACAAAACATAAAACAAATAAGACTAAAGTTGAAAAACATAAAACAAATAAGACTAAAGTTGATAAAACATAAAACAAATAAGACTAAAGTTGATAACAAATAAGACTAAAGTTGATAAAACATAAAACAAATAAGACTAAAGTTGATAACAAATAAGACTAAAGCTGATAAAACATAAAACAAATAAGACTAAAGTTGATAAAAACATAAAACAAATAAGACTAAAGTTGATAAAACATAAAAAAACAAATAAGACTAAAGTTGACAAAAACATAAAACAAATAAGAATAAAGTTGATAAAACATAAAACAAATAAGACTAAAGTTGAAAAAAAAAACAAATAAGACTAAAGTTGATAACACATAGAACAAATAAGCCTAAAGTTGATAAAACATAAAACAAATAAGACTAAAGTTGATAAAACATAAAACAAATAAGAATAAAGTTGATAAAACATAAAACAAATAAGACTAAATCTGAAAAAACAAAACGAATAAGACTAAAGTTGATAAAACATAAAACAAATAAGACTAAGTTGATAAAACATAAAACAAATAAGACTAAAGTTGACAAAACATAAAACAAATAAGACTAAAGTTGATAAAACATAAAACAAATAAGACTAAGTTGATAAAACATAAAACAAATAAGACTAAAGTTGACAAAACATAAAACAAATAAGACTAAAGTTGATAAAACATAAAACAAATAAGACTAAAGTTGATAAAACATAGAACAAATAAGACTAAAGTTGATAAAACATAAAACAAATAAGACTAAAGTTGATAAAACATAGAACAATTAAGACTAAAGTTGATAAAACATAAAACAAATAAGACTAAAGGTTGATAAAACAAAAAACAAATAAACTAAAAATTGACTAAAGTTGATAAAACATAAAACAAATAAGACTAAAGTTGACAAAACAAAACATAAAACAAATAAGACTAAAAACATAAAACAAATGACTAAAGTTGATAAAACATAAAACAAATAAGACTTAAGTTGATAAAACATAAAACAAATAAGACTAAAGTTGATAAAACATAAAACAAATAAGACTTAAGTTGATAAAACATAAAACAAATAAGACTAAAACCGGAAAAACACAAAACAAATAAGACTAAAGTGTATAAAACATAGAACAAATAAGACTAAAGTTGATAAAACATAAAACAAATAAGACTAAAGTTGACAAAAACATAAAACAAAATAAGACTAAGTTGATAAAACATAAACAAATAAGACAAATAAAAAAAGACTGATAAATAAAAAAGCAAATAAGACTATAATAAAACATAAAACAAATAAGACTAAAGTTGATAAAACATAAAACAAATAANACTAAAGTTGACAAAACATAAAAACAAATAAGACTAAAGTTGATAAAACATAAAACAAATAAGACTAAACTTGATAAGAAAATAAAACAAATAAGACTAAAAAAAATGATAAAACATAAAACAAATAAGACTAAAGTTGATAAAACAGAACAAATAAGACTAAAGTTGATAAAACAGAACAAATAAGACTAAAGTTGATAAAACATAAAACAAATAAGACTTAAGTTGATAAAACATAAAACAAATAAGACTAAAGTTGATAAAACAGAACAAATAAGACTAAAGTTGATAAAACATAAAACAAATAAGACTTAAGTTGATAAAACATAAAACAAATAAGACTAAAGTTGATAAAACAAAAACAAATAAGACTAAAGTTGACAAAACATATAAAACAAATAAGACTAAAGTTGATAAAACATAAAACAAATAAGACTAAAGTTGATAAAACATAAAACAAATAAGACTAAAAGTTGATAAAAACATAAAACAAAATAAGACTAAAGTTGATAAAACATAAAAACAAATAAGACTAAAGTTGATAAAACATAAAACAAATAAGACTAAAAAGTTGATAAAACATAAAACAAATAAGACTAAAGTTGATAAAACATAAAACAAAGAAGACTAATGTCGAGAAAACATAAAACAAATAAGACTAAAGCTGATAAAACATAAAACAAATAAGACTAAAGTTGAGAAAACATAAAACAAATAAGACTAAAAGTTGATAATAAAACATTAAAAACAAATAAGACTAAAGTTGATAAAAACATAAAACAAATAAGACTAAAGTTGATTAAAAACATAAAAACAAATAAGACTAAAGTGTTAACCAAAACATAAAACACAAATAAGACTAAAGTTGATAAAACATAAAACAAATAAGACTAAAGTTGATAAAACATAAAACAAATAAGACTAAAGTTGATTCCCCTAAAACATAAAAACAAATAAGACTAAAGTTGATTAAAACATAAAACAAATATAGACTAAAGTTGATAAAACATAAAACAAATAAGACTAAAGTTGATAAAAACATAGAACAAATATAAGACTAAAGTTGATTAAAACATAAAAACAACTAAGACTAAAACTGATAAACCATAAAACAAATAAGACTAAAGTTGATAAAACATAAAACAAATAAGACTAAAGTTGATAAAAACATAAAACAAATAAGACTAAAGTTGATAAAAACATAAAACAAATAAGACTAAAGTTGACAAAAACATAAAACACATAAGAACAAATAAGACTAAAGTTGATAAAACATAAAACAAGATAAGACTAAAGTTGATAAAAACATAAAACAAATAAGACTAAAGTTGATTTAAAACATAAAACTCCAAATAAGACTAAAGTTGATAAAACATAAAACCACAATTAAGACTAAAATGAAATAAAACATAAACACTAAAGTTGAATAAGACTAATAAGTCTGATAACAAACATAAAAAACAAATAAGACCTAAAGTTTATTTTAAAACATCATTAAATAACAAATAAGACTAAAGTTGACAAAAAATAGAACAAATAAGACTAAAGTTGATAAAACAAAAAATAAAATAAGACAAAGTTGATAAAACATAAAAAGTTGGACATAAACAAATAAGACCTAAAGTTGACAAAAACATAAAACAAATAAGACTAAAGTTGATAAAACATAAAACAAATAAGACAAAAGTTGACAAAAACATATTAAAACAAATAAGACATGAAAAGTTGATAAAACATAAACAAATAAGACTAAAGTTGATAAACAACATAGAACAAATAAGACTAAAGTTGAAAAACATAAGAACAAATAAGGTCTAAAGTTGATTAAAACAAGAACAAATAAAGACTAACAGTTGATCACCAAAAAACATAAAAACAAATAAGACTAAAGTGATAAAGATACATAAAACAAATAAGACTAAAGTTGATAAAATATAGAACATAATAAGACTAAAGTTGATTTAAACATAAAATAAATAAGACTAAAGTTGACAAAACATAAAACAAATATGAATAAAGTTATGATAAAACTTTAGGAATCAAATAAGTTCCCCTAAAGCTAACTTAAAAAATCATTAGAACAAATTAAGACCTAAAGTTGATAAAACATAGAAACAAATAAGGACTTAAAGTTAGACAAAAAACATTTAAAACAAAATAAGACTATATGTTGATAAAAAACATAAATCAACACATAAGGACTACAACGTTGATAAAAACATAAACTAAAATATGACAAAAGTAGATTAAAACATAAAATCCAAAATAAGACTAAAGAAACTGATATAAACATAAAAACATAATAAGGGACTAAAGCTTGTATTAAAACATAGAAACTAATAAGACCTAAATAGTATGAATAAATACACATGATAAAACAAATAAGACAAAAGTTGATAAAAACATAAAACAAATAATGACTCTAAAGTTGATAAAACCATAAAGAACAAAGAAATAAGACTAAAGCTGATAATAACTTAATAACAAAATAAGACTTAATGTTGATAAACCCATAAAAACAAATAAGTACTAAAGTTGACAATAACAATAAAACCAAATAAGAGACTAAAATTGATAATACATAAATGCCAAAAATAAGAAACTAAAGTTGACCAATTGCTATAAAAACAAACAATGACTAAAGTTTATTAACATAAAACAAATAAGACTAAGTCTGATAAAACTAAAACAATAAGTCTAAAAGTTGATAAAACATAAAACAAATAAAGACCAAAGTTTTGACAAAAACATAGATCCAAATAAGACTTTAAGGTTGGCAAAACATTAGACTAAATAAGACTAAAGTTTGATAATAAATACATTTAAAAAAAATAAGAACTAATGTTGAATAAAACATAAAACAAATTAGACTATGATGATAAAAACACAATAAGGACCTAAAGTAGACAAAACATAAAACAAAGCAAGGCATAAAGTATGAGACAAAAACATAAATGCAAATAAGACTAAAGATGACAAAGCACTAAAACAAACAAGACTAAAGTTGATAAAACATAAAAACAAATAAGACTAAAAGAGGCGTTGAATAAAACATCAGTACACATTAGACAAAAAATGATAAAACAATAAAACCAAATAAGACTAATGTCTATAAAACATAAAACCAAATAAGACTAAGACTTGACAAATACATAAAACAAATAAGGCTAAACGTTTTACGAAAAAACATAAAAACAAATAAGAACTAAAGTTCGACAAAGTCATTTAAAACAAACAAAGACTAAAAGCGTTGATTAAAACATAAGAACAAAAAAGACCTATAGCTGATAAAACATAGAAACAAAATAAACAAAAGTGACAAAACATAGAACAAAAAAACTAAAGTTTTGAGGCAAAACATAGAACAAATAAGACTAAAGTTGATTTAGATACATAAAAACATAATAAGATAAAGTTGATAAAACACATAAAACAAATAGAATAAAGTTGATAAAACTTTAAAATCAAATAAAGCAATAAGACCTAAAGCTAACAAAAACATAAAACAAATAAGACTAAAGTTGACTAAACATAAAACAAATAAGACTA
>JAMPIV010012294.1:0-182282 GCA_024509875.1 Oreohelix idahoensis | reverse complement strand
AGAAATTCGACAAGCAGGGGAGAGAGAAAAAGAAAGGCAGTATGAAACTAGATTAAAGGAATTAGACGTAGAAGCTAGAAGAGTTGAAGTAGAGGCTAGTCCCAGTACATTAGAATCTTCTGGTGCCTCTCCTTCAGCAGATGGTAACACAATTACCAGTCATGCTACAGGAACTAATGCTATGTCATTTCCTTTAGAAATTTTCTCCAACAGCGCCGAGAAAATCGACATGTACCTTGATAGATTCGAACGATTTGCCTCGTCGTATGGTCTGGACAAAGATAAATGGGCGCTCAAACTCTCACAAGGATTGCGTGGAACAGCATATGAGGTGTACATGAAGTTGCCAATTACTGAGCAAAATAAATATGATACTCTAAAGAAGGCCCTTTTACAAAGATTTGAACTTAATTCAGAAGCTTACAGGAAGCAGTTTCGTCGGGCCAGAAGAGACATAGGGGAAACATTTGCACAGTTTGCATCTCGCCTCGAATCCTATCTGCAAAAATGGCGCACGTTAGGAAACTTTCCTGAGTCTCTGGAAGGGATTCAGGAAATGATTATTATGGAACAACTCAAGGACACAATGACACCAGATATGAGAAGGTTCCTAGCAGAGCATGGGGCCGAAAACCTTGAGTCGTTACTCACTCTGGCTGAAAGGTTTCAGGGAGCTTTGGCAGAAGCTCAGTCTACAAGACGGAAATATACTGATATGCCTTCAAAAGCATCTACACACCCCTGTTCCGACAATCACCCTAAATCTAGTGGATTTTCCCATAAAGCACAGAACACATCACAAACTTATAATAGGATAAAACAGGAGAGGACCTCTACTAACCAGGAGACGGGGAGGAAGTGGTGTAAGGTGTGTAAGACAAACACACACCACACTCAAGAATGTAAAATTAAACCCGCTCCTCAACATGCTGCATTCATACAGACAAAATCGCCAAAGAAGAATTCAATGAGGCAAACGAATAGCCTCAATCGACCGTCCGTTACCGACACAGTGAAGGTAAATGGACAGCACGTATTATGCCTCTATGACACGGGACTGGAATTTGATGCAGTTGTCGCCTCATCACTGGTAGACCCTGGCCAGGTAACACCAGACACTGTGGAACTTCGTGGAGCCACAAAAGGTGACAAGACAATGACTCTGCAAATAGCAAATATCCAGGTGGAATCCCGCTTTGTGTCAGGACAGATCAGAGCAGCAGTCATGGATGACCCAATCTATGACCTGATCTTGGGTTGTAGATACGTATTCCTAGGTGAACCAAAAGAACCTCTTGTTATTGCGGCAGTGACAACCAGAAGTAAAGCTGCGAGTGAACAGGAGCCAGCACCTGTGCAGAATCCCCTCCCTCAGGAGTTAAAGAATGCTCAAACACAGGATACAACTCTGGCCCCTGCTTCAAGAAACTGCCATTTGCCAATACTCCCCTGCAGAAAGGAAACTTTTATATGAAATTGGGATTAATATATCGTAGAGCAGGAAACATAGGACTAGAACATGGGCAACTAGTCGTTCCATCTACGTACAGGAACCAAATCTTGGAGATGGGTCATGCACTTCCATTCAGTGGTCACATGGGTCAAAATGCCACCATGCAACGCATATCAGCCCATTACTATTGGCCGGGGATGAATGCAGATATCATCCGATTTGTTAAGTCCTGTGCCCAGTGTCAAAGAGTGGCACCTAAACATTGGACATCCCCAGCGACGTTAGGAGAGATGCCAATAATAGGAACTCCCTTCGAGAGAGTAGCTGTGGATATCATAGGACCTCTTCTGAGAACTAAAAGGAGGAACCGCTGCATTTTAACACTAGTCGACACATGTACAATGTGGGGTGAAGCCATTGCACTACCCTCATCAGACTCAGTGCATGTAGCAGAAGCATTAGTGAGTATATTCACCAGGCTAGGTTTTCCTCGACAAATACTTACGGATAATGGGTCACAGTTCAAGGGAAAGTTAGCGGAAGAGGTTTTCCGAGTATTTCGTACACAGCATATTCACACCTCGCCCTATCATCCTCAGTCCAATGGACAAGTTGAGAGGTTCAATGGAACTCTCATCACTATGTTGCGCAAATTGGCTCAGGAAAAACCAGAAACCTGGGATTTGTTTCTGCCTGCAGCACTATTTGCCTACCGAGAAGTGCCACACTCTTCGACAGGTCTCTCTCCCGCCACCTTATTGTTCGGGCGTCCAATCAAAGGACCGCTTGAAGCTCTTCTTCGGGCTATGACAGATGAAAGTGCAGACGACAGTATTGTTACGGCGTCAAAATATGTCCAGGAACTCAAGGAACGCTTAAAGGTTGGTTGGGAGATGGCATCAACAAACTTGCGACGAGCGCGTAGTAAGTATGCCAAACATTACAACAAATCAGCCAAGGACAGGGAATTGCATATTGGGGAGAAAGTACTTTTGTTGTTGCCCAGTGGCAACAATAAACTTCAAATCGGTTGGCAGGGACCATTTGAAGTGGTACAGAAGATTTCTCGTACTAATTATAAAATCTCCAAGAAGGGGAAACATAAGATTTATCATGTAAATCTTCTTAAAAAGTACGTTGAACGCCCAAACCCCCGAACCAGCTCATCTTATGACCCTGGCGGTTGCCACAGAAGTGGATAATGAAGACAAAATATATGTTGAGTATCCGCTTCGTCCACAAGAATCGCACAAGGATGTGCAAATAAGCTCAACTTTAGGGAGTGCAGAAGGTGAACAAGTCAAACAACTTTTAGAAGAACACTCAGAAGTGCTCACAGATAGGCCGGGTCTGACAAATCTCGTCGAGTTTGAGATGAAAGTGACAGATCCAACTCCTGTCAGGGTGAAAACATACCCAATACCGTATGCAAAAGCAAGTGCATTGCGAGGAAATTGAGCAATTACTAAACGCCAATATAATATCCAAATCTGAATCACCCTATAGTGCGAGTGTTGTGCTCCTCCAAAAACCTAGTGGAGAAGCTCGTCTCTGCATCGACTATAGACGACTTAATGCTGTGACAGAGTTCCAACCAGAACCCTTACCTGACCCCAATGGACTCTTCACCAAATTAAGTAAGGCCAAATTCTTCACAAAAATTGACCTGAGCAAGGGTTATTATCAAATCCCGGTCAAGAAAGAAATTAGGCCGTTGCTTGCTTTCAGTACGTCTGAAGGACATTATCAGTTTAATGTTCTGCCATTTGGGTTGAGCAACGCTCCGGGTATCTTCACCAGAATGATGAGGAAATTACTCACCCCATTGCAAAATAATGCCATCCACAACTTTATGGATGACATATTAATATCAACGAGCACATTTGAGGAACATTTGGAAGCCCTCGCCCAGCTGCTCCAGCGACTGAAAGAGACGGGACTTATGGTGCGACCCAGTAAATGTTTAATTGGTTTCAAGGAGTTAGAATTTCTGGGACACACGATCACTCATGGCTGTATGTGGCCTGTGGATAAAAACGTTGAGAAAATAAAACAAGCACCGCGTCCTATTACCAAGAAAGACACCCGTTCATTTCTGTCCCTTTGTGCATATTACCAGCGCTTTATTCAGGGTTTTAACACACTGACCGCCCCGCTGACGGATCTGACCAGGAAAGGCCAGCCAGAGAAAGTAGTTTGGACTCCGGATTGTGAAGAAGTGTATGCTACACTTAAACATAAGCTGACATCACGACCTATACTGAGACTACCGGACCTAGCAAAGCCGTTTGTGCTGCGCGTAGACGCATGTAACATTGGAATTGGGTCTTCACTGATGCAGACAGATGATAACAATCCTGACTTGTTGTTTCCTGTAGCCTATGCCAGTCGTAGGTTAAACTCAGCAGAGAGGAATTATTCAACAATTGAAAAGGAGTGTCTTGCCTTGGTATGGGCGGTACAAAAACATCAGCCATATCTCTATGGAGTAAAATTTACAGTACAAAGTGACCATGCCCCACTTATGTTTCTAGCGGCGTCAAAGAAACTTAATGCACGACTCATGCGTTGGGCTTTACTACTTCAGCCCTATTCCTTCAAGGTGGAATACATCCCAGGGAAGATCAACGTGGGAGCAGACTTTCTGAGCAGGCATACGCTGGCAGAATTAGACACAATCGAAGAAACACCATCGGATTCAGCATCGCTGTCCGAGAGGATCGTAAAAGTAAATGAAGAGAGTGAAGTTTAGACGTGACGTTAGAATCATACGTGATAGAATGCACAGAGAAAGTTAGACTCGCGTTGTTAGTCTGACCACTAACTTAAATGGGGGGCTATCTGTCATGGAGCAGTCTATCCTTTCTCTTCCTAAATCTTCCACATTCCTTTACTCAGTCCATCCTGTCACTGTTTTCTAGTCTTCCCTATGACCCCCTTCTCTTTTTTTCCTACGAGAACGCGAGATCAGGTGAAGTTCTTGTATTAAATTTCGTTAACAGGCCATTTAGATTCCGCAGGTAGGGTTTTGCGAAGACGCGATGGTAATGGTGGGTTTTTTTCTGGGTGACATCAATTAACCCGTGACCCATAGACGACCACCTATTTCCGGTCTTAAACTGTATTTATCAGAGGAAAATGTAACTTTACTTTACTCTCTTGATGAACACCGTGAAAGCAGCCTAAACTAAATTTTAAGTACATAAGACTTTTAAAGAATATATACACAGATTGTACACAACTGTGTGTAAAGTCAATAACGTGCTTATGAATATATTCAAATATTCAAGTTCTGATTGTGTGAACCTGAAGTGATTTTGTGTGGTGAGTTATCTCCCAAAATTATTTGTTTAATTATTGCTTAATGATACAAGTGTAATTTGCAGAAGAAGTATGTGGTTGACTATGATAAGAAACATATGTTATGCTATTGGATTTAGTTCTTCCATATCCATTATGTACCTGTATAACATATTATTAATTTTCTTATATGATTTGCTTATAGTATTTTATTACTGTGCATTATTGCTTGCCTTATTAGAACACAACTCTGTTATGAGTATACATTATGAAAGCTGTTGTTCCTTGCTGAAAAATAATTAAGAATTAATTATTAACTAAAGATACACCAGACTACAAGACAGACTGTTGATTGTGGAAAATAGTAAGACATATTAAGTGTAGAGGAGAGACACTTGACTTGGAAGGATGAGGACAGAGCCTGTTAGACAATGGTCACTGAGATATATTTTACATACAGTGTACTGGACAGTCAAAGTCTTCAGTGGTAAGTGTGCCTATGCTCTGAGACCAAAAGTCTTCGGGGAGGAACTTAATACATGTAAAATCTCTTTAGACAAGAGATTAATGGTCCCCTTACTTTGTTCTCCAGTGCAGAGTGTCAGTAACATAGGACCTGGCTTCGACCTCCCTCAATTTTGCTGAGCCCAAAAATCAAGAAGGGACAGGGACTGAATCTTCACCCCTGAGTGTGAACCAGACATCCTTAAAGACACTAGTGCCACACAGGGCAGTCAGTCACCACCACGTGCTCTCATCAAGAAGTCACAGCAGAGTGTCCTCTCAGCCTACATCCTACAAGAACACTACGATAAGTATAATAAAGCGAAGGAAGACCACATACACCCATAGCCATCAAACGCTCAGACTTAGTCAGGGAAGAAAATAAGGCACCCCACTGGGACCTAGATTCCTGTTTATTTTTCAGATTTAAACGTCCATATTTTTTTTTTTCATCAGATGTAAAATAACCCTTTGTAAATGTGATTCCCTTAATAAATAGCATATTGTTTATTTACTTACTACACGTCTGAGTCAATTTGATAAAATATCATAAGCCTGTCCAGGGCTCTCTTTTTGTGATTACTTCCCTTTCTTGTTTACTGTCCTTTTTTTTACTGTCGAATTGTCAACATCGTGTGGTGTATGTTAGTTGTGGAACAAAGTCACGTGGGAGAACAACTTGTCTGATATTCTTATATGGTATTTAATTACCCTTGATTCCAGACAGTTAACCTCTTGGTTTCATAACAAATAACATCATTATTACAGTATTGCAAGAAAATCAATCTATATTCTTAGTGTTATAGTGAGCAGTTGACCTGTGTCGACCTTGCTCTCTCCCTACGCGTGTGTTAGTAGGACTATTACTGTCTCTACAACAAATTTCACTTCTAATGATGTTGCTGTTAGTACTACTATTACTATCGCTACAACAAATTTCACTTCTACTGATGTTGCTGTTAGTACTACTATTACTGTCACTACAACAAATTCTCTCTTAGCGATGTTGTTCTTGTTGCAGCTGCTACTACTACCCCCTGCCCCCCCCCCCCTTTTTCCCCCCATTTTTATTCTGTAACCCAATTATGGGAGTAAGGGAAAAAACCACTGAACGACCAAGCGTGTATAACAGGCCAACAATGAAGGTTGTGAATGGGCTACGTAGCTCATCGTGTAAAATTAATTGCGACAAATATCACAGCTACGGGAGCAATGAAGGACAATGGCGCATACTTGAGGTAGTGCCGTGTTACAGTGGCGCATACTTGAGGTAGTGCCCTGTTACAGTGGCGCATACTTGAGGTAGTGCCCTGTTACAGTGGTGCATACTTGAGGTAGTGCCCTGTTACAGTGGCGCATACTTGAGGTAGTGCCCTGTTACATGGCGCATACTTGAGGTAGTGCCCTGTTACAGTGGCGCATACTTGAGGTAGTGCCCTGTTACAGTGGCGCATACT
The DNA here is from genome assembly GCA_024509875.1 of Oreohelix idahoensis. Taxonomy (NCBI): domain Eukaryota; kingdom Metazoa; phylum Mollusca; class Gastropoda; order Stylommatophora; family Oreohelicidae; genus Oreohelix; species Oreohelix idahoensis. The sequence goes on along the minus strand of JAMPIV010012294.1, from coordinate 175,568 downwards.
TGAGGTAGTGCCCTGTTACAGTGGGCCTTGATAGTCTACACCGCCCATCATTGTGGAAGATACTTACAATCTATGGTTTTCCAACAAAATATGTGAATATAATCAAAGCACTATATGACAATGCAAGATGTTGTGTTAGAACAAATAAAGGGAATACAGAATGGTTTACAGTAGAAACAGGGGTGAAACAAGGCTGTATTATGTCACCACTACTTTTTGGAATAGCTATTGATTGGGTTATGAGAAACTATACCCACAATGAACAATTGGGTATAAAATGGACAAATGGAAAATTCCTGGGGGACCTGGATTTCGCAGATGATGTAGCATTCTTAAGTTCAACACCAAGACAATCCCAAGAAGCAATAAATAATTTGTGTCATCTCTCGGTTAAAATAGGTCTCCAAATAAATGCCTCTAAAACTAAAGCTATGAACTTTTCTAACGAGTCCTTTGATATCATCTTGAACGGGGAAAAACTACAGAAAGTTGAAAGTTTCAATTATTTAGGCAGTAAAATGACTCAGGATGGTGACACAACAAGAGAAATCCATACCAGAATTGCTTTGGCAGCTAGCGCCTTCAATAGATTATCTAACATTTGGAAATTACGATCATTGAATATACATACCAAGCTTCGTCTGTTTAATTCAAATGTTATCTCAGTGTTAACATACGGCTGTGAGAGTTGGAAAATAACAAAATCATTGGAGAACAAGCTGAATACATTCGAGAACAAATGTCTTAGAAAACTCATGAACATCAGTTGGAAAGAATTCAAGACTAATCGACAAATAAGAGAAGACTCTAGGCAGAAATATGTCTCCGACTATATAAGGAAAAGACGATGGTCATATATCGGTCATGTCCTACGAATGCAAAACAACAGAATACCACTACAGGCGCTCACTTGGGTTCCTGAGGGTAAGAGGAAAAAAGGAAGACCAAAAGAAACACTCAGAAGAACAATAATAAGAGAAGGAAGAACGTTGGGCCTAAATAATGTGCAAGAGCTAAGAGGAGTGGCGTCACAACGAACAACCTGGAGAGCACTGGTTTCTGCCTTATGCGCCGTGTTTGGTGCTTAAAGAATTTATTATTATTATTATACTTGAGGTAGTGCCCTGTTACAGTGGCGCATACTTGAGGTAGTGCCCTGTTACAGTGGCGCATACTTGAGGTAGTGCCCTGTTACAGTGGCGCATACTTAAGGTAGTGCCCTGTTACAGGGCGCATACTTGAAGCAAAAAGGATTTCTGAAGTTATAGGTGTATACTCCTGACGGAGCGAAACAAAGAACAAGCAGAGTAGTAACACTACTTTGACTACAATGAGTGTTACATTGCTACTAATACACAAACACCCCTACTACTATTGCTACTATCATCACCGCAACAACTACAACCACTACTATCATCATCCTCGCCACCACTACAACTATGTTGCGACTGCTATCATCACAACCACTGGTACTGTCACCACCATGCTACTACTACTACTAGTACCTCTATTGCTTTTACTACTCCAGTACCACTACTACAACTATTACCACTTCCATTACCACCCCTGCCACTACTACAACTACCATCACCACTTAATCTACTAGTACTAATCCAAGCACAACCACTCCCACTCCACTATTACTGCAATTTCTCCCATCACTATCACTTGTACTACAATCACAATTACGTCAACTCCACTTCAACTACCACTATGAACACCACTTCATTACCACTATGACTACTACAATCACCAGCAACCACCCAACCACTACCACTGCTACTACTTTCACTTCAGTTACCACTGCCCAGGGCCGTAGATGGGGGGGGGGGTGTTTAACAACCCCCTCCCCTCCCCAGTTGGAAATTATACTGTACCGGTACCAAAAATAATGCATTTAAAAAATATTTGTATTAACCCCCCCCCCCCCTTCCTTTTATTAAGTCCTATCTATGGCCCTGCCACTGCTACTACTACCACTATCATCACTACCTTTGACACGACTTCTAGTACTGTTTACTACGTCATTGCTTATAATAAGAGAAATAAACATCAATCAAGAACAAAATCCAAACTGGCACTCCTAGGAGCTAGGAGTTTGAACGTGATCACACGTGACACGACTAAGGTCAGCGGAACTGACCTGTTACTAATGACAACGTCCTGTCCCAGACTGCCACCGAGAGAACAAACACGTACACACATTAACATTCGCAAGGAATAATATTTTTTTTTAACCAGCGGCACTTGGGCTTTCAGCCCTTCGGCCCAATGACATGTCATTGCGAGGCTGGGGAACCTGAGGACTTTCCTTCCAACCCGGTCAGGAGCTTCGCTCCTTCCCATCCACAGAGGGTTTATCACAGGAGCCGTTCAGGCTATTCAGTCAAATTTCCGGCCGTAAACATTTCTTCAAACGCCGACGCCCGGGTTTGAACCATGAACACCTGGTCGCCAGTACAACGCCGAAGCCATTACACCAGCGCGGCTCCCCAAGGAATAATATAATCTGTAAGAACTTGTCCAGCAGACGAAGACCGTAAACGTTGGACAGCGCGTGGCGCCATCTTTGTTCTGATCGAAATGTCAGCCAATGTTTTCGTTGACCTCTTCTGACTAATAAAAAAAAATCATTTGTAAAATGGCTGGAACATTTTCAAGGCTATCTATTCGCTCCCCAACTGAGACTCGACGCTATCAGCCATCTTGTCAGCGAGTACTGTGTCAGCGACCAGGCGCGCTGACACTTTCACGTACAACAGTTAAAGCAGTTACCCCTGTTTGTTTATCTACACCTGCTAATGTTATCTGGTGTGCCTACACCTGCTCCTATTTCCTTGTCTATATAGCTCTGATTATGTTTGTGTGTGTGCCTACACCTGCTTGTGTGCCTACACCTGCTTGTTTGTGTTTGTGTGTCTACACCTGCGTGTTTGTGTGTGTGCCTACACCAGCTTGTACAGTATGTGTTTGTGTGTCCACACCTGCTTGTTTGTGTGTGTGTTTACACCAGCCTGTGTGTGTTTGTGTGTATACACCTGTTTGTTGGGGTGTGTGCCTACACCAGCGTTTGTGTGCCTAAACCTACTTGTGTGTGTTTATGTGCCTACACCTGCTTGTATTTGTGTGTACCTACGATTGTTTGTGTGCCTACAAATACTTGTTTTCGTGTGTATGCCTACACCTGCTTGTGCTTGTTTGTGTGTCTACACCAGTTAGCGTTTGTGTGTGCCGACGAGACTTGCTTGTGTTTTGCGGGTGCCTACATCTTATTGTGTTTGTGTGCCTGTGGCGTACGTCTAAGTATGACAAATGAATTTCCCTGACTCGATGGATTATAACAGAATATTGGCCTCTCATAACTTTAGAACCCCTGATCATCTATTGTAACTTTAACCTGCATGCAGCATTTCCACGAGAATTTTACACGCTGGATCATTAATATGTAGCCTTTTATCTTCTGTGAACTTTTGAGATCGCATGGCCTTTGATGGGAAGTTAAATCACGCCCACGGCCATCTCTGAGAACGATTTATAGCAATCTTTTCCTTAACGCCGGCCCAAAAGAGGACGTGGCCAGAGACACTCCTGTTTCTAGAGCAATTAACAGCAGTTCATTTTCTTACCTGGCTGTAACCCCGCCTGGTGGGAGTTGCCAAAGCTTCTCAGAACAGCGGTACCATCAAAGAAGGCTGATCTTCAGAATTCCACGTGGAGCGGTATACGATCTAAAGAATCAAGGAACTCTCAGCTAACGTAGTTAGCTTCTCGAGAAATTTTCCCACCCTTATGCGAGCAGCCTGAGACGAAGAAGATCGGTAGACCGGAGAAAACGGAGGAAACACAGCGGTTAACACAACGGCGTTGTACATCGGATTTGCTATACTTCAAGAAAGGCGTGAAAATTCATCACGTCCCATTTAAGTTACATTCGAGAAGTATAAATAAAGAACTCCGAAAACTGCATTTTATCGTTCGTTCTGACAGAATCCTAGTTGCACTAGCATATAGCCTAGTCGGATTCCTGCTAGATTTCATCTACCTTCGTTGACTATTGGAGTGTATTCTTTCTGCGCAGATGGTTATTTATACATTAGCTTCGAGTGATCAGTGGTCTAGTTATTTCATTGGATTGTGGTGTAAATTTAACCTTATTAAATAAACCCATTTTCAAAGTTCTAGTGCAAACTAAATGTTACATCTAAAAGTATTTCCTAATACAATTAACGCGTAAATTAATTTTGCAGACGTTAAAGAGAATTATAACTAGTAAATACAGTTTGGCTCTGTATAGATAGATGTGCTTTTGATTATTTTTAACTCACGGGGAGTTTTCCTGATTTGTTAAATTGACGACGCTAATAAAGTAAATAGGCTAACTGTAATTTATCGCGTGTCAGATTATAATATGATTTGTAATGCATTTCTTGTTTTGATTATCTTTCATTCAGAACGATCATTCAACCTGCATCCCAGCAATTATAAATTATATACAGAGTTCTGCCAACTCAATTTGATAACTCCAGTAACATATGAACCTTTTTAAAGCTAAACTTGTGGCGACCTGTAATGGGCCCCGCTCCTCTGAATTTAACTGAGAATAAAGCCACCCAAGAAACACTTTTGAAATACTAGTTCATATAGGCTAGTCCTTAAAGTAAACTGGAAGCAGAACATATTTTATTCACTGCCCTATTTGTGAAGAAAAACATAGATCTACCTGAACACTGTCTGTCAAGTATATTCAGTGGATTTTACCCACCCCCGAAGAAGAACTTACCTCAGTGTTTTTAACTTGTGACAGTACGGAAAAAGAAAGTTATCTCCACCAGCTGTGCCAATTTTAAGAACCACACCCTACCTCACGCCTAGCCAAGTGCCTGTGCCATTCATTAGGAACTTTATCTAAACCAACAGTAGCCTTTACGCTTCACCGTCTGTCGATTTTTTGAGACTATTTGTTACCTCGTTAAATCTGGGGCCTGACACGGAAGAAATAAGAAGACCAGTCCATTATTCCACGGTATTAGCTGCTGTGGTAAATGATTCCTAGAGTGCCAGAATTCACCATTTTGGTAAGTTTGCGTGTGTGTCTGTGGGATGGCCAGCCCTAGTGTTTTTTTTTTAATGAAAGGAGATTTAATCTTTTCTTTACCCTTTTAATTAGTTCGACCTAGTATTAAAGCGCATTATATTCATTGTACGGGACTTCTCCTAGCGGGATTGTGTAACTGTGTTCATTCCCCCCTCCCGTAAAATTTGTTGATTAAAGGGAGACATCTGAGACCCTAGCTTTTCCTCTACTACACCCCCCCCCTTTACTGTAACCCCTTGCCCCAGAGTAATAAATTTACCGGTTGGTTAAATTGCCTATCTCTGATCACCCCCCCCCCTTTTCTTGTCTTTTGGACCGGGTCTTGTCTGTTAGTAAATACAAACGGGAAACGGTGGATTGGATATTTCTCCTCAAAACCCCCTCTTCCCTTAGCATATTTTATTCTGTAACCTTTTATTTTTGACTGTAAATGTATAATTATTTGTGACTGATTTATGATAATAAAGGTATTAAACTTTATTTGTATTGGTTGTCGGCTGGCCCAAAACTCCAAACATTTCCCATCTGTGTAGGCTGTATTCATGTACGCTGTGCGATAGAATCACCAAATTGGTGAGTGCGCCTGAGCGACTGGAACTGACAAACAATTGTTTGTTCAGAAGAGAGATAGGAATAGTCTGTGAGAAACAGATATTGTAGTAATAAGAGACTGTCCAATCGACAATGTGGAAACCATAGAGGCATATCCCTTCTCAGTGTCCCTGGTAAAATCTACTCTAGAATCCTAGAGCAGAGACTCCGACGCCTAGCTGAGCCACAATTGGATGAGGTCCAGTGCGGATTCCGAGCAAACCGAAGTACTCAAGACCTAATCTTCACACTCAGACAGCTGAGTGAAAAGGCCCTTGAGTATAAGAGTGAGATCCATCTTTGTTTCATAGACCTGGAAAAGGCATTTGACAGGGTCCCCTGGAGCAAACTTTGGGACTGTTTGGCAAGGAAGAATATTCCAGCACCTCTGATTCATGCTATACAGAGCTTCTACAAGTCTTGCAGAAATTATGTGAGGACAGCAAACCATAAGTCAGAAGAGTTCAGGACCACCACTGGTGTAAGACAATGTGATATCCTATCACCTTACCTCTTCATACTCCTTATGGACGATGTCATCAAGGCATGTAAGGAGAGAACAAGAAAGTATTCAGTGGGGTACTGGAAGATGAGACAGGTCTATATTTCGGAGCTGGCATTTGCTGATGATGTTGCCCTGATTGCTAAATCAGAGGCACATCTCCAATCCAACCTGCAGTCTGGAAGGAAGAGCTGGAGAAGAGAGGGATGGTCATAAGCAGCTCTAAAACAAAATCCATGGTGATATCACGAGAAGAAAGAAAACATCAGATTAAGTTGGGAGAACAGGTCCTGGAGCAGGTCGACCACTTTAAATATCTCGGAGCTATTATAGACCGAAAGGGAGGCATCAAAGAAGAGTTGGCCACTCGAAAAGCAGCGGCTGGGAGACTTTTTCAGGCCATAAATCGTGGATTCCTCAGCAAGAAAGAGGTTGGTAAGAAAACGAAGATGGCTGTATACCGCTCCACCTATGTCCCAGTCTTGACATATGGATGCGAGTCATGGGCAATGACTACAACCCACAAAAGCCAGATCCAAACCTCAGAAATGAGGTATCTGAGGAAAGTGGTTGAAGTAACAAGAAGAGACATGGTCCGCAACCAGACGATACGTCAAGGCCTAAAATCCCACCCGCTGCAGACCCAAATAGAACAGTCCCAACTGAGATGGTTTGGCCATGTCTGCAGAATGGGAGAAGATCGGCTACCACGACAAGCATGGGAAACAAAGAGCCAGGGATCCAGACCTCCAGGACGACCCAGAGTCCGCTGGGAGGACAACATTAGACAATCTTTAAAGGACCGAGGACTTGAATGGAACCAGGCCAGGAAGAAGACAGCTGATAGAATGGTCTGGCGCTCTCTCTTCCAAACCTCTACACCTCACGGTAGAAGGGGAACGACTAAGTAAGTAAGTAAGTAAGTAAGTAAGTAAGAGACTGTCCTTGCTTTTCCCAGCGCTTGTGAATCTACTACCTCATTCTCCTAAATCCTTATTCTCACAGAGCCTTCAATATCACTCTACACTCTAAAGGGACCAATATCCATCAGAACCCTCTCAGAAAAAAATTACGACAAAATATGGTTAGCTCGTTCGAGATTCTGAACCTAGTTAAAATAGAGTGTGGTTGATTGTCTTTGTGAAGTAGGGTATAATCTTTAAAAGTAATTACTTCCCCTAGACCAAGCCGTTCAGTATTTGGGCCGACCACACAATAATTATGACAGGTTTGTTTTTTCCACAGGAGCAGGCAGTTAGTGATAATAAAAGATTTGTTACCTTTGTATTCTCTGGCAGAGGGAATTGAATTTTTTTTTGTTATATAATTGCTGGGACTGCGTGATTATTTTACAGTCACTAAAGGGTTTTTGAAGTTATTAGAGTTGAGCTTAGCTAAAGACGCCTTGTTCTGACTTTTTAAGTCTTGTTAACACGTCTCTTCTCATAAAATTGACTTCAGGGACGGAGTTTGTTGTTAGAGAATTAAAATTTCGGGGGAAAATTTTTTTTATATTTTTTTCCTTTTAAATTGTTTAATATAAATATTTCTCTACTGTTAGTAATAGTAGATTTTTTTTCTAGTGTAACTTACTAATTTAATTGGCATAGTTGCTTGCGTTAAAAGTCTTAAGTGACAATAATAGCGGCGATAAGTTAACACACGAGGTCATTAAGTAAATTGTTTTTACTTTCGGTTTTCTCGTAGCGGCTTTGTTTTTTCCCTTCTTGTTCTTTCTTAATACTCTCAAATAGTAGAAGCATCCAGTTCTTCAATCATGGCAGAGAGAATTAGGATAAGATCCATTTTCAGACAGGAAGCGAAAGACTCAGGATTAGACACAGAAGCCGCGAATCTGTTTATCAACCAGGAATTGGAAATATATGACGCGCAGCAACAAAGAGCAGAAGCAGAGAGGAAGGAAGAGAAACAAAGAGCAGAAGCTGAGAGGAAGGAAGAAAAAGAGAGAAGAGAGGGCAGAAGCTAGGAAGAAAGAAGCGGACGATCGTCAATTGGAGCAGAAGAAAATTGAGGCAGAGATGGAAGCTCGCAGGGAAAGAGAGAGAGCGAGAAAGACAACATGAACTGGCGCTTAAGGCTTTAGAGAGTCGGGGCGCCTCTACTCCGAATAACGGAGAGCCGTCTTCGCCCCAGTCTCAGTCAATGGACCTCTCCAGCACTCATTCTGCCCAATTATCGGCGATGTCTTTTGCTTTAGAATCTTTTCCTAGCCCTAATGAAAAAATTGACAGCTACCTAGAAAAATTCGAAAGGCTCGCGAATCTGTATGGGTTAGAGAGTTCCCGCTGGGCACTTAAGCTCTCAACGTCACTAAAAGCTAATGCTTATGACGTGTACACGAAGCTGGGAACCAACCAACATGATTACGACATGCTGAAAAAGGCCTTGCTAGAACGGTTTGAGATGACCGCCCGAAAATTCCTGCAAATGTTCAGGAACAGCCGAAAAGAGAGCACGGAAACATTCCCACAATTCTCTTCACGTCTCACGGGCTATTTGACAAAGTGCATTGAATTATCTGACCTACCTCTTACATATGAGGGACTACTTGAACTTGTTCTTGTGGAACAGATAAAGGCAACTTTGTCAAACGAAACCCGTAGATTTTTGGCTGAACAGGGCGCAGTCAGGCTTGAGGACATCCTCAATAAGGCCGAACGCTATACCAATGCAATGGCCGAACTTCCCAGCACAAAACGTAAACCCACAGATGAGCCATCTCGAAAACAAAAGCTAGAGCAGTCATCCTATTCTTCTAATTCCTCTCAGAATTATAACCAACGAGAAAATAATACCCAGAGACCTCCCCAGGAAAAATCGAAATTCTACAAAACCCGATACCCCCCCAACAACAATTCTGATCAACCCACCAAGCCTACGTGGCAGCGCGGCCACCAAGGTCAAGGAAAAGGAAAGACCCCTACACCAGGAACGTCTGATCAGGGCAAGCAGACCGGGCCTAACCGCGTTGGATGTTTGCATACAGCCTCGAAAGGTAGAGTCAATGTCAGTGATTCTCAACCTGAGGGGGACCGACCCTCAACTCGAGGAACTGTAATTTTGAACGGTACCTCAACCACTTGTCTCTTTGACACTGGATTAAGTTTTAGTTGTATTGTTGCTAGACACCTAGTCAAACCAGGTCAGGAGACAGAGGAAACCGTCAAACTTAGTGGAGTTTTTAAGAGTGATGCGCCCAGGACGCTGCCTATCGCACTGGTAGAAATACACTCTGACTTTGTCAGAGGGGTTATTAAAGCGGCCATTATGGATGATCCTATCTACCCAGTTATCCTGGGATGTAGATATGTGTTTATTGGGAGACCAAAGTAGCCGATTGTGGCAGCGGTAACCACAAGAGAACAAGCCAAGAAAGAGAGGGAGCCTGCGCCAAATTTGTTGCCCAATGAACTGAAGGAGGCGCAACAAAAGGACCCTACTCTGGAGCCCTGCTTTAAAAGACTGCCCATGGCTAAGGACCCCAGACACAACGGAGACATCTTTTCTAAGGATGGCGTATTGTATCGTAGAACGGGCAACCCGGACACGGGGAACAACCAGCTCCTAGTACCGACGCAGTACCGAAGCCAGATCTTAGAGATGGGGCACTCTCTTCCCTTTAGCGGACATATGGCACAAAACGCCACTATTCAGCGAATAAAAACCCACTATTGGTGGCCAGGAATGAACACTGACATTACCAGGTATGTGAAATCCTGTGCCCAGTGCCAACGGGTAGCACCCAAGCACTTGACACCCCCAGTACCTATAGGCCAAATGCCAATAGTAGGGACTCCATTTGAACGGGTTGCTGTCGACATCATTGGACCCCTGGAAAGGACCAAAAGAAAGCACAGGTTCATCCTGACTTTAGTCGACACTTGCACAATGTGGGCCGAAGCTGTACCGCTAACATGCATAGATTCCAAGCATGTCGCAGAAGCCCTCGTGCAAATCTTTACACGGTTGGGATTCCCTCAACAAGTTTTGACGGACAATGGATCCCAATTCCGTAGCCTGTTAATGGAGGAGATCTTTAAGATCTTGAGGGCCAAACATATCCACACAAGTCCCTACCATCCGGCCGGAAATGGGCTCGTGGAACGTTTTAACGGCACCTTCACCACCATGTTACGTAAGCTGGGTCAGGAGAAACCGGAAGACTGGGACCTATATATATATCGGCTGCCTTATTCGCCTACCGAGAGGTTCCCCAAGCGTCTATGGGATTCGCGCCAGCTACACTTTTATTTGGCAGACCTATTAAGGGGCCACTAGAAGCCTTACTTCGGTCCCTGACAGACCAAAAGGCTGACGAGACAGTCGTCTCTGCAAGCAAGTATGTATCTGAGCTCAAGGAAAGGCTAAAGCTAGGATGGGATCTAGCTACAACAAACCTTACGAAAGCCCGCGCTAAACATACTAAAAGATACAACAAAGCTGCAAAAGAGAGAGAACTACAACCAGGGGAGAAAGTCCTATTGCTACTTCCAACCGGAAGCAATAAACTTCGCATCGGATGGCAAGGGCCGTTTACCGTCCTTAAAAAGATCTCACGTACCAATTACAAGATCTCCATCAAAAGAAAGGAGAAGGTCTTCCACATAAATCTGCTTAAGAAATATTTGGAAAGACCGGTGCCATCCTCCGAGCATCTCATGGCTGTCGCCATAGCAACGGAAGACGAGGATGATGATGATGGTTGCATGGAGTATCCATTGCAACCCACAGAATCCTTTAAATATGTCAAGTTCGGCGATAATCTCTCAGTAGAACAACAAACAGAAACCAGGGCGCTACTACAGCAGTACAGTGCAGTCTTAACGGATGTACCTGGTCGAACAAATCTCATCGAATTTGACATGAAATTAACAAACGAGACCCCTGTTCGAACCAGAGTATACCCCATTCCGTACGCCAAAGCTGATGCACTTCGCGGAGAAATAGACAAGCTGCGTCAGGCAGGAATTATCAGCGAGTCTACATCTCCTTACAGTTCGAGTGTAGTGCTGTTACAGAAGCCCAATAAGGAAGTTCGGCTGTGTATTGAATACCGGTTGCTAAACGCCGTAACGGAATTCCAGCCTGAACCGCTCCAAACTGTTTCTGAGTTGTTCACCAAGCTCAGCAAGGCAACGATTTTCTCCAAGATTGACCTCAGTAAAGGTTATTATCAAATACCAGTCAAGGAGGAAGTTAAACCTTTGCTAGCTTTCAGCACTAGTGAAGGACATTACATATTTAATGTGATGCCGTTCTGATTGCATAACGCACCAGGAGTGTTTACCAGGATGATGAGAAAGCTTTTAGAACCCTTGCAAAGTCCCCACATCCATAATTTCATGGACGACATCTTAATTGCATCGGAATCCTACGAAGAACATATTGCTACCGTCGCTATGCTCCTTAGGAGACTACAGGAAACTGGTCTCACAGCCAGACCTAGCAAATGTCTCATCGCATTTGAAAAGCTGGACTTCCTGGGGCACACTATTTCTCACGGCTGTAGTTGGCCTATTAAGAAGAACGTGGAGAAAATAGTGGCAGCAAAAAGACACCGAACAAAGAAATACATCAGGTCATTCTTATCACTATGTGCCTACTATCAGAAATACATCCAGAACTTCAACGGACTGACAGCACCTCTGACTGACCTCACCAAGAAAGGTTGTCCTGATAAGGTCATGTGGGATCAAAAGTGCGAACATGCATACAGCACTTTGAAAGGACAGTTGTCGGCATACTCCATCCTAAGTGTCGTAAATTTATTTTGAGAGAAAAGAGTCTTAGAAATAGTGGTCCGGTTTAGAGTGAAAAATGATGATGGAAAGCTCAGTGATAGAAAATGTAGAGATTTAATAGTTGCTTCACAGCGAGCTGGAGGAGAGTAAAGACAGACTTATTTACGACAAATCGTTTCTCTCAATCTTCTCTTTCACTCTCCTGGTCAAACAATTAGTTGCCAGTTTTCCAGACCCGCATCTGCGCGCACACCGATTTGGTGTTTTTTCACACACACAGGCGACGTTGATACAAACTATATTAAACGAATAAGGGGAAAAGTTGGGCTTTGGGTATATCCAACACACAGAACTAAATGAGTTTATGTGATTTTATTCACTTTAACATCAATCACTAAAAATATCAGATATTACATAAATTATCATAAGTACACAAATGAAAATAACAAGTTTGGAAGGGGTGAAGAAGATTGGTATCGACTAAGCCCTTCCCGCTTATTAGACAAAGATAAACCCAGTCCAAAGATAGATAATATCAGGAACATAGGTACGTTAACCTAACAGTGAAGTTAATTACTCTGAAAGAGGTGTTACAAAATTAGGTATAGGTGATAGAAAAAACCTGTTCTTCCCAGCTGTTCTTCCCTTTACTAAGCAAATGGAAAGGAGGTGGTTTTAAACAGAGTTAACAAATTATCAACTATCCCACTTAAAGGAACAATGTAGGGTATACAGAAAAGATATATATTACCAGGTAAGCAAGTTAACAAAATGGTCACACAAAAGAATTAATTTCCTGTCATTCATACACGCGCTAGCAAAGGCCTTCACTCATCTTGCTCTCACTTACCGATTGTGAAAAAATCTTGCACTCCATAGAATAACACAACAGCAGTTACACCTCAAACTAAATGTATGAGTGTTTGTTCAAGTTCTAGCCCCAGATTAGCGGGTAGGCGGTCAGCACATAAAAGGATCCCGTAATCGCTGGAAAATGAATCTGTAGTTGTGTCTCTTTTCTTAATAACAGTTTCTATGGGAGGGCACGGTCTATGATACCGGGGGTGAGGATGGTGTGGTCTATTTGACTATGCCGCTGATAATAAAATTCTTACGCGTGCTGGTACACTTTATCCGTGAGGTATGGTTTAAGTCCAGTGAGAAAACTAGTCACATCACTGTTCAGGAAATTATGAATTATCTCTCTGTGTCAGTAAACTAACATAGCTCGGGCCAGTGTTCTTCTTCCCGTTACGACTTAAGTTGTTTGATGGTGCGTTAAATTTGTCTTTGGGTGTGCTTTCTTTGCTATAAGTCAGATAGCGGAATTCCAAACATAGAATCGCCTCAAAGATTAAAAATTTACACAGTCTCAACAAGTTCTGCGTCAGGGGAACTCTACACACTGTTTATGCTTTGCCTTGCTTAGATTGATTTCTTTATTGCTTTCTTAATGCTGGGATCGCACAGGCTACGATCACTCTGAATGAAAGAAAAAAAAGACATGTAATATACCGAAAACAAATAACCTTCTAAAGCGCGATGAATTTCCCGTTAAGCCTATAATACACTCGAGTATTTAATTATGTATTTAATAAACACTGCGCGAATTCTAGTGGTTAAAAACACACATCTATAAAACTAGGACTTAACTGAATTTATTAATTATAAATTCCTTCGCGACTTTAAAAGTTAATTTAAGCATCTATTATCTTTTAAAATAATATAATAGATAGATCATTATATTTATCACTGGAACTATTGAGATGGTTTAATTTAATAGATTTAAATTAACACAAAATCCATTGAAATAGAATGACTGAACTAGACCACTGATCACTTTACACAATATATATTACCGCTCTGCACAGAATAGAAAACACTGCAAATATATATATAAAATCCAGGGGAAAATCTATAACCAGATTTCAATAAAGCTAGTGCTTCTGTAAAGGTCTGGCCAGCGAGTGATAACGTGTCTAGTTCTTCACGGTCTATTTAGCTAAAATGGAATGTAAGTTGAGTGGGACATGATAAACTTGACAACTTATTTGATCTCACGAACTTTTGGGGATCTGACCGCCAAATCAAGAGAAGAAGCCGCCCCCTGGTCTTCGTATCCGCTCGCTGCTGCCCGTTTCGCTTTCCCCCGTTCGCTCGGTTCCTCGTTTGACACCGAGACGCGAAAATAGCGGCAAGCAACTGCGTCTCGTATCAGGGACCACTACTGTCTTTGATAGCGCCGATAGTCTCCCCTAAAATCCCTCAGTTCGTCTCTTTGATCTCGTGCCGCCTACTAAATGAGTCCCGGTGGAATGAGTTCTGGCAAACGAAAAGTTACAACAAATGTTCAGGGGTTCTAATGTTTTGAAAAGCTAAAAGGCCCTTTAAATCATCCATCATATCAGGGAGAATTCACTTGTCAAACTAGACGTACGTCACAATCGTCCCCACTTTTAGACATGAAACCATTTTTCATGTTTCATTTTTTGACAATGGAGGTGACCTGATTGGTGATTTTAGGATGAGTGGTATCTTCAGTTTGCTCTTCTTCCTCTGTAGACCAGTTTCTACTCAGGAAATCAGCCCCGACATTCTGTCTTCCCGGAATATATTCCACTTTGAAAGAATAAACGCTTAAAAGAAGCGCCCAACGCATGATCCTTGCGTTAAATTCTTTATTGGCACCAAGAAATGCTAACGGAGCGTGGTCTGTTTGCACCGTGAAAGATGTACCATAAAGAAACTCATGATGGCGTCTGATACCGTCAATCAGAGCAAGACATTCCCTTTCAACTACGCTGTAGTTCCGTTCCGCTTTATTTAATTTCCGGCTGCCATAGGCAACTGGAAATAGCATGTTCAGGTAGCTGTCATTGGCTTGAAGCAGTGTTGACCCGATGCCCTGACCTGACGCGTCGACTCTCAGTACAAAAGGTTTCTTGAGGTCAGGCAACCTCAAGATGGGGTATGCAGACAACTGTCCTTTCAAAGTGCTATACGCGTGTTCGCACTTTTGATCCCAAATGACCTTATCAGGACAACCTTTCTTTGTGAGGTCAGTCAGCGGTGCCGTCAGTCCGTTGAAGTTCTGGATGTACTTCTGATAGTATGCACATAGCGATATGAAGGAACGTACGTCTTTCTTCGTTCGGGGTCTTTTTGCTGCCACTATTTTCTCCACGTTCTTCTTAATAGGCCAACTGCATCCGTGAGAAATAGTGTGCCCCAGGAAGTCTAACTGTTCAAACCCGATGAGACATTTGCTAGGTCTGGCTGTAAGACCCGTTTCCTGTAGTCTCCTGAGGAGCATAGCAACCGTAGCAATATGTTCTTCATAGGTTTCCGATGCAATTAAGATGTCATCCATGAAATTATGGATATGGGAGACTTTGCAAAGGTTGTAGAAGCTTCCTCATCATCCTGGTGAACACTCCTGGTGCGTTATGCAAACCGAACGGCATCACGTTAAATGTGTAATGTCCTTCACTAGTGCTGAAAGCTAACAAAGGTTTAATTTCCTCCTTGACTGGTATTTGATAATAACCTTTGCTGAGGTCAATCTTGGAGAAGATCTTTGCTTTGCTGAGCTTGGTGAACAACTCAGAAACAGTTTGGAGAGGTTCGGGCTGGAATTCCGTTACAGCGTTTAGCAACATGTAATCAATGCACAGCCGAACTTCCTTATTGGGCTTCTGCAACAGCACTACACTCGAGCTGTAAGGAGATGTAGACTCACTGATAATTCCTGCCTGACGCAGCTTGTCTATTTCTCCGCGAAGTGCATCAGCTTTAGCGTACGGGATGGGGTAAACTCTGGTTTGAACAGGGGTCTCGTTTGTTAATTTCATATCAAATTCAATGAGATTTGTTCGACCAGGTACATCCGTTAAGACTGCACTGTACTGTTTTAGTAGAGCCCTGGTTTCTGTTTGTTGTTCTGGTGAGAGATTGTCGCCGAACTTGACATCTTTAAAGGATTCTGTGGGTTGCAATGGATACTCCATGCAACCATCATCATCTTCCTCGTCTTCCGTTGCTATGGCGACAGCCAGGAGATGCTCGGAGGATGGCACCGGTCTTTCCAAATATTTCTTTAGCAGATTTATGTGGAAGACCTTCTCCTTTCCTTTGATGGAGATCTTGTAGTTGGTACGTGAGATCTTTTTAAGGACGGTAAACGGTCCTTGCCATCCGATGCGAAGTTTATTGCTTCCGGTTGGAAGTAGCAATAGGACTTTCTCCCCTGGTTGTAGTTCTCTCTCTTTTGCAGCTTTGTTGTATATTTTAGTAATTTTAGCGCGGGCTTTCTTAAGGTTGGTAGTAGCTAGATCCCATCCTAGCTTTAGCCTTTCCTTAAGCTCAGATACATACTTGCTTGCAGAGACGACTGTCTCGTCAGCCTTCTGGTCTGTCAGGGACCGAAGTAAGGCTTCTAGTGACCCCTTAATAGGTCTGCCAAATAAAAGTGTAGCTGGCGCAAAACCCGTAGACGCTTGGGGTACCTCTCGGTAGGCGAATAAGGCAGCCGATATATATATTGGTCCCAGTCTTCCGGTTTCTCCTGACCCAGCTTACGTAACATCATGGTGAGGGTACCGTTAAAACGTTCCACGAGCCCATTTCCGGCCGGATGGTAGGGACTTGTGTGGATATGTTTGGCCCTCAAGATCTTAAAGATCTCCTCCATTAACAGGCTACGGAATTGGGATCCATTGTCCGTCAAAACTTGTTGAGGGAATCCCAACCGTGTAAAAATTTGCACAAGGGCTTCTGCGACATGCTTGGAATTAGTGCATGGTAGCGGTACGGCTTCAGCTCACATAGTGCAAGTGTCAACTAAGGTCAGGATGAACCTGTTCCTTCTTTTGGTCTTTTCCAGAGGACCAATAATGTCGACAGCAACCCGTTCAAATGGAGTCCCTACTATTGGCATTTGCCCCATAGGTACTGGGGGTGTCAAGTGCTTGGGTGCTACCCGTTGGTACTGGGCGCAGGATTTCACATACCTGACAATGTCAGAGTTCATTCCTGGCCACCAATAGTGGTTTTTTATTCGCTGAATAGTGGCGTTTTGTCCCATGTGTCCGCTAAAGGGAAGAGAGTGCCCCATTTCTAAGATCTGGTTTCTGTACTGCGTCGGTACTAGAAGCTGGTTATTCCCCGTGTCCGGGTTGCCCGTTCTACGATACAATACACCCTCCTTAGAAAAAAATGTCTCCGTTGTGTCTGGGGTCCTTAGCCATGGGCAGTTTTTTAAAGCAGGGCGCCAGAGTAGGGTCCTTTTGTTGCGCCTCCTTCAGTTCATTCGGCAGCAAGTTTGGCGCAGGCTGCCTCTCCTTCTTGGCTTGCCCTCTTGTGGTTACCGCTGCCACAATCGGCTCCTTAGGTCTCCCAATGAACACATATCTACATCCCAGGATAACTGGGTAGATCGGATCATCCATTATGGCCGCTTTAATAACTCCTCTGACAAAGTCAGAGTGTATTTCTACCAGTGCGATAGGAAGCGTCCTGGGTGCATCACTCCTGAAAACTCCACTAAGTTTGACGGTTTCCTCTGTCTCCTGACCGGGTTTGACTAGGTGCCTAGCGACAATACAATCAAAACTTAATCCAGTGTCAAAAAGACAAGTAGTAGAGGTACCGTTCAAAATTACAGTTCCTCGAGTTGAGGTTCGGTCCCCCTCAGGTTGAGAATCACTGACATTGACTCTACCTTTCGAGGCTGTATGCAAACATCCAATGCGGTTTGCACCGTTTTGTTTGCAATGATCAGACGTTCCTGGTGTAGGGGTCTTCCCTTTTCCTTGACCTTGGTGGCCGCGCTGCCACGTAGGCTTGTTGGGTTGATCAGAATTTGTGTTGGGGGGGTATCGGGTTTTGTAGAATTTTGATTTTTCCTGGGGGGGTTTCTGGGTATTGTTATCTCGTTGGTTATAATGTTGAGAGGAAGTGGAAGAATAGGATGCCTGCTCTAGATTCTGTTTTCGAGATGGCTCATCGGTGGGTTTACGTTTAGTGCTGGGAAGTTCGGCCATTGCATTGCTATAGCGTTCGGCTTTATTGAGTATGTCTTCAAGCCTGACTGCCCCCTGTTCCGCCAAAAATCTACGTGTTTCATTCGACAAAGTGGATTTTATCTGCTCCACAAGAACAAGTTCGAGGAGTCCCTCATATGAAAGAGGTAGGTCAGATAATTCAATGCACTTTGTCAGATAACCCGTGAGACGTGAAGAGAACTGGGGAAATGTTTCCGTGCTCTCTTTTCGGCTGTTTCTGAACAACTGCAGAAACTTTCGGGCAGTCATCTCAAACTGCTGTAGTAAGGCCTTTTTCAACATGTCGTAATCATGTTGATTCGGTCCCAGCTTTGTGTACACGTCATGAGCATTGCCTTTCAGTGACGTTGAAAGTTTGAGCGCCCAGCGGGTACTCTCTAACCCATAAAGATTCGCGAGTCTCTCGAATTTTTCTAGGTAGCTGTCAATTTTTTCGTTAGGGCTAGGAAAAGATTCTAAAGAAAACGACATAGCAGTTAATTGGGCAGATTGAGTACTGGAGAGGTCCATTGATTGAGACTGGGGCGAAGACGGCTCTCCGTTAGTCGAAGTAGAGGCGCCCCGACTCTCTAGAGCCTTAAGCGCCAGTTGATGCTGTCTTTCCTTGTCTCTCTCTCTCTCTCTGCGAGTTTCCATCTCTGCTTCAATTTTCTTCTGTTCCAAAAGATGTTCTTCCGCTTCTTTCTTATCTGCCCTCTCCTGGGCTTCTCTCCTCTCTGTTCTTTCTTTCTCTTCCTTCCTCTCAGCTTCTGCTCTCTGTTGCTCCGCCTTCCTCTCAGCTTCGGCTCTCTGTTGCTCCGCCTTCCTCTCAGCTTCGGCTCTCTGTTGCTCCGCGTCATATATTTCCAATTCCTGGTTAATAAACGCGTTTGCAGCTTCTCTATCTAATCCTGCCTCTTTCGCTTCCAGCCTCAAGATGGACCTCATCTTTATCCTCTCTGCCATTGTTAAAGAATAAGATGAAGTATGCCTAGAGAACTAGTAAGAAGCAACGCGAAAGGGAGGAACTCTGAACCGCTACGAGAAAAAAACACAAGTATAAATTTACCTGAGTTACCTCCTACCTGTACTGTGCAAACTTATCGCTGCTATTATCTGGCAATTAAGGCTCTAAACGCAAGCGACTATACCACTAAATGGTAAGTTACACTGGAAAAGAATCTACTTTTACTAACAGTCGAGAAAAAATTATATTAAAACAATTTAAAAGAAAAAAAAATTTTCCACTAAATTTTTAATCTCTGACAACAAACTCCGTCCCTAAAGTCAATTATTGAGATGAGATGTTGTTAACTTAATTTTTCAAAATCAGAACAATCCGTCTTTAGCTAAGCTCAACTCTTTTTAACTTCAAAAACCTTTGTGACTGTAAAACAATCACGCAATCCCAGCAACTCTTATAAAGAAAGAAATTGAATTATCTCCGCCAGAGGATAATTATAATAGCAAATATATTTGTTTATCTGTACTTTCTACTGCTGTGGAGAGAAAACAACCTGTAAATATGCTGTGTGGACAACCCAAATACTTAAAGAACGTTTGTCTAGGGGTGTAATTATTTATTCATTTCCCTAATTCACAAAGACAAATCATTCACACTCTACCTAGTTAGACCCAAACTAAATCAGACTCAAAATATCTTTATCCCGGCTATGCGATTGCCTCAAATGTAGCTCAAGATCCCAGACCCAGCCCACAAATATGTGTGCATCACATGTATCTCAAAATTATCCCGGCGAGCCAGCCAAATATTGTCGTAAATTTATTTTGAGAGAAAAGAGTCTTAGAAATAGTGGTCCGGTTTAGAGTGAAAAATGATGATGGAAAGCTCAGTGATAGAAAATGTAGAGATTTAATAGTTGCTTCACAGCGAGCTGGAGGAGAGTAAAGACAGACTTATTTACGACAAATCGTTTCTCTCAATCTTCTCTTTCACTCTCCTGGTCAAACAATTAGTTGCCAGTTTTCCAGACCCGCATCTGCGCGCACACCGATTTGGTGTTTTTTCACACACACAGGCGACGTTGATACAAACTATATTAAACGAATAAGGGAAAAAGTTGGGCTTTGGGTATATCCAACACACAGAACTAAATGAGTTTATGTGATTTTATTCACTTTAACATCAATCACTAAAAATATCAGATATTACATAAATTATCATAAGTACACAAATGAAAATAACAAGTTTGGAAGGGGTGAAGAAGATTGGTATCGACTAAGCCCTTCCCGCTTATTAGACAAAGATAAACCCAGTCCAAAGATAGATAATATCAGGAACATAGGTACGTTAACCTAACAGTGAAGTTAATTACTCTGAAAGAGGTGTTACAAAATTAGGTATAGGTGATAGACAAAACCTGTTCTTCCCAGCTGTTCTTCCCTTTACTAAGCAAATGGAAAGGAGGTGGTTTTAAACAGAGTTAACAAATTATCAACTATCCCACTTAAAGGAACAATGTAGGGTATACAGAAAAGATATATATTACCAGGTTAGCAAGTTAACAAAATGGTCACACAAAAGAATTAATTTCCTGTCATTCATACACGCGCTAGCAAAGGCCTTCACTCATCTAGAGTGATATTGAAGGCTCTGTGAGAATAAGGATTTAGGAGAATGAGGTAGTAGATTCACAAGTGCTGGGAAAAGCAAGGACAGTCTCTTATTACGACAATATCTGTTTCTCACAGACTATTCCTATCTCTCTTCTGAACAAACAATTGTTTGTCAGTTCCAGTCGCTCAGGCGCACTCACCGATTTGGTGATTCTATCGCACAGCGTACATGAATACAGCCTACACAGATGGGAAATGTTTGGAGTTTTGGGCCAGCCGACAACCAATACAAATAAAGTTTAATACCTTTATTATCATAAATTAGTCACAAATAATTATACATTTACAGTCAAAAATCAAAGGTTACAGAATACAAATATGCTAAGGGAAGAGGGGGTTTTGAGGAGAGATATCCCATCCACCGTTTCCCGTTTATATTTACTAACAGACAAGACCCGGTCCAAAAGACAAGAAAAGGGTGGGGGGGGGGGGGTGATCAGAGATAGGCAATTTAACCAAACGGCAAATTTATTACTCTGGGGCAAGGGGTTACAGTAAAGGGGGGGGGGGGTGTAGTAGAGGAAAAGCTAGGGTCTCAAATATCTCCCTTTAATCAACAAATTTTACGGGAGGGGGAATGAACACAGTTACACAATCCCGCTAGGAGAAGTCCCGTACAATGAATATAATGCACCTTAATACTAGGTCGAACTAATTAAAAGGGTAAAGAAAAGATTAAATCTCCTTTCATTCAAAAAAAAAAACACTAGGGCTGGCCATCCCACAGTCACACACGCAAACTTACCAAAATGGTGAATTCTGGCACTCTAGGAATCATTTACCACAGCAGCTAATACCGTGGAATAATGGACTGGTCTTCTTATTTCTTCCGTGTCAGGCCCCAGATTTAACGAGGTAACAAATAGTCTCAAAAAATCGCCAGACGGTGAAGCGTAAAGGCTACTGTTGGTTTAGATAAAGTTCTTGGCACTTGGCTAGGCGTGAGGTATGGTGTGGTTCCTAAAATTGGCACAGCTGGTGGAGATAACTTTCTTTTTCCGTACTGTCACAAGTTAAAAACACTGAGGTAAGTTCTTCTTCGGGGGTGGGTAAAATCCACTGAATATACTTGACAGACAGTGTTCAGGTAGATCTATGTTTTTCTTCACAAATAGGGCAGTGAATAAAATATGTTCTGCTTCCAGTTTACTTTAAGGACTAGCCTATATGAACTAGTATTTCAAAAGTATTTTTTGGGTGGCTTTATTCTCAGTTAAATTCAGAGGAGCGGGGCCCATTACAGGTCGCCACAAGTTTAGCTTTAAAAAGGTTCATATGTTACTGGAGTTATCAAATTGAGTTGGCAGAACTCTGTATATAATTTATAATTGCTGGGATGCAGGTTGAATGATCGTTCTGAATGAAAGATAATCAAAACAAGAAATGCATTACAAATCATATTATAATCTGACACGCGATAAATTACAGTTAGCCTATTTACTTTATTAGCGTCGTCAATTTAACAAATCAGGAAAACTCCCCGTGAGTTAAAAATAATCAAAAGCACATCTTTCTATACAGAGCTAAACTG
This sequence comes from Oreohelix idahoensis, assembly GCA_024509875.1. Lineage (NCBI taxonomy): Eukaryota > Metazoa > Mollusca > Gastropoda > Stylommatophora > Oreohelicidae > Oreohelix > Oreohelix idahoensis. The sequence continues at coordinate 153,409 of JAMPIV010012294.1, read as the reverse complement.
TATTTACTAGTTATAATTCTCTTTAACGTCTGCAAAATTAATTTACGCGATAATTGTGTTAGGAAATACTTTTAGATGTAACATTTAGTTTGCACTAGAACTTTGAAAATGGGTTTATTTAATAAGGTTAAATTTACACCACAATCCAGTGAAATAACTAGACCACTGATCACTCGAAGCTAATGTATAAATTACCGTCTGCGCAGAAAGAATACACTCCAATAGTCAACGAAGGTAGATGAAATCTAGCAGGAATCCGACTAGGCTATATGCTAGTGCAACTAGGATTCTGTCAGAACGAACGATAAAATACAGTTTTCGGAGTTCTTTATTTATACTTCTCGAATGTAACCTAAATGGGACGTGATGAATTTTCACGCCTTTCTTGAAGTACAGCAAATCCGAGGTACAACGCCGTTGTGTTAACCGCTGTGTTTCCTCCGTTTTCTCCGGTCTACCGATCTTCTTCGTCTCAGGCTGCTCGCATAAGGGTGGGAAAATTTCTCGAGAAGCTAACTACGTTAGCTGAGAGATCCCTGATTCTTTAGATCGTATACCGCTCTACGTTGAATTCTGAAGATCAGCTTTCTTTGATGGTACCGCTGTTCTGAGAAGCTTTGGCAACTCCCACCAGGCGGGGCGACAGCCAGGTAAGAAAATGAACTGCTGTTAATTGCTCTAGAAACAGGAGTGTCTCTGGCCACGTCCTCTTTTGGGCCGGCGTTAAGGAAAAGATTGCTATAAATCGTTCTCAGAGATGGCCGTGGGCGTGATTTAACTTCCCATCAAAGGCCATGCGATCTCAAAAGTTCACAGAAGATAGCAGGCTACATATTAATGATCCAGCGTGTAAAATTCTCGTGGAAATGCTGCATGCAGGTTAAAGTTACAATAGATGATCAGGGGTTCTAAAGTTATGAGAGGCCAATATTCTGTTATAATCCATCGAGTCAGGGAAATTCATTTGTCATACCTAGACGTACGTCACAGTCGTCCCCACTTTTGAGACATGGTAACTCGTTTTCATGTTTCATTTATGACAATGAAGCTGCCCTGATCGGTAGATTTGGATGATTGGCATCGTCGATTTTCTCCTCTTCCTCCGTGGTCCAGTTTCTACTCAAGAAGTCAGCTCCGACATTCTGTTTTCCTGGAATATATTCCACTTTGAAGGAATAAACACTCAATAACAAGGCCCAACGCATTATCCTTGCGTTGAATTCCTTATTGGCACCCAAGAAAGCTAATGGAGCATAGTCTGTTTGCACCGTGAAAGAAGTACCATACAGAAACTCATGATGGCGTCTGATGCCATGAATCAGAGCGAGACATTCTCTTTCAACGACACTGTAGTTGCGTTCCGCTTTGTTCAGTTTCCTACTGCCGTAAGCTACTGGGAATAGCATGTTCGGGTCACTGTCCTCGGCTTGCAGCAATGTTGACCCGATGCCGTGACCTGATGCGTCAACTCTCAGTACGAAAGGTTTCTTAAGGTCAGGTAACCTTAGGATGGAGTATGCCGACAACTGTCCTTTCAAAGTGCTGTATGCATGTTCGCACTTTTGATCCCACATGACCTTATCAGGACAACCTTTCTTGGTGAGGTCAGTCAGAGGTGCTGTCAGTCCGTTGAAGTTCTGGATGTATTTCTGATAGTAGGCACATAGTGATAAGAATGACCTGATGTATTTCTTTGTTCGGGGTCTTTTTGCTGCCACTATTTTCTCCACGTTCTTCTTAATAGGCCAACTACAGCCGTGAGAAATAGTGTGCCCCAGGAAGTCCAGCTTTTCAAATGCGATGAGACATTTGCTAGGTCTGGCTGTGAGACCAGTTTCCTGTAGTCTCCTAAGGAGCATAGCGACGGTAGCAATATGTTCTTCGTAGGATTCCGATGCAATTAAGATGTCGTCCATGAAATTATGGATGTGGGGACTTTGCAAGGGTTCTAAAAGCTTTCTCATCATCCTGGTAAACACTCCTGGTGCGTTATGCAATCCGAACGGCATCACATTAAATGTGTAATGTCCTTCACTAGTGCTGAAAGCTAGCAAAGGTTTAACTTCCTCCTTGACTGGTATTTGATAATAACCTTTACTGAGGTCAATCTTGGAGAAAATCGTTGCCTTGCTGAGCTTGGTGAACAACTCAGAAACAGTTTGGAGCGGTTCAGGCTGGAATTCCGTTACGGCGTTTAGCAACCGGTAATCAATACACAGCCGAACTTCCTTATTGGGCTTCTGTAACAGCACTACACTCGAACTGTAAGGAGATGTAGACTCGCTGATACCAATATCCATCAGAACCCTCTCAGATAAAAATTACGACAGTGCCTACACCCAGCGGTGTACATCCGCCCTAACGTACTTGGCACCCGGGCGGATGTAATTTATGACACCCCCTACCCCAATAAAGAAACACACTAGTAAGTAACATTTTAACAGTAAATACGGTACTATATTAATGTAATTTATGACACCCCCTACCCCAATAAAGAAACACACTAGTAAGTAACATTTTAACAGTAAATACGGTACTATATTAATGTAATTTATGACACCCCCTACCCCAATAAAGAAACACACTAGTAAGTAACATTTTAACAGTAAATACGGTACTATATTAATGTAATTTATGACACCCCCTACCCCAATAAAGAAACACACTAGTAAGCAACATTTTAACAGTAAATACGGTACTATATTAATAATAGTGTCCGATGGCACCCCCAGTCTGTGTGTACACACCATCATCAGTATCCAACAATAAGTCAACAAATCCAACAAGTCATCGGCCACGCTGTGTTCAACATTTTCACGTGCGGGACAACTTACTTAAACTCACACACACACACACAAACACACACTCACGAACACAAACTCTACTATTAGTCAGAGATAATATTCCTAAATTTCCTTTAGCTCTTATTTGACCCTTACAAAGCACGAGTCAAAATAGCAGGTGACTTCCTCGAGACAAAGCATTTCTTATGTTCCTGTATCAGTGATTCCTGTAACATCTAATTTGACACCATGAGATTACCAATCGCGTGCAAACCTTCAAGTTAGACTGTAAGGTTACCATATCGTTCCACTGAAGAAGTAGGGCAATTTTCACTGTTTTGTCACGAAAAGGAGCACAAGGGAGAACACTTTGATGAAAAAGTAGGACAGAAAGTAGGACATAAAGTAGGTCATATTTATTTCAATAAATGACAGTTATACTTATTTGTTAATATCAAACAACAAGTTCATCAAAGACCTTGATTATGTGTTTATTGATATATTTCTGATGATAAAAATCTTCTTTAACAACGCTGTATTACATTTTAAATGCACATAGAAACACATCGTTAACCTCGGCATTATGCCGTTTCACACAACATTTTGTTAAATTATCCCAAGTAAATGCAACACATTTCCTTAACGAAGCCATATTTTATACAACTGTTCAAATATTTTGAAATTGTGTCTGCCTTATTTATTGTATTCTGCACCTTAATTAATTTGTTATGGTAAACCACCAACTTTCAAGTGAAAATACTGGATGATTATGTAAAATACTAGCAATAACCCGTCAATAATGACGGAAGTAAATAAAAAACTGCAATTTATTTTTAAAATATTTTTAAATTCAATATAAAAGTTCTTTGATGACAACATTTTTTGTGAAAGTGCGTGGATTTGTTTCAAAGAATGTTCCCTGATAAAAAGTGTTTTTAACAAAATCTTTCAAGTTTTCATGATTTGTTCCTCAGGTGAGGGCGACATAGAGCTGGCCGTGTCTGAAAACAGATTCAGGAAGGAAAACTACCACGTTAACAAAAGATTGTCCTTGCGCTTTATTGATCGTCATTGCAAATCCAAAAATCACTGGGAATTGACGACGTCGCATCCTAAATGGCAAACTGCGCTCGCTCTAGAGTCTCGCTTGCTCGTTGTGATTGACGGAGGCGAGTTTGTTCACATCATTGGGAACTCCATAATGAGCTACGCTGATTTCTTCCAGTCTTTCAAAACGTGTTTAAGTAGAGTGCTTTGATGCTGGCGCGTGCTAATTTGTTGGCAATTTCTCAATCACGGAATGTATTCTGAAGTACAGTTCACTGATTTGAAACTACTATTATGTTTCTCAGTATGACTTTATTATGTTGCGTCTCTGCACACATGACATTATGTTTCTCTTCTTCTTCTTTGATCCATAACCGCCAAAGCAGTCAGCGGCCATCACGCGTGCTGGCGTCTTGTAGGGCAGCAACAAATTGATTCCACTTTGCTCGGTCGGTGGCCATCCTTCGTACAGTGTCCCAACTCTGGTTCATTCTTTGCATCTCGGCTTCCACAGTTCTCCGCTAAGTTGTTTTTGGTCAGCCTCTCTTTCGCTTCCCCTCGGGTGTCCATAGCATAGCTGTTCTTGTGATGGTATCAGGGTCCCTTTTGAGGACGTGGCCAACCCAACTCCAGCGTCTGCCAGCTATGATGGTATGCATGTCCTCCTGGTTACTCCGAATAAGTAGTTCTTGGTTGCTGATGTTGTTTGGCCAAAAGATTAGGAGAATTTTCCTTAGGCAGATTGTGTGGAAGGAGGACAGTTTCGACATTTCCTTCTCTGTTACTCTCCAACATTCCGCACCATAGAGAAGCACCAAAAGTACACAGCTCTCATACAGTCTTAATTTGGTGTTTCTGCTGTACTGGGAAGACTTCCAAATGTTGTTGAGAATAGCAATGGCTGTTCTCGCTTTATTCATTCTGTTGTTAATGTCCTTGCTTGTTCCGCCGTCAGGTGTTACTATGCATCCTAGGTAAGTAAATGTGTCTGTCTGTTCTAACTTCTGGTTCCTTACTGTTATTGGCTCAGGATTGCCCACATTTAGTGTCATGACCTCTGGCTTCTTCAGAATGATGTTCAGGCCAACCTGTTGGCCAAACTTATTCAGTCTATCGGTTTTGTCTTGAATGTGTTGATGTGAATGCGCGAGTATTGCAATGTCATCTGCATATTCCAGGTCTTCCAGTGTAGAAAATGTTGTCCATCTAATTCCTCTTGGACTGCCCTCTGTTGTCTGGCGCATCACCCAATCTATGGCTGTCAAATATAATGCTGTTGATAAGGGGCATCCCTGTTGTGGTGAAGTGGGATGTTATAAATATTTATAGGGGACTTAGTGTACTGACTGAGATCAGCTGTGAAGGTATCTATATCTATTAAGAGTAGTGTATTATAGATGACCTTACTTGCTACCACATATCTATATATCTCAGTCAGAATTATTCTGGAATAGTGTGATGACTACGTTATGTGTCTAGGGTATGTGTATGATGAAGTGTAAGTCACAACAACAGACAGATAAACAATTTAATTTAATCCACTACTCTTGACAACACTGTGACACTCACATACATATAACACTCTATGAGAATATCTTAAGGAGTCACTGATAACTTTTCAAATAACAATATGTATTCATTGTTATTATGAATGAATATGTGTCCTGATTCAAATACAAATGGAACCAGGAATCACAATCAATTTTACTTACAAGTTATATGTACAGAATTTATCAATATGAATATTGTAATGACATATATTATTAAAAGTATCCTATGTGTGTCAGTTGTGTAGTAGTAATAAGAGGTAATACTGGTTTTGTTTTGTTCAAGCTCTGTTGGTATTTGTCATCATGACTTCAATAGTTTGTCTTTTGGGACTAGTATTGGAGATGTTCTCAGTTCCTGATATTAAGACAATTAAATTCCCCTCTGAATGTTATTTTTACAAAGTCATTTCAAGATGAGGGGACATAATGTTGAGCTCAGCTGGCCAAATCAGCTTATCTTGCGTGATGGCGGCAGGAAAGGACTCCTCTGCTCGAATTCTCCCCTGGGCTCTGGAGACACCTCACTGATAGCTAAAAAGACCAAGGAGTATGCTGTCCGACTCTGGATTCAGCAAAGCTCTGACCAGGTGCTGCTCAGTACCATCAAGACCACGGTCCCTGAAATCAAGAAGGATGTACCTTCTACTTCATAACTAATTTATACTCTCTTTTTACACTGAGCACAATACATCACAAACATTGAGTTCAGAGCGTTAGGCCAACTATCAGCTTCATGTGAAATCCTTTATTCCAGTATTAACCTCCTTACATCCGGGAGGTTCTGTTGCGGGTAGAAGTCGAAAAATGGTGTTGGTGACAAGGAGGTCATGTTCTGCGCAAGTCTGGGGGAGAAGAAGTCCATTGCTGTTACAGCGACACACGCCGTACTTTCCGATAGTGCCATTCCAGGAGATGTTATCTGAGCCTACTCTTGCAGTAAAGTCACCAAGAATGATAAGCTTATCTGCTTTAGGAACTGATGCAATAATTGCATGTAGTTCTTCATAAAACTTATCCTTGACGTCATCCTGGTTTGTCATAGTTGGTGCATACGCGCTAATGATGGTGGCATGTTTCCTTCCATAAAGCAGGGGGATCTTGACCGTCATGAGTCGGTCATTTATTCCCTGTGGGGGCCCTGCTAACTTGCCGACAATTGCTGTTTTGATTGCAAATCCAGCCCCTGCTTCTCGTCTTTCTTCAGTTCCTCTTCCGCTCCAATAGAATGTATAACCTGCACCCTTTTCGCAAAGTTGGCCCTCGCCTGCAAGTCGAGTTTCACTCAGTGCTGCTATGTCAATGTTGTACGAGTATCTGGCCAGTTCTCTCCCAATCAGGACAGTTCGCCTCTCAGGTCTGTTTGCGTTAAAGTCTTTGTCAAGGAGAGTGCGCACATTCCATGCGACTAGAATGAGGGGGAAAAATATGTCCTTTCTTTTTCTTATGTGTCGCCCGCCGAAGTAGGGTACCCACCAACCGCGGTAAGCTGGTTAGGTAATGGTGGAGCAGTCAATGTTTAGGGCACCTTTTCTAGCCCCTTCCTCATGCCATGGAGGTGAGCAGTGCTTTCCTAAAGAGGGCTGCTCAGACACTCAGGGGGCTGCCGAATCCCACTGCTACTCCGATCAGTGGAAAACGACCATATGGCCCGAGCCGCCTGTGTGTAGGTCTGCGACTACGACTGCCAGCGTACCCACGCCTGCCGCTTCGCCGCTCGCCCATCGCCACAGGACTTCTTGTGAGTGGATGGATGAATGGATGGATGAAAGAGTGACTTGCACAGTGATTTGGTTTAAAGTGAAGAAGAGTTGCGCAATTCGTTGACCTCACTCTCTCACCTGGGTCCATCTGAAATCCAGTGGCAAGACAAGTCAAGACGACTGGAGATGAAGTCAGGTGCAGTGGATGACCAGGGCTTTCTACGTGCCTCGCCGTGTTCCTTACGCTCCACAGCGCGTTGCTGGTAATCGCCGTCATGCCCGTTGAACTAACAGGTGGTTTCTTCCGTGCAGTCTATCGAATCCAGTCTTCGCATGCATGGGTAGACAGACCCTAACTCACCGAAAGTTTATAACCAGTCGGCTACCCTCACCTAGTTTAGCCGGCCTGTCAAAGCCGTTTCCCGGGGGGTGGCCGCTGTCACATGCTGACAGCTACGAGGAGCCACAGGTGAGAGCTGGATGCCAGGTTTGGACCAAAGGTGGCCGAGCTACCCTGAAAAGGGCATGACAGCTCCTTCACCAAAGGTACTACCAATACCTGACCCCCCCCCCCCCCCCCCCGCTAGAAGGCACACGACGTCAAGGGGATGTAACAACTTGTACATCGGGACACAAACAACCCACTGTATGTTGCCTTCGCTTGTCTGAAACCGTCAAGTAAATGTTGGCCTGTCGATTGATGGTAAATGCTGACCCGTCGATTGACGGTAAATGTTGACCCGTCGATTGACAGTAAGTACTGACCTGTCGATTGACGGTAAATATTGGCCTGTCGATTGGCTGTAAATGTTGGCCTGTCGATTGACGGTAAGTGCGTGCCCGTCGATTGACGGTAAATGTTGGCCCGTCGATTGACGGTAAGTACTTACCTGTCGATTGATTGTAAATTTTGGCCCGTCGATTGACTGTAAATGCTGGCCTGTAGATTGACGGTAAGTGTTGGCCTGTCGATTGACGGTAAATGTTGGCCTGCCGATTGACGGAAAATGTTGGCCCGTCGATTGACGGTAAATGTTGGCCTGTCGATTGACGGTAAATGTTGGCCTGTCGATTGACGGTAAATGTTGGCCCGTCGATTGACGGTAAGTACTTACCTGTCGATTGATTTTAAATGTTGGCCCGTCGATTGACGGTAAATGCTGGCCTGTCGATTGACGGTAAGTGTTGGCCTGTCGATTGACGGTAAATGTTGGCCTGCCGATTGACGGTAAATTTTGGCCCATTGATTGACGGTAAATGTTGGCCTGTCGATTGACGGTAAATGTTGGCCTGCCGATTGACGGAAAATGTTGGCCCGTCGATTGACGGTAAATGTTGGCCTGTCGATTGACGGTAAATGTTGGCCTGTCGATTGACGGTAAATGTTGGCCCGTCGATTGACGGTAAGTACTTACCTGTCGATTGATTTTAAATGTTGGCCCGTCGATTGACGGTAAATGCTGGCCTGTCGATTGACGGTAAGTGTTGGCCTGTCGATTGACGGTAAATGTTGGCCTGCCGATTGACGGTAAATTTTGGCCCATTGATTGACGGTAAATGTTGGCCTGTCGATTGACGGTAAATGTTGGCCCGTCGATTGACGGTAAATGGTGGCCTGTCGATAGACGGTAAATGTTGGCCTGTCGATTGACGGTAAATGTTGGCCTGTCGATTGACGATAAATGTTGGCCTGTCGATTGACGGTAAATGTTGGCCTGTCGATAGACGGTAAATGTTGGCCTGTCGATTGACGGTAAATGTTGGCCTGTCGATTGACGATAAATGTTGGCCTGTCGATTGACGGTAAATGTTGGCCTGTCGATTGACGATAAATGTTGGCCTGTCGATTGACGGTAAATGTTGGCCCGTCGATTGACGGTAAGTACTTACCTGTCGATTGATTTTAAATGTTGGCCCGTCGATTGACGGTAAATGCTGGCCTGTCGATTGACGGTAAGTGTTGGCCTGTCGATTGACGGTAAATGTTGGCCTGCCGATTGACGGTAAATGTTGGCCTGTCGATAGACGGTAAATGTTGGCCTGTCGATTGACGGTAAATGTTGGCCTGTCGATTGACGATAAATGTTGGCCTGTCGATTGACGGTAAATGTTGGCCTGTCGATAGACGGTAAATGTTGGCCTGTCGATTGACGGTAAATGTTGGCCTGTCGATTGACGATAAATGTTGGCCTGTCGATTGACGGTAAATGTTGGCCTGTCGATTGACGATAAATGTTGGCCTGTCCAGTGGCGTACTAAGGGGGGTGCGAGGGGCGGTCCGCCCCGGGTGACAGACAAGAAGGGGGTACCATCGGACACTAATAATAAATTATTTACTGTTAAAATGCTACTTACTAGTTTGTTTATTTATTGGTTCTGGGTGTGTCATAGGTAACATCCGCCCCGTGTGCCAAGTACTTTAGAGATGCCTCTGGGCCTGTCGATTGTCGGTAAAAATGCTGGCCCGTCGATGACAGTCAACCCAAATACAATTTACAAATATCTTTACATGAGAACGACCATTTACTACAGTGGTTCCCAAAGTGGGCGGTACCTCTTCCCTGGTGGCGTTGAGAGGATTCAAGGGGCGATAAGGAAAAATTGGGCGGCAGGGTTGGGTGGTGGCGTTAAATAGTAAGGGATGGATGAGGATTTCACAGGCTAAATTCAACAATATTACTCAATATAACACTTACATGTAAAATCGTTTTGATGTCACAAGGCCCTGACGAGAGCGCTTAAATGAAGAAAGTAGACTGAACAAACCCGAACCTACCGCTGCTCCCTAACTTTGTTCGTTGCAGTTTCTCATACACCTTATAGCTTTGGTTCACAACATCAGTGAGGTGAGGACGAGGTAGGAAAGACAGATTGCGGAGTAGTTGTATTATTAAGATCATTAGGCAAAGCATAATTTCGTCTATATTTGTCATCCTGAGCTGAGGTAACAATTGCCGATCATACATTCTAGTGTTTCAGTCAATACCCTTTAGCTCCCGGAGGAGCATAGGCCTTCAACAAACACATGCCAAGTCTTCCTGTCCTGTACCATCCGCTCTAGTTCTTTCCATGTTTTCCTCATCATTTTCACCTCTGCAACCAGTTCTCTTCTCCAAGTGTTTTTTGGTCTACCTCTGCCTCTTTTTCCCTGTGGATTCCAGAACAAAGACTGCCTTGTAATGCTATCAACAGGTTTCCTCAATGTGTGTCCTATCCATCACCATCGTCTCCTTCTCAGCTCTTGTTCCACTGGCACTTGTCTGGTTCTTGTCATCAATTCCACATTTGTGACTTTGTCATACCATTTCAGTCCTATTCTACGCAAGCACCTGTTTATAAAAGTCTGTAGCTTTTTAGTTGTTGTTTTTGTTGCTCTCCAAGTCTCAGAGCCATACAATAGGACTGACTTGACATTTGAATTGAAGATTCTTATCTTCGTGTTGGACTTGATTTCTCTTGTTCTCCGTGTTTCCCAATGCAATGAAAGCTCCTCTTGCTTTTTTTATTCTTATTTTGATATAATTGTCTGTCCCTCCAACTCTGTCTATATTACTGCCAAGATATGTGTACGATTCTACATCCTTTAGTGATGTTTCTTCAAGTTCAACCTTGTTATCATTTCTTGCATTTATTCTCATAATCTTTGTCTTTTTCCTGTGTATTTTCAGGCCCACTTGTTGTGACCTCTCATCGAGAATTTTCATTTTCTCTTGCATCTGATTATGGTAATGGGACAGAAGAGCCAAGTCATTTGCAAAATCCAGATCATCAAGCTGTTTAGTAAGATTCCACTGAATTCCATTTCTGTTGTGTGGTGTCGATGTTTTCATAACCCAATCTATTGCTAGTGAGAAAAGAAATGGAGACAAGAGGAATCCCTGTCTCACTCCCTTCCTAATCCCAAACGGTTCTGTAAGCTGTTCTTCATGAAGAACTCTGCATGTCACGTCTTCATAGGTTTTCCTTATTAAGTTAATGATTTTCAGGGAACTCCATAATGCCTCATCAATTTCCAAAGTGATTCTCTGTCTACACTGTCAAATGCCTTTTCATAGTCCACGAATCCGATATATAGCGGTGAATTCCATTCCAGACTTTGTTCAACTATTATTCTCAATGTGGCTATCTGGTCTGTAAAGGATATGTTTTGTCGAAAACCTGCGTGTTCATCTCTCAGTTGCTTGTCTATGGACTCTCTTAATCTCTCAAGGATGATTCTGTTTAATACTTTTCCTCGCACTGATAGTAACATTATTCCTCAATAATTTGTGCACTCTTGTAAATTTCCCTTCTTAGGCAACTTGACCACATAACCTTCCTGTGACAAAACGTGTTGTACATCTACTTTTGCGCCCTTCTCTCTCTCCTTTATCGTCCTATTATTTGACATATTTCCTGCACCTACATTATTTTTGCTCCTACCACTACCAGACTTGTTTACTTTTCGCCAGGTGAATCGTAATAATACCAGGCTAATAAGACAGGTTAGCAGATAATACGTTTATCACTTAACTCGTCTAGCCACCTATGATAGAGGCGATCCTTATTGATCCAATGTGGTCCCGACCACTCCTCAGAACAATACGACCCTGCAGAGTACAGAAAGAAAGCCATATTGTTTTTCTAAGCCGCCGGCGATCCGTATCTGTCCGGCTGGCGGATGCATGAAAACACAGGTGATATACGTAATCGCTTCTGCTGGCCCATCTTTGTATCAATATTACCGATAATCTGTCTGGGGAGACAATATAATGGAAAAGCGTCTAGACGGGAAATAAGTTCACAGATTTGTTGGTGAGTTGGCTTAATTTGAGAGCCATAATAGACTTTGACGTCGGAGGTACAATCTGGGATTTGAACTGAGAAATGGAAATATGATCTAGCGAAATCAGAGTCACAGATCAGACTGCATCGCCACGTCAAGCTAGCTATTCACCAGAGCCAGAAGGATCGGACAAAGGATTCCAAAATTATAAGTGACAGATCGAAGTATTTGGGCAACTTTGAAACTTAAAAGTAAACCCGCATCTTTTAAATACAAAGACTGGCAACTTAAAGGACCAGGACAGAGTATTTTGGCAACGTTGAAACTTAAAAGTAAACCCGCATTTTTAAATACAAAGACTGGAGACCTAAGGAATCAGATCACCCGTCGTAAGAGGAATACTAAAATTTCGCAGACCAAGTGATTCGAAAGCATCTAGCCTAAAGTGCTGTGTCCATTATAAACTGTGTCAGGAGATTGTGTTCTCAAAAGTTACTTTGAGTTCGTGGAACGAAGCTATTAGACTGTACTTGTTATCGAAGCTGCAAGTCTAAAGTTCCTACACTACTAGTTGTGAGTTAAAAGCAGGGAATCAACACTAACCGCATAAATTAGACAAGTTGTGTGAAGAAGTGCCCTCATCACAAAAGAACTGACGAAACCATGGCTGCAGGACTCACTTAGACCAGCTAAGTTTATTAAGGAAACAGCAAAAGGACAATTGTTTTTTTATATCCTCAAACCAAGTATCAGTAAAGACAAATTTTATTTTCATCTAAAATTCACTATCATTCCATCGCTATTTTAATCTGTTAAAACTAATTGATTATTAAATTTGTTACATGTTATTTTAAAACTAAAAAAATCATTGTTTATTCAGTTATTATAGGTATGAAAGCATACATATGAGCAAGACTCTTTAATATATATATATATATATATATATATATATATATATATATATATATATATATATATATATATATATATATATATATATATATATATATATATATATATATATATATATATATATATACACACATCTAGACATATTTTTACATTGAGCTAATACTTTTAAAAGAATTTCCCTGGATTTACACCAGCTGGGGGCTTGAACGGGCTAAAACCATTGATTAATTCTTAACAAAAGGCGACGGATCAGACATAAGTTAATTGTGATCTGCCCTATGCAGCATTGTTCTTGACTTCTGAAAACATCTTGTGAAATTCCCTTGAGATAGAAGCGTCATTATCCTTCTATCTACAACTCTGCCAAGAGTAATCTTGTGCGAAGGTAGACACATTTGAAGACCCGTATTAGATACTCTTGAGTGTTGGCCACGGGTTAACCACTACTACAGAGCTAAGGGGAGGCAATCCGTGACACTTCCTTCCATTCTCCTGGTATTTCCTCTCTCTCCCAGACTTTGCCAAATAGTTTGTATAATATCTCTGTAGAAGAATCAATATTTTCTAGTGTTTACCGGTTTTAATATCGGTGAGTGTCCACTAGCACGGTGTGTCCGAATGTACATTTTTGCAGGAAGCTGACGACATTAGATATCTGCAGGTAGGGTTACCATATCGGTCAACGCAAAAATGGAGGACAATTCTCAATTTTTAGTCATGAAAAGGGGGACAAGGGCGGACATTATAGTGAAATTTCTTCAAACTGAAGAACTGATCAAAACACTTAGTATCATCAATTTGTACACCTTTTTCCATCAACAATTTTATACTCATTTCTACATCTTCCCAGGAGATACCTTCAAGATCTAGCCACTTAAACCCAGAAAATTCCCGAAAAGGCTGCATCCACATCTTTAAATAATCTAAACATCCTTTATACAGTGCTTCTACATTGCACTGAAACTGTTGATCCTCAGATTTGTAGCCATCACTTTCCATTAGCTTTAGCATGTCCTTCACCTTGAGTGGCATGACATTGATATCCTTTCTTTCTTGAAGGAGGTCTTACAAGGATGACAGGATTTTCATGACATCAGTAAGGGAGTTATCTTCCTTTTCCAATTTGCTAATGTGAGCATGAAATACACTAATTAGGGACTGAACATGCCGTAAATAGATTTCACTTAATGGACCCTCAAAAAACTTTTTCAGTACAGCTGGTGGTTTGTTCTGTGAAAGAAAGAATGTCTTGAGAGCTGGAAACATTTGTAGAAGTCTTTGAACAGCTGGAAATAAAGACAGCCACCGTGTTTTGCTGTGGTTAAGGAGTTGCTGGTATTCTACATCAAAAATACTCACAGAACTCTTATAGGGACTCAACACGGACAGTGTAAATTGAAAAGTAATTATTAATCTTTTAAAAAAAATGTGTGGGGTACCGCCAGAGTGAAGAAACAACGTCCAATCACTGGAAATGCGGACAAAACAGGGAATTCACAAAAATGTGCGAACAGTAATTTTTACCCCCAAAATTAGGACGTGTCCGCATAAATGAGGACGTATGGTCACCCTATCTGCAGGTGTTTCGTAAATGACCAACTTTGCTGTGTTGCAGATTTGATTATATCAGTATTTATGAGGGCTAGTAATCACGTGATATCCATGATACGTTAATCAACAATAGGAAAGTTTCAACAGACCCAAGCATATAACCAACGGTGTTATTTATCGTTGTTTTTAAAATGTAATGCAGGGAAATTGAGGACAGGTTGGGGATGGGGGGTCCGGGAATGTGCTGTAAGAGCTAAGGAGGCGGTGACCCGATAACGTTCGGGGGACACTGATTTAGAACAAACATCATGACGGGACAACACGGAACAAAACGGGACCCCCTCACCTCCCCCCCCCCCCCTCTCCCCCCTCCCCCCCCCCCCCCCCCTACCCCCTCTCGCCCTCCCCCCCCCCCCCCCCCTCCCCCCCCCCCCCCCCCCCCCCCCCTCCCCCCCCCTCCCCCCAACCCTCCCCCTCCCCCCCTCCCCCCCCCCCCCCCCCCCCCCCCCCCCCCCCCTCCCCGCCCCCCCCCCCACCCCCCCCCCGCCCCCCAAGACGAGACGATTAATGTTTTTTTTTTTTTGTTATAGTAATTTTTTCTGGCACTTAATGTCACATAATAGTTTGTATTGTCCGATTTAAAAAAAAAAAAAATGAAACTGCAGGTCATTAATTAATGGATAATGTTGCTAATGTCTGCTATTACATTATTATATTATTGCTAATGTCTGCTATTACATTATTATATTATTGCTGATGTCTGCTATTACATTGTTATATTATTGCTTGATGCATGTTGTTACACGATTCAATTACGCTCCACTGAGTCTTCTCCTCTGTCATTCCCTCTCATATAACCACAACTATTTCTCTCATATAACCACAACTATTTCTCTCATATAACCACAACTATTTCTCTCATACAACCACACCGATGTTTCTCATAAAATTAGCAATATGTCTCAGGCTTCTATCGTCGATCTTATCAAATCATTTCTATTTCTTTCATAAAGTGGAAGGTCTGTCTCAGGCTCTTCTTATCGTTCTCATATACTCGTAATTACATTTATTTCTCTCATAAAAATAGCGATTTATATTATATTCTAATTTCTCGAATATAACCACATCTATTTCTCTCGTAAGGTAGGCGGCCTATCTCAGGCTTACCGTATTACTCTAATATAACCACTTATGTTTCTCTCTCAAAGTTGACAATTTGTCATAGGCTTCTCTCATTACTCTCATATAACCACATAGTTGAATGTCTCTCTCATCCTTCTCTCATTACTCTCATATAACCACATAGTTGAATGTCTCTCTCAGGCTTCTCTCATTACTCTCATATAACCACATAGTTGAATGTCTCTCTCATCCTTCTCTCATTACTCTCATATAACCACATAGTTGAATGTCTCTCTCATCCTTCTCTCATTACTCTCATATAACCACATAGTTGAATGTCTCTCTCAGGCTTCTCTCATTACTCTCATATAACCACATAGTTGAATGTCTCTCTCATCCTTCTCTCATTACTCTCATATAACCACATAGTTGAATGTCTCTCTCAGGCTTCTCTCATTACTCTCATATAACCACATAGTTGAATGTCTCTCTCATCCTTCTCTCATTACTGTCATATAACCACATAGTTGAATGTCTCTCTCAGGCTTCTCTCATTACTCTCATATAACCACATAGTTGAATGTCTCTCTCAGGCTTCTCTCACTACTCTCATATAACCACATAGTTGAATGTCTCTCTCATCCTTCTCTCATTACTCTCATATAACCACATAGTTGAATGTCTCTCTCAGGCTTCTCTCATTACTCTCATATAACCACATAGTTGAATGTCTCTCTCATCCTTCTCTCATTACTCTCATATAACCACATAGTTGAATGTCTCTCTCATCCTTCTCTCACTACTCTCATATAACCACATAGTTGAATGTCTCTCTCAGGCTTCTCTCATTACTCTCATATAACCACATAGTTGAATGTCTCTCTCAGGCTTCTCTCATTACTCTCATATAACCACATAGTTGAATGCCTCTCTCATCCTTCTCTCACTACTCTCATATAACCACATAGTTGAATGTCTCTCTCATCCTTCTCTCATTACTCTCATATAACCACATAGTTGAATGTCTCTCTCAACCTTCTCTCATTACTCTCATATAACCACATAGTTGAATGTCTCTCTCATCCTTCTCTCATTACTCTCATATAACCACATAGTTGAATGTCTCTCTCATCCTTCTCTCACTACTCTCATATAACCACATAGTTGAATGTCTCTCTCAGGCTTCTCTCATTACTCTCATATAACCACATAGTTGAATGTCTCTCTCATCCTTCTCTCACTACTCTCATATAACCACATAGTTGAATGTCTCTCTCAGGCTTCTCTCATTACTCTCATATAACCACATAGTTGAATGTCTCTCTCATCCTTCTCTCATTACTCTCATATAACCACATAGTTGAATGTCTCTCTCATCCTTCTCTCACTACTCTCATATAACCACATAGTTGAATGTCTCTCTCATCCTTCTCTCACTACTCTCATATAACCACATAGTTGAATGTCTCTCTCATCGTTCTCTCATTACTCTCATATAACCACATAGTTGAATGTCTCTCTCATCCTTCTCTCATTACTCTCATATAACCACATAGTTGAATGTCTCTCTCAGGCTTCTCTCATTACTCTCATATAACCACATAGTTGAATGTCTCTCTCAGGCTTCTCTCATTACTCTCATATAACCACATAGTTGAATGTCTCTCTCATCCTTCTCTCATTACTCTCATATAACCACATAGTTGAATGTCTCTCTCAGGCTTCTCTCATTACTCTCATATAACCACATAGTTGAATGTCTCTCTCATCCTTCTCTCATTACTCTCATATAACCACATAGTTGAATGTCTCTCTCATCCTTCTCTCATTACTCTCATATAACCACATAGTTGAATGTCTCTCTCAGGCTTCTCTCATTACTCTCATATAACCACATAGTTGAATGTCTCTCCCATCCTTCTCTCATTATTCTCATATAACCACATAGTTGAATGTCTCTCTCATCCTTCTCTCACTACTCTCATATAACCACATAGTTGAATGTCTCTCTCAGGCTTCTCTCATTACTCTCATATAACCACATAGTTGAATGTCTCTCTCATCCTTCTCTCACTACTCTCATATAACCACATAGTTGAATGTCTCTCTCATCCTTCTCTCATTACTCTCATATAACCACATAGTTGAATGTCTCTCTCATCCTTCTCTCACTACTCTCATATAACCACATAGTTGAATGTCTCTCTCATCCTTCTCTCATTACTCTCATATAACCACATAGTTGAATGTCTCTCTCATCCTTCTCTCACTACTCTCATATAACCACATAGTTTAATGTCTCTCTCAGGCTTCTCTCATTACTCTCATATAACCACATAGTTGAATGTCTCTCTCATCCTTCTCTCACTACTCTCATATAACCACATAGTTGAATGTCTCTCTCAGGCTTCTCTCATTACTCTCATATAACCACATAGTTGAATGTCTCTCTCATCCTTCTCTCATTACTCTCATATAACCACATAGTTGAATGTCTCTCTCATCCTTCTCTCACTACTCTCATATAACCACATAGTTGAATGTCTCTCTCATCCTTCTCTCACTACTCTCATATAACCACATAGTTGAATGTCTCTCTCATCGTTCTCTCATTACTCTCATATAACCACATAGTTGAATGTCTCTCTCATCCTTCTCTCATTACTCTCATATAACCACATAGTTGAATGTCTCTCTCAGGCTTATCTCATTACTCTCATATAACCACATAGTTGAATGTCTCTCTCAGGCTTCTCTCATTACTCTCATATAACCACATAGTTGAATGTCTCTCTCATCCTTCTCTCATTACTCTCATATAACCACATAGTTGAATGTCTCTCTCAGGCTTATCTCATTACTCTCATATAACCACATAGTTGAATGTCTCTCTCAGGCTTCTCTCATTACTCTCATATAACCACATAGTTGAATGTCTCTCTCATCCTTCTCTCATTACTCTCATATAACCACATAGTTGAATGTCTCTCTCAGGCTTCTCTCATTACTCTCATATAACCACATAGTTGAATGTCTCTCTCATCCTTCTCTCATTACTCTCATATAACCACATAGTTGAATGTCTCTCTCATCCTTCTCTCATTACTTTCATATAACCACATAGTTGAATGTCTCTCTCAGGCTTCTCTCATTACTCTCATATAACCACATAGTTGAATGTCTCTCTCATCCTTCTCTCATTATTCTCATATAACCACATAGTTGAATGTCTCTCTCATCCTTCTCTCATTACTTTCATATAACCACATAGTTGAATGTCTCTCTCAGGCTTCTCTCACTACTCTCATATAACCACATAGTTGAATGTCTCTCTCATCCTTCTCTCACTACTCTCATATAACCACATAGTTGAATGTCTCTCTCATCCTTCTCTCATTACTCTCATATAACCACATAGTTGAATGTCTCTCTCATCCTTCTCTCATTACTCTCATATAACCACATAGTTGAATGTCTCTCTCATCCTTCTCTCATTACTCTC
Source organism: Oreohelix idahoensis (assembly GCA_024509875.1). Classification (NCBI taxonomy): domain Eukaryota; kingdom Metazoa; phylum Mollusca; class Gastropoda; order Stylommatophora; family Oreohelicidae; genus Oreohelix; species Oreohelix idahoensis. The sequence goes on along the minus strand of JAMPIV010012294.1, from coordinate 134,477 downwards.
ATATAACCACATAGTTGAATGTCTCTCTCAGGCTTCTCTCATTACTCTCATATAACCACATAGTTGAATGTCATCTCAGGCTTCTCTCATTACTCTCATATAACCACATAGTTGAATGTCTCTCTCATCCTTCTCTCACTACTCTCATATAACCACATAGTTGAATGTCTCTCTCATCCTTCTCTCACTACTCTCATATAACCACATAGTTGAATGTCTCTCTCATCCTTCTCTCACTACTCTCATATAACCACATAGTTGAATGTCTCTCTCATCGTTCTCTCATTACTCTCATATAACCACATAGTTGAATGTCTCTCTCATCCTTCTTTCATTACTCTCATATAACCACATAGTTGAATGTCTCTCTCAGGCTTCTCTCATTACTCTCATATAACCACATAGTTGAATGTCTCTCTCAGGCTTCTCTCATTACTCTCATATAACCACATAGTTGAATGTCTCTCTCATCCTTCTCTCATTACTCTCATATAACCACATAGTTGAATGTCTCTCTCAGGCTTCTCTCATTACTCTCATATAACCACATAGTTGAATGTCTCTCTCATCCTTCTCTCATTACTCTCATATAACCACATAGTTGAATGTCTCTCTCATCCTTCTCTCATTACTCTCATATAACCACATAGTTGAATGTCTCTCTCAGGCTTCTCTCATTACTCTCATATAACCACATAGTTGAATGTCTCTCCCATCCTTCTCTCATTATTCTCATATAACCACATAGTTGAATGTCTCTCTCATCCTTCTCTCACTACTCTCATATAACCACATAGTTGAATGTCTCTCTCAGGCTTCTCTCATTACTCTCATATAACCACATAGTTGAATGTCTCTCTCAGGCTTCTCTCACTACTCTCATATAACCACATAGTTGAATGTCTCTCTCATCCTTCTCTCATTACTCTCATATAACCACATAGTTGAATGTCTCTCTCTCATCCTTCTCTCACTACTCTCATATAACCACATAGTTGAATGTCTCTCTCATCCTTCTCTCATTACTCTCATATAACCACATAGTTGAATGTCTCTCTCATCCTTCTCTCACTACTCTCATATAACCACATAGTTTAATGTCTCTCTCAGGCTTCTCTCATTACTCTCATATAACCACATAGTTGAATGTCTCTCTCATCCTTCTCTCACTACTCTCATATAACCACATAGTTGAATGTCTCTCTCAGGCTTCTCTCATTACTCTCATATAACCACATAGTTGAATGTCTCTCTCATCCTTCTCTCATTACTCTCATATAACCACATAGTTGAATGTCTCTCTCATCCTTCTCTCACTACTCTCATATAACCACATAGTTGAATGTCTCTCTCATCCTTCTCTCACTACTCTCATATAACCACATAGTTGAATGTCTCTCTCATCGTTCTCTCATTACTCTCATATAACCACATAGTTGAATGTCTCTCTCATCCTTCTCTCATTACTCTCATATAACCACATAGTTGAATGTCTCTCTCAGGCTTATCTCATTACTCTCATATAACCACATAGTTGAATGTCTCTCTCAGGCTTCTCTCATTACTCTCATATAACCACATAGTTGAATGTCTCTCTCATCCTTCTCTCATTACTCTCATATAACCACATAGTTGAATGTCTCTCTCAGGCTTATCTCATTACTCTCATATAACCACATAGTTGAATGTCTCTCTCAGGCTTCTCTCATTACTCTCATATAACCACATAGTTGAATGTCTCTCTCATCCTTCTCTCATTACTCTCATATAACCACATAGTTGAATGTCTCTCTCAGGCTTCTCTCATTACTCTCATATAACCACATAGTTGAATGTCTCTCTCATCCTTCTCTCATTACTCTCATATAACCACATAGTTGAATGTCTCTCTCATCCTTCTCTCATTACTTTCATATAACCACATAGTTGAATGTCTCTCTCAGGCTTCTCTCATTACTCTCATATAACCACATAGTTGAATGTCTCTCTCATCCTTCTCTCATTATTCTCATATAACCACATAGTTGAATGTCTCTCTCATCCTTCTCTCATTACTTTCATATAACCACATAGTTGAATGTCTCTCTCAGGCTTCTCTCACTACTCTCATATAACCACATAGTTGAATGTCTCTCTCATCCTTCTCTCACTACTCTCATATAACCACATAGTTGAATGTCTCTCTCATCCTTCTCTCATTACTCTCATATAACCACATAGTTGAATGTCTCTCTCATCCTTCTCTCATTACTCTCATATAACCACATAGTTGAATGTCTCTCTCATCCTTCTCTCATTACTCTCATATAACCACATAGTTGAATGTCTCTCTCAGGCTTCTCTCATTACTCTCATATAACCACATAGTTGAATGTCATCTCAGGCTTCTCTCATTACTCTCATATAACCACATAGTTGAATGTCTCTCTCATCCTTCTCTCACTACTCTCATATAACCACATAGTTGAATGTCTCTCTCATCCTTCTCTCACTACTCTCATATAACCACATAGTTGAATGTCTCTCTCATCCTTCTCTCATTACTCTCATATAACCTTATAGTTGAATGTCTCTCTCATCCTTCTCTCATTACTGTCATATAACCACATAGTTGAATGTCTCTCTCAGGCTTCTCTCATTACTCTCATATAACCACATAGTTGAATGTCTCTCTCATCCTTCTCTCATTACTCTCATATAACCACATAGTTGAATGTCTCTCTCATCCTTCTCTCATTACTCTCATATAACCACATAGTTGAATGTCTCTCTCAGGCTTATCTCATTACTCTCATATAACCACATAGTTGAATGTCTCTCTCAGGCTTCTCTCATTACTCTCATATAACCACATAGTTGAATGTCTCTCTCATCCTTCTCTCACTACTCTCATATAACCACATAGTTGAATGTCTCTCTCATCCTTCTCTCACTACTCTCATATAACCACATAGTTGAATGTCTCTCTCAGGCTTCTCTCATTACTCTCATATAACCACATAGTTGAATGTCATCTCAGGCTTCTCTCATTACTCTCATATAACCACATAGTTGAATGTCTCTCTCATCCTTCTCTCATTACTCTCATATAACCACATAGTTGAATGTCGTCTCAGGCTTCTCCCATTACTCTCCAATTAAAGATAAAGCATTATTCCACTGCTGATACTGGTGTAGGGGAGTAGATAAATACAGATTTGACTATACTAAGTCCAGCTTCATGAGGTGTGGGTTCCATTCCTCGCTCATTCTGCCTTCCTTAATTCAAGAGCAGAGTCAGGTACTTATTTTCAGCTGAGTTAACTGGAGCGTGACGGTAGTAAGTTTATAACTCGGTAACTTTCGCTTGAGAAGCAAGAGCTCTAACCACTCTATCTAATTCTATCATAAACTTAGCCATCTACTTCAAGCTTCTCTCATATAACCACAACTATTTCTCTCATATAACCACATCTATTTCTCTCATATAACCACATTTCTCTCATATAACCATATCTATTTCTCTCATATAACCACATTTCTCTCATATAACCACATCTATTTCTCTCATATAACCATATTTCTCTCATATAACCACATCTATTTCTCTCATATAACCACATTTCTCTCATATAACCATATCTATTTCTCTCATATAACCACATTTCTCTCATATAACCACATCTATTTCTCTCATATAACCATATTTCTCTCATATAACCACATCTATTTCTCTCATATAACCACATTTCTCTGATATAACCACATCTATTTCTCTCATATAACCACATCTATTTCTCTCATATAACCACATCTATTTCTCTCATATAACCACATCTATTTCTCTCATATAACCACATCTATTTCTCTCATATAACCACATCTATTTCTCTCATATAACCACATCTATTTCTCTTGTAACAGCGTTATATCACTAGGTGGCAGATGGCAGGCCTAGTGACGTAGTCTATATTTTGTAAACTTCTTCGCTTTATCTTCCAAGTTCAAGTTAATATTATTACTGGTTAACTCCGCCAGAGGTGGTCATTCTTGGATGATGCTAATACTTTTTCTCCTTGTATAACCCAGGCTGGTTCTATCCCTTCTTGGATCTTACAGTGACTTCTCATATAGTGGTAGTTTAAATAAACATGGCATACGTTCAGCAACTTGCAAAGATGACATCGACTCCTAGCTGATCTATCAAAACTTTTAATAACTTAATACTGTAACAGGCGTGATGAGTCGTTAAAATAACAGATCTTGCATAAAATCATACATTGGATCCTTTGAACAACAGGGGTACTTCATACATGAGCTCTATGTCTTGTAAACTTTCATATTCCTCTTCTTCATATTAACTCCTGTAGACATTCTTAGTTTTCCCAAATCTGCTACTATTTACTTGTGGTACCTATGCTCCTCAATAGCATACCATCTGTTATATATATATATAAACTTATAGGTTTCCCTTATGAACCTGTCGGCGTCTGAGGCCTAATGGATATGAACGCAGTTTCATAATCCAGATATACCAGGTTCGAAACCTGCTGCAGGCGGTTTGGTAGCAGATCGCTTTGTGTGGATTTTAACAATGGTATAAGCGCCGTACCGTTCAGAAAGCAATGGCAAACTACTGAACGTAAAAATTGCCTAGAAAAATCACAAAACAGCCAATAAAAGCTGGGGTTGATTGCCACGTCCTGTAAAGGATAAGCAACTAACTTTTTTATGAACCTAGTCAGACCTGCATCTATAACCGTCCCTGGAAAACAAAATCAATCTGATGCAATATATATACTGAAGCACATTAAAAACGCACCACCTGTATAATCCAGGAACAGAGTGTGAAATGTAAATATAAGTGTGTACAAGTTTACATATTTGGAATCTTTATTCATTTTCCTATGAATCCATGCTGGTCATTAATTTGTACATTTGATTGTTATGAAATTCATTGCATTCTGTGCAGGCAAGGGAGAAAACCAAAAATACAAAAAAATGCACGTGCGTTATCCTGCTGGAGAAGCTGCAAGTCTGGATAAATTGTGAACGCAGGAGCAACCAGTGCATCCAGAACCTCATCTCGATATGTCACAGCATTAACATTTCCACGGAAGACGTGAAGAGGCAAGCGATGGTGAAAACTGAATCCTCCCCAAATGTGAATACTGCCACCTCGAAATCGGTTGACACAGCAATCTGCAAAGCGCTCTTCACACCGTCGCTAAATCCGCATACGTCCATCTGCAAAGGATATGTTGAATCTGTTCTCTTCTGTGAATAGGACAGCATTCAACTGCAGTCTAGTCCATCTGATATGTTGCTCTGCCCATTGCAGGCGCTGCTAACGATGTCTGTGAGTCAAGTTTGGCCCAACATAAGGTCGTCTTGCAGTAAGGCCTGTATCTCTGAGTCGTCGTATGACTGTCATTCGAGAGACTTGCCCATGTCTACCCACTATTGCTCTTGCTATTTGACTTGCCGGGAGAGTCAATTCCTTAGGTGACTCAGCACAATATGACGATCTTGCGCAGGGGTAGTAACTCGTGGTTGGCCACTCCGAAGTCTATCCCGGGCACTGCCAGTGGTTCCGTAACGTTCATTGAGACGTACAATAGTGCTGTGGTGGCAATTCATCCTTCTGGCAATGGCCCGCGAGCTCATTCCGGTCTCCAACATACCAATGGCTCGTTGGCGGTCGTTTTCAGATAGTCGTGGCATTTCAAGCACATGTACTGGGTGTTTTGTCTCAACGGCCTTTTTATACCGAGTATACTGCCACAACGCGTACACATTTTCAGGGTCATAGCTGTTGAGAATCGTGTTGCACGTGTAACTTTCATCGTTTTTATGTAGTCTGTACACACACCCACGGGTTGAATCTTGCACTTTCCATTCCAGCAGCCATTCGCTCTCTACCGCATGGCAAACACGGGGAAAATCCATTCCCATACTTTTTTTTGCCAGCTTCTCGGCATCAGTATATATAATAGTGGTGCGTTTTTAATGTGCTTCAGTATATATATATATTTGTTCACCGTCAAATACTTACATGAGAGAGCATAATTTGTGGTTCTCATATAGGTCGATACTCACTGTTTCTTAAAAGTCGTATCTATTTCTTGGTACATTCATCTTTACTTAAAGTTCTCGTAGATCAACCTTTACTTAAAGTTGCTCCTCAATAATATACAGTTCCCTTCAAAGATTCCTAGCCTTCCGTTTCTTTATACATAGTCGTGAAATATTTAAAGCGAACCGGCAAATTGTGCTTCTACAAAAAAATTCCTGTAAATAAGAACCTATTTTGTGCATAATGTATTCACAATCCAATACTTACAGGATAGCATAATTGCTGATCTCCTTTTGAAATAAACTTCACTGTGAACCACAGAATCAATAACTATCTTCCGATAGAATAACACTAGCTGGACATATGTGTATACTCATAAAACAAAAAATACCCTGTCTATCAAACCACAGATGGTACAACTTGTCCGCACAGCAGCTCGAAATCTTCTCCGTCCTGATCATACACTCACTGACTAACCCAGGACTCACTAATGACCTCTGGTCATCCCAGCGTGGTGTGTTTTCTCGCCACTCGCTGATTCGCTAACCCAAATCTTTTTCATTAAATTTATTGGTCGAGCTATGCTGTTCTCGGACATTCTATTTACACCTCTAGATGATCACTCACTTTTAGCAAACGTGAGCTGTATCTTGAACTGTTGTCAGTTGCAATTATTTCTTCTATTCATTATTTTTTCTTGTGAGCTGTCTTAACTGTTTGTCTCACTCTAACCATAGCATGAATAATGCTAGCGCAAGCCTCACGGCGACACTCTCATATAACCACATGTTTCTCATATAACCAAATCTATTTCTCTCATATAACCGCACTTCTCTCATATAACCACAACTATTTCCCTCATATAACCACATTTCTCTCATATAACCACATCTATTTCTCTCAATAACCACATATATTTCTCTCATATAACCACATTTCTCTCATATAACCACATCTATTTCTCTCATATAACCACATCTATTTCTCTCACATAACCACATTTCTCTCATATCACATCTATTTTTCTCTTATAACCACATCTATTTCTCTCATATAACCATATTTCTCTCATATAACCAGATTTCTCTCATATAACCACATCTATTTCTCTCATATAACCACATCTATTTCTCTCACATAACCACATTTCTCTCATATCACATCTATTTCTCTCGTATAACCACATCTATTTCTCTCATATAACCACATCTATTTCTCTCATATAACCACATCTATTTCCCTTGTATAACCACATCTATTTCTCTCACATAACCACATTTCTCTCATATCACATTTATTTCTCTCGTATAACCACATCTATTTCTCTCATAACCACATCTATTTTTCTCATATAACCACATCTATTTCTCTAGTATACCACATCTATTTCTCTCATACAACCACATCTATTTCTCCCATATAACCACATCTATTTCTCTCATATAACCACATCTATTTCTCTCATATAACCACATCTATTTCTCTCACATAACCACATTTCTCTCATATCACATCTATTTCTCTCTATAACCACATCTATTTCTCTCATATAACCACATTTATGTCATAAAACCACATCTATTTCTCTCATATAAACACAGTTCTCTCATATTACCACATGTATTTCTCTCATATAACCACAGTTCTCTCATATTGCCACAGTTCTCTCATATAACCAATCTATTTCTCTTATATAACCATATTTCTCTCATATAACCACATCTTTTTGTCTTATAAAACCACATTTTTCTCACATCACATCTTTTTCTCTCATATAACGACATGTCTCTTATATAACCACATCTATTTCTCTCGTATAACCACATTTCTCTCACATAACCACATCTATTTCTCTCATAAAGTTGGCGTTCTCTTCGCGCTGTCGTTTAACGACATCTGTATCTCCGAGCTCTTGTGTAACCACATCTATTTCTCTCATAATGGTGACCCTCACTCTCCGAGCTCTCGTATAAGACACGTATATTTCTCCCATAATGTTGGCCTTCTCTCTCCGCACTCTGGTGTAACCACATTTATATCTCTTTAATGGTGACCCTCACACTCCGAGCTCTCGTAAAAGACATCTATTTCTCGCATAATGTTGGCCTTTTCTCTCCACACTCTTGTGTAACCACATTTATATCTCTATAATGGTGACCCTCACTCTCCGAGCTCTCATATAACCACCTCTATATCTCTGGTGACCCTCGCTCTCCGCACTCTTGTGTAACCACATATATGTCTCCCATAATGTTGGCATTCTCTCTCCAAGCTCTCGTATAACCACATCCATCTCAATAATATTTTTCTTGGCATGTCCACTAATCTAATGACACGCTACGCTGATTATGGGAGGCAATCGTTAGAAAATCAAAATCAAAGTAATGGCAAACAACCACATTCCTTAGTCCACTCGAGCTCAGTGTACTTATTTTTCTAAGAACACTCTCTGATATCAACTGGCATCTGTTGATGGTGGAAGACAGGATATAAAGATGAAAGGAAGGTAGGGTTACCTAACCCTAACTCTCTGATTTAAACTGGCATGTGTTGATGGCGGAAGACAAGATATAAAGATGAAAGGAAGTTAGGGTTGTCTAACCCTAACTCTCTTATATCAACTGGAATGTGCTGATGGCGAAAGACCGGATATAAAGATGAAAGGAAGATAGGGTTACCTAACCCTAACTCTCTGATATCAACTGGCATATGTTGTTGGCGGAAGACAGGATATAAAGATGAAAGGAAGGTAAGGTTACCTAACCCTAACTCTCTGATATCAACTGGCATGTGTTCAGGGCCGTAGATACGGCGGGGGATGGGGGAGGGGGTTCAAATATACCCCCCCCCTTCTAAGGAGGGAAATTGTACTGTACCGGTACCAAAATAGTGCATTTGAACAAATATTGGTATTAACCCCCCCCCCCTCCTCTTTATTAAGTCCTATCTACGGCCCTGCATGTGTTGATGTCGGAAGACAGGATGAAAGGAAGGTAGGTGTTATGATTAAAATTCATAACAATTGTGCCTATTATAGGTTTAGCTCAGCAGGGCTCTTTGTTTGTTTATTTTATACGGGTCACTGATAAAGTCAGGTGAGTGACGTTAAGCCGATATGCTTGGCTGGCTCACGTGATAGAAGAGAGGGGAGATTCGAGTGTGTGTCATGGCGAGTGGACGTAATGTGTTTGAGCTCCTGATTGTTAAAGTGTTAAAAATGGAGTTCTTTTATCACTTATACATCAAGATCTTTGGTGAGGTGTATCTAGTCATCTGTATCTTTTTGGACAAGAAGTGTAACTGCTCAGTGTCGAGTATTGAGTGAATAAAGTATATTTAGAAAAAGGACAGCCTTCCTGACATGGACTGACTTCCTACGGTATTTCGTCTACTGCATATTATCTGCCATTATATGTGGGCATAAACTGTATTTGATGTGGAGCTGCGTGCAGTACTAAATAAATTGTTATCGTCCATTTCGGCCATTGTGACTCAAATCATTCTGAGTGGTGTGGGGCTGGTTGCAGTGTCTTAAGAGATTTACTACCCTAGAAGTTATCTTGGCCACATGAACCATCCTGTTATTAAACATGAACATTAACATCTAAAAAGACACGTAACAGCGCTAATTTTGGGAGCCAAGCCGGGATCTGAACATATGGTGTTTCAGTAATTTTTCAAGTCTTTGGGCTACATTGTCTGCATGGGCAGAATATTATTCAAGATGGCGGTGTTGATCGGTGACAAGCCGGATTTCTAAGTCTAACCCTGATTGCTGCACTGTATGTGAATCGTCATTCCCTGAGCCCAGAGGTGGAAGCCAGGAGGAATTTTTTTCGTAATGCAGATAAGTATGTTTATTGATACATACAGTGTGTGGCTTGAAGAATCTCATTTGACAGGGTTCTTTTTTTTTATATGTTATATGTATATTTGTATTTACATGTTTGTGAGATAGGCGGGTTGGTTGGCGAGGGAGCCATTAATTCACAATACCAATCCCACGGTCGTGAATTATTGGCTGGTCTTTAGGTTTGGTTCATGGTTTTCTCAAATAGTGGGGCCGGCATTACAAAGCTGCGAGTTTACTGCTATTATTGAGATTACCATCACCATTATTGTTAGCTGTTTTGCCCTGTTTATTTGTAAATTTGTAGTTGTTGTCAGGTTAATTGTATTTTATTTGTTTCATTCTCCATTATTGTTGGTAAATTTGTTTATCTAATCTTACTATCATTCAGTTATTAAATGTATTAAATGTTGTGAAATCGTGCTTGTGTTGTCATAAGTGTGGTAGAGCCAAAAAAAAATTCTTTTTTCTACAATTCAGAAATTTCTGCCTTGATTTATTTACTTACTTACTTACTTAGTCGTTCCCCTTCTACCGTGAGGTGTAGAGGTTTGGAAGAGAGAGCGCCAGACTATCCTATCGGCTGTCTTCCTCCTGGCCTGGTTCCATTCTAGTCCTCGATCCTTCAAAGATTGTCTAATGTTGTCCTCCCAGCGGACTCTGGGTCGTCCTCGGGGTCTGGATCCCTGGCTCTTTGTTTCCCATGCTTGTCGTGGTATCCGATCTTCTCCCATTCTGCAGACATGGCCAAACCATCTTAATTGGGACTGTTCTACTTGGGTCTGCAGGGGGTAGGATTTAAGGCCTTGACGTATCATCTGGTTGCGTACCAGGTCTCTTCTTGTTACTTCAACCACTTTCCTCAGATACCTCATTTCTGAGGTTTGGATCTGCCTTTTATGGGTTGTAGTCATTGCCCATGACTCGCATCCGTATGTCAAGACCGGGACATAGGTGGAGCGGTATACAGCCATCTTCGTTTTCTTACCAACCTCTCTCTTGCTGAGGAATCCTCGATTTATGGCCTGAAAAAGTCTCCCAGCTGCTGCTTTTCGAGTGGCCAACTCTTCTTTGATGCCTCCCTTTCGGTCTATAATAGGTCCGAGGTATTTAAAGTGGTCGACCTGCTCCAGGACCTGTTCTCCCAGCTTAATCTGATGTTTTCTTTCTTCTCGTGATATCACCATGGATTTTGTTTTAGAGCTGCTTATGACCATCCCTCTCTTTTCCAGCTCTTCCTTCCAGACTTGCAGGTTGGATTGGAGATGTGCCTCTGATTTAGCAATCAGGGCAACATCATCAGCAAATGCCAGCTCCGAAATATAGACCTGTCTCATCTTCCAGTACCCCACTGAATACTTTCTTGTTCTCTCCTTACATGCCTTGATGACATCGTCCATAAGGAGTATGAAGAGGTAAGGTGATAGGATATCACCTTGTTGATGCCTCCTTTATTGTATTCTAAACACTCACGGGTAGTCATCAGGTTCTACTTCGGTTGAGTGAGTACACACCAACTTATGTTGATGTTTGTTTTTTATAAATGTCTTCTGTCACGCACGAATATGCACAATTTGGTGTAGGGGAATTCGTGCGCGCTTGTGTCCAAGCAAGGCAGATGACGTCAGAGGTTAAAGATGAAAGCCGCATCTCATATTTCCAGACAGACAGTCTGTTGATTTGTTTATGTACCCATCATAATGGGGCAAGTATATTTCTGGGACAGGACTTCTGAATAGAAGCCCTTGTCGGCTTACCCCTCCGTAAGTCAGTGCCAGTGATTGTGGTAATTGAATGTATTTTTTTAAATATGATTTCCAGTGACAGTGTTAGACGTTGGTATCTAGCTAATCCCTTCTCGTTCAGGAGGGGTTATAATGGATCAACTTGATACTGAGCTGATTGTATCCTAAGGCTTTGAAGGATTTTATGCTCCGTCAGTGCGGCTCATTGACTTAAAGTATGGAAGCGCCGTCATACGTGACACGGCGTTCACGAGAGATGAACCAAGTATTTTTAATCAACTTTATGCTGTATTACCATATATAGTGAAGGCCAGGATTATGAATGTTTAAAGACACCAGAATTAACATGTACCAGGACAACGTTACAGGTCCGAAATAGACATATGCAGATTTTATTATATGGATGACCTTAGAAGCCTTATCACTAACGAAAGGTCAAAACCGTTAGATTGTTTGAAGAAACCATGAGCCTACAAGCACTATATTTCCTATCATTGATCCATGTATTTTTATGAACTGTGAAACTACTATGAACGTACTGTCTCGTATAATCTATTGTCTACGTGATTCGTCCAAAATAAATATGTTGTTGCCAATCGACATAACGAGTTCGTTCATACCCGTATTGGCACTCGTTGACGTGCCTGATTGTTCCTGAAGTCCTTCCTTCACGTTCCAGGAAAGAAACATTCGCGTTATTATTGTCAAGTCCAAATAGCATCGCCCGTGTTGGACCGTTGTCACTACGACACAATCAACATCCTCTAGTCAGCGGTTCACACCCGAAGAAAAGCGAGGCTACACTTGTCTTACACCAGTGGTGGTCCTGAACTCTTCCGACTTATGGTTTGCTGTCCTCACATAATTTTTGCAAGACTTGTAGAAGCTCTGTATAGCATGAATCAGAGGTGCTGGAATATTCTTCCTTGCCAAACAGTCCCAAAGTTTGCTCCTGGTGACCCTGTCAAACGCCTTTTCCAGATCTATGAAACAAAGATGCATCTCACTCTTATACTCAAGGGCCTTTTCACTCAGCTGTCTGAGTGTGAAGATTAGGTCTTGAGTACTTCGGTTTGCTCGGAATCCGCACTGGACCTCATCTAATTGTGGCTCAGCTAGGCGTCGGAGTCTCTGCTCTATATCCGCATGTCTGGTTTTGTGTAGTGTGTAGATGTGTTCAGTCAAAACAATGTTCATACAACAATAACAGGGCAATCCACCTAGGACGTCAGTAAACTCACGACGTACAAAGTCAATGAGTCTTGAAACAGCCGTTGACGTTTTTCTTCATTATTTATTGTGGACGCCACAGTGACAAAATGGTTACGCAAATGTGTAGGCACATCAAACAGTCATTATCACAGCAACATTCAATACAGCAATAGACGGTAGACAGCATTACAATGATGAGTCAGATGCATGTTATATTTCATAGTGCTGTAAATATAGTCAGGTGAAAAACTCCATCCTTTTCTATAACAGCCAGGAGATAACCAGATGTATGAGATCAGTTCACTCTCCTTAGTTTGACTTCAGCAAGACAGACACGTCTGCCGAAGTATAAATAATGTCCTCAAAAATATCCTCTAGATAATAAAGGTTTTCTAAACCTAGTTCATTTAACAAAGTAGCAAGTAATGGTCCTTGGTACATGCATCAACCGATGCAGTACAATGCAGCGACATGTGAGCTGGGAAAAAACATCTCGTGACGACGACTTTCGAAGACAGGCTATGAATCGAAATCGCTCACGACCCAAAATCGATAGAGTTAATGAAAAAAAGTCAATTTACCTTGCTTTCAAGAAATACACAGAAATATCACGCCTCCCGGCATGTGCAAATACACTAGAGGTATTATCCCGAATAAACGAAATATCCATAAGAGGACTACACATCCCTGACAGAACAAAAAAATAGCGGAGATCCCCTCTTCAACGAGGCATCTCTTTCGCCATTCCAAATCGCTCACTCCACTAGTGGTGGGCGGAAACCGATCGACCAAAAAGCAAGACAAGTCATGCGCAGTCCAGCGCAAAATGACAACAGCTCAAAACTTAACTGCATTCGATACCAACGCGAGAAGACAAATGCTTACCGAGAAAAGTGACTATAAATTTCAAGCAGTTGTTGCCCTTGCGTTATAAAATAGATATTGTAAAAAACGATGTTGCGAGAATTTATCACGCAACATATCACCACCTCCTCCCGATAAAAAAAAAAATGTGGAACATATTTTTTTTTTAAATATCAAAGAGCATGCGATAAGCGGCTCAAAACGCACGAATTATGCGCTGATAATTAATTAAATTGCCTAACATGAGGCTAATTATAGAGTGTCTGGTGAGGATATACCTCAACAGAAAAATAAATATGTCTCAAAAAATATTCACATCGGGGAGGTGTCACCAACACACATCACGTTAGCATGTAAACACAATATACGTATGCAAGTTACCATAATCATCATTAAACAGCATACTCTAATATTGTCTTTAAAAATGGATGTACAAATCTAATAGGAAAATTTAAATAGTAAAGTCTTTGACATGTAATGACATAAGTACATAGTAAAGTTAAACTACATGACGATCCAGGACATATGCTCTGGTATTCCGAGGGTAAGTACACAATCTAGAACTCGTCATGCTTGAAACTAGTAAGGTAAGTCCTCTGAGAAAGTACAAGCAATATAATGCTAATTAATAACTAATATGCTTCATAAGGTACAATACATTATTAATAATTGTGGCTGTTTAGTAAACTAACGGCCCTTATATTAACTACTCAGTCCTCCTCTATCATCTTAAAAAACGAACAGAAGAAGATGACAACAAAGCACGATAGTGTGTACATATAAAGTAAGTACAGATGTGCTAATCTATTGTAGAAATATAGGTGTGTTATGACTCTGTAATATATGGAAATATAGGACAGAAGTATTAGTTGGAGTCATGTGGGCATCTAGACAAAATGTCAGCCATCACATTATCCGCACCACGGATAGCTCGTACCGTGAAATGAAAAGGTTGAAGAGCTATAGCATATCGAGTGGATCTCGAACTCTTCAAATTCTTAGTCTGAATAGCTGTAAGAGCTTTCTGATCAGTCTCTAGAATGAAATGTGCGCCCAGGAGGAATCTTTGTAGTTTTAGAATTGACCAAACCATCGCTAACAACTCACGGTCTAAAACCGAGTAGTTCCTCTCTGCCGCATTTAATTTTCTAGAAATGTACATAACAGGATGCAGAGTATTTGCATATTCTTGCATCAGTGCTGCTCCAATCCCAGTGGATGAAGCATCACTCCGAAGAACAAAAGTCCTATCAAGAGTAGGTAATCTTAAGATGGGAGGAGAAGAAAATATATTCTTGATTTGGTCTAGTGAAGATTGGCATTCTTCAGACCAACGGACCAGATTAGGCGAACCTTTCTTCAACAATGTTGATAGAGGTGCCATGATCGAAGATAAATTTGGAATAAATCTCCCATAAAATTGAATTAAACCTAAGAGACTCCTAACTTGTTTCTTCGTTTTAGGAACAGAGATGTTCAGTATTTTTGGAAGTATTGTGGTCTTCTGTCTTCAAGAGACCATGACCAACACGATGACCCAGGAAAGAGATTTCACCAAAACCAACAAAAGCTTTAGAAGGTTTCGCTGTCAAATTATTCTCACGTAGAGTGGACAGTAAGTCATATAACCCTAAATAGTGATCTTCCCAGGTATCACTGAAGAGACAGATGTCATCTAAGTATGCGATGACATCCGAACGATGTGACAGAATTCGACGCATCATGCGAACGAAAGTGGCAGGGGCGTTCATGAGACCAAAAGGCATAACATTCCATTGAAATAGACCCCTAGGTGTAGAAAAAGCAGTAAGAGGTTTGGCATGCTCTGCTAAAGGCACTTGCCAATAACCTTTAGACAAGTCAAGTTTAGTGAAGAATCTAGAATTAGAAAGTCTAATCAGTAGATCTTCTAACAAAGGCATCGGTTCAGCGTCGAACTTTGTGACCTGATTCAATTTGCGATAATCAACGCAAATTCGTATGTTCTTGTCCTTCTTCCGGACAATAACCATGGAAGAAGAATATGGTGAAGTCGATGGTTCAATTATATTTAATTGAATCATTTCATCCAATTCCTTTTCCACTTGCGACTGAAAGTGTATAGGAATAGGATACGGCCTAACCCTAATTGGATTATTGTCGGTAAGAATTATGTCATGTTCTATGACATCTGTGTGTCCAGGAATGTCAGTGAGAACATCCTGAAATGTTTGTAACATCGACGAGACTTGTCGATGTTCGTCACCAGAAAGATTAGGAGAAACAGAAACGTTTTTTCCAAGATTCCGTGGAATGTAATGGAACCACTGGAAGGGGAAGGTTGACATCAGAGAAGGTAGATTCCTCATCCTGTATGACAGACAGGGATGAATAATGACCGTGAGGTGCAGGAGCATCATCCGTTGCCTGGAAAATAGGCAGCAAATAGTCCGGACGTTCGTGAAATTCCGAAAGCATGTTTATGTGGAAAGTTTTATGCTTTCCATCAATATCGACCACATAGTCAACATCGGAAATCCGAGAGACTATTGCATACGGACCTTTCCATGCAATAAGAAGTCTATTTTCCCTACTGGGGAGTAGGACGAATGCTTTGTCACCTGGACAAAGTTGTCGTAGACATCTATTCTTGTTAGCAAACTGTCTTGCCTTCTCTTTAGCAATTTCTGATGAAGCAGTTGCTAGCTTACATGCCTCAATGATCTTTTGTCTAAGAGCAATGACATACTCATATGAGGATTGAGTTTTCATCGCTAATATCATCGGCAGTGATGAGATCGTGTAATAAAGACATAGGGCCGCGTGGACGCGCGCCAAAGACAAGTTCGAAGGGAGAAAATCCTGTGTGTTCATTAGGGACTTCTCTATAGGCAAAGAGAGCCGCGGGTAAAACCCTGTCCCAATCTTGAGGATGATCTTCAGTTATCTTACCAAGCAAAGTCTTGAGCGTTCTATTCAGACGCTCAACTAACCCATTAGACATAGGATGGTAGATACTACTGAGAGATCGTTCAATATGTAAGGTAGACATTACCTGTGACATAGTGTCAGATATGAGTTGAGTGCCATGGTCTGACAATATTTCTCTGGGGAACCCCAAGCGAGAAAATATCAACCAAAGAGCATCTGCGATATCTGTAGTAGATATGCTCTTAAGAGGAATAGCCTCTGGCCAACGTGTGCACATATCGACACATGTAAGGATAAACTGATGTCCTCTGGCCGACCTGACCTTAAAAGGGCCAATAATATCTATGGCCATTTTCTGAAACGGCCGAATAGGAATGTCAGCAGCTGGATAGGCGCAGCATGTCGTGGTCCTCTAGATTTGACCTCCTGACATACCTTGCATGATCGGCAGTAAATACGAATGTCCTTATTGACAAAAGGCCAAAAGAAAGCCGCAAGGACTCTCGACTTCGTACGGGCAAAACCCATATGTCCAGCACATTGCGAGTCATGAGCATGTTGTAATATTGTGACTCTCATGCTCTTGGGAACAAGAATTTGCGAATGTGCCGACGTAGTCGAATCTTGTACCATACGTACAAGTACGCCGTTTCTCATTGCAATCCAAGATTTTCTATTTGTATCCTGATTCGGATCACCTTTCTTCGCAAGAATGAAGAATTTTTTTTTTAAGAAGGATCTTCTTCTTGCAATTTTATGAAAGAGTCACGAGTGATTACTAAGTGACTATCTTGGCTATCAACTTCATTATCACTATTCAGTGAAGTTTCGGGTGTTTGTAGAGCTTGTGCTCTTGTAACTACTGCATTTGTAGCTTGCATGTTATTATCTTCCCAAGCAGCAATCTGCTGTGGGGTACACTCCCTAACTCCGTGAATACGACCAATAATAAGGTCCGCAATAGGATTAGGTAAGAGACAAGCATGCACATCTCCAGTAAAGAAAGGAGTGGCAATGCGAATTACAGCAGTAGGATATTTTTCTAGAGTGCCGCCAAATGTGACACATTTAATAACCCTTCCTGTAGCACAAGATGGATCTACAAGCGATTGTCTAACACCAATAGTGGTGCATCCGGAATCGAAAAGTAGTGAGACCGGAGTATCATTAACAAGACCCTTATGTAGAATTAAAGAACCCCTCCCGTCATGCGCAACAGCAGCAGGAAGAGCGGGAAGTGGGTGACCACAACTCAAAGTAGTTATGGTACCCGGTTCGAATAAAGTACTGCATTGGGGGCATTTGTTTGCTCTCTCAAAGTCAAAAGCAGAACCAGTGACAGCGTCAAAGTTTTTACTATCAACAACATGATTACAGGCTCCCTCAGTTTCCTGTTGTACAGCATTAGCCTGCTGATATCTCTTTTTTTTGTGTTGAGATCTACCCCGACTATTATTACCTCTGAAGTTATCAGAGTTATTATTATCTCTGCAGTTATTATTGTCTCTATTGTAATTGTTATCCTGGTTCGAATTCCAGTTTCCACGATTACTATCATGTTCACATTGATGCGAACATCTATTTGTTTGGTTCTGAGGTCTTCGGCAGGAATAACCTCTATTACCATATCCTCTTTTGAAATGCCTATAATTATTAGGGTGATAGTAACGACCACTATCAGGTTGTCTCCAATTCTTCGACGAAGAATCACCATGAAATTGATTTCCATGATTTTGACAGAAATTACCGCTACTCTTTCTATCAAAATTTTGTTGGAATCTACGAGCAAAGTTTTGGCCATACGGAGCTGCCGAAGCAACTGGTAAACCTTCTTTCACCTTAGAGTTACCCATGGTTATGTGTGGGTGCGCAGTTACGTATTGGCAACAGAAATCTTCCATTTCTTTTATTGTTTTAGGTTTACGTTCATGAAGGAAAGCAAGGAAAAACTCATTGACAGACGACATGACTTTGTCTCTAAGTATTAAGTCCATAAGTCCTTCATAAGTTTTTTCCGTCTTAGATAGTTCAACCCATATGCTTGTTCAAATCTGTCCAGATAGAACATTATGTCATCACTGGAAGGACTAAATGTTGGTAACTTAATCTTAAAAGTATCATTATTAGCCTTCCCAGAAGATGAACCCTTGTTTGAATCATTACCATTACTCATGCTCGTCAATTTCAATTTCTCCAACTCTAAAGCTAAGAGTTTTTCTTCATGTTCCATTTTTGCTTTCCTCTCATCAGACTCTCTTTGTAACTTCCTTTCTTCAGCTTGAGCCTGCATTTGAAGTCTTTCATTTTCAGCTTCTTTTTCAAGTCTTTTATTTTCAGCTTCTTTTTCAAGTCTTTTATTCTCAGCTTCTTTTTCAAGTCTTTTATTCTCAGCTTCTTTTTCAAGTCTTTTATTCTCAGCCTCTAGCTGTAGCTGGAGTTTTCTCTCCTCAGCTTCTGATTCCCTTTTTTTTTTCCATTTCCATTTGGAATCTCTTTTCATCCACCTGCATCTGCAGTTTCTTTTGTTCAGCTTCCATCTGCAGTTTCTTTTGTTCAGCTTCCATTGCTTTATCATATCGAGCAGTTGCAAATTCTTCTAACTTATCACCAGTCTTCCCAAGCAATTTACCCTGCTCAATAAAGTGCTCAAATGTAGACATGATGAGTAATATATAAGTCCAAAACCTGAAATAATTAACTAATTTATTTCAAACCTAAGTGTAACAAGTCTTAATTAAGCACTTGTATATTCACATCACCTTATATTATCCCAGTCTCTGTGGGAAACAAGTCTCCAATCAAAGAACTTGTATATGAAATATCAACAATCAATTCTTGATCATAAGTGCACTTCTCATTCAATAGTGCACGACACTATTCATCATTCATTTATCATCAGTGTAGTAGTAACAGTGCATTAGCATAGCCCATTAACTAATTACTATAACTGTAAACAATGACTATGTAAACACATGCAGAATGTAAACATTGAAAATGTAAACAATACAAACAATGTAAACAATAACAATGTAAACAATAACAAAGATCAGCAACAATACAAAAACGTTCGCAGAAATCAACTAAAAATAAAGCAGAAATTAATGACATATCACAAAAAATGTGACGATATCTGCGCTATAATTAAACAAAATACATGACACCACAGTGTATAAACAAAAATGTTGTATGAAACTAAATTATAGACAAGAGTAGGCTAACAAATACAAACAAATCAAAACAAAACTAAAGAATGTGAAATAATAACGAAAACAATATTAAAACATGTCATCACAGCTAACATAAATAGCAACAGAAGTCGCTTAGCAAATTCCAGTATCGGAAATTTGCAAACCCTACAGAAAACGCTCACAATAGACGACCTCTATGACGTGGCATAATCTAACGGAGACACCACCCAACCGAGAACCCGCTGAAATATAAACATATAAATATACAAATAACATATAAACATATAACATATAGAATGAGATGATACACAGAAGACTCAGCAGAAGTATAAGGGCACAGTTTACATACAAACAGGCCACTTAACTTATAGGCTTCCAATCGTAGAACAGCAGAAAAACGGATGTCAATCAACGTCCTAAAGAGCGAAGCTCCAACGATGATGGCACATCTGAACTGCTTCCACTGCTAACACGATGGTACAAGAGCTTCTGAAATACTGTGTGTTGAGTTGTTTCGGCACTTGACCTTCTAATCCAAAGTAAGTTGATGGAAATCGGTACTTGGCCTTCTTCAGAAAACAACCCGTTTCAACCGGCACTTGACCTTCTCAAAAAACGACAGCACTGGAACCTTGACAGCAGCAACTTGCTTGACTTGCGTAAAAGATAACAGCAGTCCGAGTTATCCGGCAACATGTAACAACGCCGGGTACTGTCAAATTCTTGTTTCCGTCAAAAAGTTGAAATTTTGACTTTTACCGGGCAACGCCGAGTACTTTGAAAATTTTGAAGATGTTGACTGTATTGAAGAATGTTAATTTCTTGAAGGATGCTGATGAATTCTTGTTGAAAATGAAGTGGGTAAGGGACCCCGTGTTTGCTAGTACCAGAATCAAACCAGCTTATGGCCACCAAATGATGCGTGATGCCATATGATGATGGATGGTATCCGCATGTCTGGTTTTGTGTAGTGTGTAGATGTGTTCAGTCAAAACAATGTTCATACAACAATAACAGGGCAATCCACCTAGGACGTCAGTAAACTCACGACGTACAAAGTCAATGAGTCTTGAAACAGCCGTTGACGTTTTTCTTCATTATTTATTGTGGACGCCACAGTGACAAAATGGTTACGCAAATGTGTAGGCACATCAAACAGTCATTATCACAGCAACATTCAATACAGCAATAGACGGTAGACAGCATTACAATGATGAGTCAGATGCATGTTATATTTCATAGTGCTGTAAATATAGTCAGGTGAAAAACTCCATCCTTTTCTATAACAGCCAGGAGATAACCAGATGTATGAGATCAGTTCACTCTCCTTAGTTTGACTTCAGCAAGACAGACACGTCTGCCGAAGTATAAATAATGTCCTCAAAAATATCCTCTAGATAATAAAGGTTTTCTAAACCTAGTTCATTTAACAAAGTAGCAAGTAATGGTCCTTGGTACATGCATCAACCGATGCAGTACAATGCAGCGACATGTGAGCTGGGAAAAAACATCTCGTGACGACGACTTTCGAAGACAGGCTATGAATCGAAATCGCTCACGACCCAAAATCGATAGAGTTAATGAAAAAAAGTCAATTTACCCTGCTTTCAAGAAATACAGAAATATCACGCCTCCCGGCATGTGCAAATACACTAGAGGTATTATCCCGAATAAACGAAATATCCATAAGAGGACTACACATCCCTGACAGAACAAAAAAATAGCGGAGATCCCCTCTTCAACGAGGCATCCCTTTCGCCATTCCAAATCGCTCACTCCACTAGTGGTGGGCGGAAACCGATCGACCAAAAAGCAAGACAAGTCATGCGCAGTCCAGCGCAAAATGACAACAGCTCAAAACTTAACTGCATTCGATACCAACGCGAGAAGACAAATGCTTACCGAGAAAAGTGACTATAAATTTCAAGCAGTTGTTGCCCTTGCGTTATAAAATAGATATTGTAAAAAACGATGTTGCGAGAATTTATCACGCAACAGTCACCCTTTTTGAAAATTGGTGTTATGATGGCAATCTCCCAATCCTTTGGTATGGTCTTGTTGTACCACGCTGCCTGTAAAACCCTTAAGAGTAATAGGTCGCCTGATGCTCCCATGAACTTAACCATTTCTGGTGTTATACCATCATGCCCTGCTGCTTTGCCCATCTTGATTTTCTCCAGTGCTGCCTTCAGTTCTTCCATCTTTACCCCCATCTTCACCACCCCCCTCCCTCCCCCCCCCTCTCTGTGCCCCCCCCCTGTTTATCATTTCTGATGTTTCTCCCCTATGCTCACCATCCCAGGAGTTTCTGAGAAATATTCCCTTTCCATTCTTTCCATTACTTCCTTCGGGGCAGTAAGCAATTTGCTTCGACCCCTTTTGACAACCACCAATTGATCACCGTCTCCAAATTTGAGAACATACCCATCTCCTAAGGGCATTGTTTTTCCTTCCTCATGTTCTTTAGGGTCTTATAGAACAATTTCTGGTTTTCTTGTGCATCTTTTTCTAGCTTTTCTCCAAATTCTTCCCAGGACTTCTGTTTTGCTACTAGCACTTTGTTCTTTGCTTCTGTTCTGAGTGTCACATATTCTCTATATTTTTCCATTTGTCCTGTTGTGTTTTTAGCTCCTAAGTATTGTTTCCATGCCCTTTTCTTCTCTCTTATTTTCTCTTTGACTTCCTCTGTCCACCAAGGTGTCCTCTTTCTCTTGTTCCCAAGTCGGACTTCACCACATGCTTCTGCAGCAGCTGTCTTTATGATGTCCTTGAATTTAAGCCAGAGGATTTCCAAGTCATCAGGTCGTTCTTCTGAGTTGCTCACCGCTGCAGCAATAAGCCCCTGATATCTGGTCTTAATTTCTGGCTCTCTCAGCTTGTAGGTCCTAATGCTCATTTCTCCTGCTCGTTTACTTGGTTTCTTGCGTGATGTTGGGCAGTTCCTAGGCTGAGCAACTCTTTCAGTTGTTCTTTTGATTGTTAGCAGGTAGTGATCACTTCCAATCTCTGGCCCCCTCCAGACTCTAGCATCTCGGACACATTTGAATGAGCTTCTCCGAACAATGGCATAGTCGATCACTGACTTCTCATTCTTTGTTGGTTCACATCTAGTGTATGCATGTAAGCGCTTATGGGGGAACTTTGTGTTTGTGATGATCAGATTCTGCTCACTGCAGAATCTAAGGAGTCGCTTTCCATTGTCATTGAGAATATCTTCTCCATATCTTCCGATAACTCCACCCCATCTAGCATGATCATTTCCAACTCTGGCATTAAAATCTCCGAGCATGATAACTTCATCTAGGCAGTCATCCACTGTCCTTTGAAGCAGCTCGAAGAATTCCTCCTTGACCTCATTTGGCCCATACACTATGACCAGGTTGACTATGGTTTCTCCTTCTTTTAGTTTAACAACCATAATGCGCTCCGAGACAAAGTTCCATTCCTTGATACTATCTTTTTGATTTTGGGCCACAATGCAACCCACGCCCCCTTTAGCTCTTTCAGACATGGGTACACCACTGTAGAGCAGCGTGTTGCCATCGAGATCCATGACTCCTTGTCCTTTTTTCTTTGTTTCCGTTATAGCCAGGATTTCTAGTTTTGCTTTCCTCATCTCTTCCACCAGCTCCTCTTCCTTCCCATTTATACTTCTTGTGTTCCAAGTTCCATAAGTCGTAGTCCGTAGTCCGTTCCAGTTCGTCGCCTTTAGAATCAGTCCAGTTTTCTCTCTTCTGTTGCTAGTAACCGTGATTTAAAGCAAACAGGTGATTGGCCTGTTGTGCCTTTGCATGGTGGAGGGGCTGCCTCCTTACGGCCTCCATGCAGGCCGCCCTCCTCCTTTTTCATCCGGGCTTGGGACCGGCACTGGCGGAGTTTCCTTGATTTATTCATTAGTATTATCTTGAGTTGGCTCTTCTATTGTAATCTTTTATACTGTGATTTTGTTCGTATCTGTATTTGTTTTTGCTCCTATGATAACATCTATAATTTCATGCAGTTGATTGATATTGAGTGGTGAAATAATTGTTGCTAATGTTGCTTACTTATTAATTTTATATATTATTTAAATTATTATTGGACAAATTGGAGTCACAATAAGAGTGAATTATGGCTACCTTGGAGTATTTTGTAAAGATTGAAAAAAAATTTGGTTTGGAGGGTGAAGCATTAAAAACATATGCATCCAATGAGCTCAGAGATCAGAGACAATTAGATAGAGAAGAGAAGAAGAGAGTGGAAGAATTAGCTGAGAAGAGAAGACAGGAAGAATTAGAATTATCTGAGAAGAAGAGAGTGGAAGAATTAGTTTTTGAGCAGGAGAATAAAAGAAGAGAAAATGAACGTGAGGGAAAAAAATTAGCATATGCTCAAAAAATGGCTGAACTTGAGTTGGAAAAATTAAAAGTCCAACTTAAACAGGATAATCCAACAGTTGAGGAGGCTTGAAAAAAAGACCATGCATCTACGTTTAAACTAAATTTGCGCAAATTTAATTCTAATATCGATGACATTTCATGCTTTTTAAATAGGTATGGGGAGTTGCCTAACCCTAACTCTCTGTTATCAACTGGCACATGTTGATGGTGGCAGACAGGATATAAAGATGAAAGGAAGGTAGGGTTACCTAACCCTAACTCTCTGTGGCAGAGATATTATGATTAATAAATTTCAGATATCTATTCTTTATTCTGCACTTGTCTTTTACGTTTCTTTCGCTCTTTTACCATTCTTTTCGCATACGCTCGATTGTTAAGATAAACTCTCCCATTCATACCTTTGTCTTTTCCTTTCTAATTTAGCAACGCATTTTATTGCTGTTAAGCTAAGTTCTTTGATGAGACCGAATCGTGTTAATTCGTTCTCGACAGGGATAAGAAGAAAGACTATCGTCTATTATTTTTCTCTGATCTGTCCACCTATAGTTAATTATTCTTGGTGAAAGATTTGAGACGAAAAACATTGATCGCTGGGAACGGCTATATGAAGCAGAACGTGTAAAACGCACATTGTGAGTTTTATTGCCGATGTCTGATCAGATCGAGAGAATGTACTGTAGGTGTTAAGTCTGGTTTCGGTAAGGGTGTGTAGAATTCATTTCATTCATAGAATGAGCAAGGAAATATGTAAATCTGGACGTAGGTGCTAACATCTGGCAAATGAGTCGGGTCGGGTTATAGACTTAACCTTCCCCTGATTTCGGAGAGATATATACTCCAGAATTCTAACTTAATTCATCCAGTACAGCCAGAAAGACTAGAACCATCTAGCTTTCGATTCCTATGATCTCTGTTAATAGAAGCATCATTTAGTTGGTCGATTCGAGATCGTTTTACTTCTGCGCTAATGGTATATATATATATATATATATATATATATATATATATATATATATATATATATATATATATATATATATATATATATATATATATATATATATATATATATATAGTAGTGTTGAGTGATTTTAGTGGTAGATCGCCTATTTCACTTTTACATAGTTTAATTTCTGTGCAGAGTGATTAAATGATAGACTAATTCTCTAAAGTTTACTGTGTTACAGTGGATAGCAAATAAATTATATTTCTATCTAAACTCATTCGGCTATTAAAAAATTTAATTTAATTGCTAGTAACCAGGCAGAGAATAGTTTTACCATCTAAATTAATGCACTGATTCATCATTGAGTATTGACGAAATACGTATGTATTTCTAATTCATGATGATTGATTTTTGTAATGACTATAATTTATTTCATGAAGGTTAAACGATGAGACAAGCGCTAAGCTTATAGTCTCTAACTTAAAGTTAATAACCGAAGTGAATATTATGTTTTACGCGACGGTAGGATAGGATGTGTATAATATTATGTTTAAGTATGCTGTATGTTTCTTTTTCTTTATACAGTATTCTGGGTAAAGCCCAACATCTACCAGCGGTTTTAGTATATGAGAAGAACCTAGAAGAAACATTTTTGTAATTTAAATAAGTGAGTTTCCAAGTTACAACCTGTTTGGCGTGTGTTTGCATCCAGAAAAAGACAGAGTACTCATCTCACGAACTTTAATACTAAATGCAATAACTGGGCCTATCGAGCCAGATTATAATTCTTCCCAACAATCTCATTGTACATTCAGCCCCTGTGGCGAGAGAAATTACGAACAGTAACATTTCCGACGTTTTTGACTAATTGTGGTGTGACCAAGAATTTTACATTTGAGAGAAGTTACCAACCTGTCATTTTCCTAAGTAGGGGAAACCTCGTGATTCTGACACTGTGAGCCCGTTTAAAATTTCCTACCCAAACTGATTCAAGTGACATTAACAGTAATCTTAAAATATAGTTGTGAAGTGAATGCTCCCCGAAACATTGGAAGGAACCTGTATCTGCAGAGCTGGGATTATCTTTATCAAAAGAATACAGATTCACTGTAGAGAAGTGTCCTGAAGTTTGAGCCAGAAGGCGAAAAACATCACGTTTGTTGGTAAGAAAGTATGTCAGGGGCCCCTGCTGAATGAACAGAGAG
Organism: Oreohelix idahoensis; assembly: GCA_024509875.1. Taxonomy (NCBI): domain Eukaryota; kingdom Metazoa; phylum Mollusca; class Gastropoda; order Stylommatophora; family Oreohelicidae; genus Oreohelix; species Oreohelix idahoensis. Next base: position 108,123 of record JAMPIV010012294.1, on the reverse strand, counting down.
AAAGCACAACGAGTGATTCTTTCATTTTTTTATATTCATGCACCCACTTTGAAATTTCGTTATGCAATTTTTGTTGCAAATGCTGATTTCCTTTTAGGATAGATTAATATATCAACTCTGTTCTTAACTGTAGAGAGAAATCCTAGACCATAGCGTATAAATCTGTGACTCTTTGGGGCTATAACGTTTCTTCTAACGGGATCGTGGGCTAAACAGAGGAGGAAAGGATTACACCTATGGGTCTATTATTCTTTTAGTAATTCATTAACCTATGTGTATTTATATGTGCTTGATAAGCAAACTTATTTGTTGTGGAAAATTTTCTTTATGTTAATAAAATTTACATAAACTTTATTCAAGTGTGTCGGTCAGCTCGTTCCAAAATATCTATATTCCATTGTTATAGTTTTTTCACGTCTGTGCGTCTAACTGTCGTCACTTATGTGTGTGTGTATATGAGTGGTATATATAGATTACTATATATGTTCTAATAGACTGTCTGACTAAACTAGTTCTGTTGTAGAGATAGGCTGAAAGAGAGAAGATTCTCGATTTCAGGGACATATTCTAATTAGTTTCCACCATCTCACTCGTGAAAATCTATTTTCTTTACATTACCTCTCACTGAGATATCACCTGTTCTATTTCCATTCAGAAGGGACCAATCTATGTCTTAATTCCCCTATCGAAAATCTACGACACTCTCTGATATCAACTGGCATGTGTTGTTGGCGGAAGACAGGATATAAAGATGAAAGGAAGGTATGGTTACCTAACCCTAACTATCTGATATCTCAACTGGCATGTGTTGTTTCACCCGTGTGTTACCGGGGCCCGAAAGGGGAGCACAGAATAGTAACACTGCACCCTACCATGCATGTCGTAAAAAGCGACTAAGGAGGGTTGGGCATGGGGCTGTTTACCCCATCCCGTAAAAACTTCGCACAGTGGGCTGATCACCTGCTTGCCAACCAATCTGATTACGGAAACAATGATAGATTGTTTGGTCTGTTTTTGTTCCACAAAGACGCCACTAGGCGTGGTGGAAACAGCGATAGATTGATCAATTTGTTGTTGCCCTAAGACACCACTAGGCGTACTGGCCACATACTGCTTTGCCGGTTGGTGGCTAAGGATGGAAGAAGAAGAAGAATGTGTTGTTGACGGAAGACAGGATATAAAGATGAAAGGAAGGTAGGGTTACCTAACCCTAACTCTCTGATATCTCAACTGGCATGTGTTGTTGGCGGAAGACAGGTTAAAAAGATGAAAGGAAGGTAGGGTTACCTAACCATAACTCTCTGATATCAATTGGCATGTGTTGTTGCAATGAAGCAGTGGGACTAATTTGTACAATATTTTTTTTGTAAGAAAGAGGTATCGATTCCCGTGTTTCGACATTAAAAATAAACAAATATTTCGATTACCACTATATTGTGACTCCAAGATTACATCCATATTGTTGGCTTCTATTTCTTCTTCTTCCTTCTTCCTCGTTCGCCTTCAGACTTCCACATTTATGACTCTAATAAAGGCAGCAGTCAACTCAAGGTTCCCGACATCTCCAAACAGTTTTTCGTTGACAGAAGTGGGTTGTTGCCATATGCTACCCCGTTCATTATTGTAGGTTGGGCAGTACTGCAGCAGGTGTTCGACTGTCATCGGGCTGGTACCGCAGGTGCAGAGATCTGTTGCACCAATTTTGTATTTGTGGTACAGATGGTATCTCAATCTGTTGTGCCCAGTGCGTAGTCGAAAAATGATGACCTGTTCTTTTCTGGATAGTTGATGATATGCGTCATTTTTCAAATGTCCCGGGTGCTCTCTTTCCCATTTGGACTTGAATGTAGCCTTTATAGTGGTCTTTGCCGTTGCGTAAGTTGTCTCTATATCATTTTGCTGTAAGGCACCTCCTTCTTTAGCAAGTCTATCTGCCTCTTCATTTCCTGGTATGTTGCAATGGGCTGGTATCCACTGGATAGTGCACTTCTTGAAGCATTCGGCCAGTCTTTCAAGGGAGATTATCAGATCTTTCAATCCTTTAGTTTGGTGGCTCTTCAGCGCTGATATTATTGAGAGGGCATCTGAAAAGATTACTATCTGTTTTTCTGCCTGTGCTTTGCATTCAATAAGAGTTTCAGCTGCCTGTTTCAGGGCTTCTGCTTCAGCACAGAAGTTGTTGCAGTATTTTCCAGTGGCAATTGCCATAGAGTGAATTCTATTCTTTAATTTTATGAGGATGCCGGCACCCCCATTTTCAACTGCATTTGTTGCCGAACCATCAGTATATGCATGTGTCCAAAGCTTCGCTGGAAATGTTTGGTCAATATACTTGGTTGCTATACACTTTCTTTGTGTTTCTGTCTGTGTTCCCTTACCTTCAATGCCTGGAATATCAGATTTTAACTCAGGAAAGCATCTTATTTTCCACAGTGGGATAGTTGAGCCACAAGCCTGGAAAGAAGCAATACTAGTTCCAATCCCCAAAAAGGACAAAGACCGAATGGACCCCAACAGCTACAGACCCATCAGCCTTCTAAGCTGCACGGGAAAGCTTATGGAGAGAATGATCAATACCAGATTAAGCTGGCACCTCGAAGAAAAACAAATTTTACTGCACCAACAGGCAGGCTTCAGGCAACATAGGTCTACAGAGGACCAAGTCACCTACATTGCACAGGAAATCGAAGATGCTTTCCAAGAAAGAAAGCACACTTTAGCAGTCTGGGTAGATATGGAGAAAGCATTTGATAAAGTTTGGAAAGATGGGCTAAGAGTTAAAATGCTTAAATATGGAGTCTGTGGAAGAATGTATAACTGGATCAGCAACTATCTAACAAACAGAACAGCTAGAGTGCAGGTGCACGGGCAGTTAAGCAAAAAGACTACAATGGAACATGGAGTTCCACAGGGTGGGGTCCTTTCCCCAACACTCTTCCTCATATATATAAATGATATAACAGAAAACATCCACAAGAATGTCCACAACTCCCTCTACGCTGATGACCTGGCCATGTGGACTTCAGAACAATACATCTCCACAGCAAGAGTGCGCATGCAGGATTCACTGCTAGCCCTTGAAAGTTGGTCAAAAAAGTGGTTGCTCAAAATAAATGAACAAAAAACTACACACACTATTTTTACCTTGTCAAATAAACCACAGCAAGCAAAGCTGCAATTAAATGGACAGGCAGTACGAGGAGATGAAACACCAACATACTTAGGAATCACACTAGACCGCCGAATGACATGGAAATCACAGATTAACAAAATACAGCTAAGGGCAAAACTTCGCATGGCCATCATGAAAAAGTTAGCAGGTACCACATGGGGTGCTGATGAGAATATCCTCAAAAAGCTGTACACAGGCAGAGTCAGACCTGCTATGGAATATGGCATCACAGCTTGGTCGACGGCAGCAAAGTCAAATTTTGACAGAGTAAACAGACTCCAAAACCAAGCAGCACGTATTATAACAGGGGCCCTAAAGTCTACACAAATCAACCATATGGAAAACATCACAGGGCTACAGTCAATGGAGGATAGACGTGACAGCAGAGTCTTAAAACAAGCTGAAAAATTTAAGAGGCTCGAAGGACACCCCATGTACCAAAGAATGAATAGGCTAGGAAGAGGCAGGCTCAAGCGAACTAACTTTGTCGCCCAAGCAAAAGAAAAAATTAACAATAATACCATACTAGCTAGCTCAGTTGCAAAGAAAATCCCAACAAGGCTTCTATTTGACATTCTGCGTACATCACCACCTCATTCAGATTAAACACACCATGTATACCACTGATTGCTTTTTAAGCAAACGTTCTGCGATATCCGACAAAGGTATACTTTATGTTTTTAATTCAGTCATCTGTCTTTTTGTTAATTATGTAATTCTGTGTTGTCATTTCTTGACGGGTTACTTGTTTATCTAATAAAATTAGCGATCCGTTTCAGACTTCTACCATAGCCGCCGTATAACCACATCTATTTCTCCCCAATCGCCATATAACCACATCTATTTCTCTCATAACCGCCATATAACCACATCTATTTCTCCCATAGCCGCCAATAACCACATCTTTCTCTCATAGCCGCCATATAACCACATCTATTTCTCTCATTGCCGTAATATAACCCCATCTATTTCTTTCAGAGTCGCCGTATAACCACATCTATTTCTTTCACAGTCGCCATATAACCACATCTATTTCTTTCACAGTCGCCATATAACCACATCTATTTCTCTCATAACCGCCATATAACCACATCTATTTGTCTCATAGCCGCCAATAACCACATCTTTCTCTCATAGCCGCCATATAACCACCTCTATTTCTTTCATAGCCGCCATACAACCACATCTATTTCTCTCATAGCCGCCATATAACCACATCTATTTCTTTCATAGCCGCCATATAACCACATCTATTTCTTTCATAGCCGCCATATAACCACATCTATTTCTCTCATAGCCGCCATATAACCACATCTATTTCTCTCATAGCCGCCATATAACCACATCTATTTCTCTCATAGCCGCAATATAACCACATCTATTTCTTTCACAGTCGCCATATAACCACATCTATTTCTCTCATAGCCACCATATAACCATATATATTTCTCTCATAGCCGCCATATAACCACATTTATTTCTCTTACAGCCGTAATATAACCACATCTCTCATTGCTGCCATATAATCACATCTATTTCTCTCATAACCGCAACATAACCACATCTATTTCTATCACATAAGCCACCTAACAACATTTCTTTCTTACATAGCCGCCATATAACCACATCTATTTCTTTCACAGTCGCCATATAACCACATCTATTTCCTCCATAGCCGCCATATAACCACATCTATTTCTCTCATAGCCGCCATATAGCCACACCTATTTCTCTCATAGTCGCCAGATAGCCACATCTATTTCTCTCATAGCCGCCATATAACCACATCTACTTCTCTCATAGCCCCCCCCCCCCCGTATTTCTCTCAAAGTCGCCATATAACCACATCTATTTCTCTCATAGCCACATCTATTTCTCTCATAGCCGCCATATAGCAACATCTATTTCTCTCATAGCCGCCATATAACCACATCTATTTCTCTCATAACCGCCATATAATCGCCGCATCAGTTTCTCTCATAGCCGCCATATAGCCACATCTATTTCTCTCATAGCCGCCACATAACCACATCAATTTCTCTCATAACCGTCATATAACCACATCTATTTCTCTCGCAGTCGCCACATAACCACATCTATTTCTCTGATAACCGCATCTATTTCTCTCATAACCGCATCTAGTTCTCTCATAACTGCCACATAACCGCATCTAGTTCTCTCACAGTCGCCATATAACCACATCTATTTCTCTCATAACCGCCACATACCCACATCTATTTCTCTCATAACCACCACATAACCACATCTATTTCTCTCATAACCGCCACAGAAGACAGGGTATAAAGGTGACAGAGATGAAGATGGAAGACGACAGAGAGGGAGATGGCAGAAGACAGGATATAAAGACGACAGAGAAGAAGATGACAAGACAGGATATAAAGACGACAGAGAGGGAGATGGCAGAAGACATGATATAAAGACGACAGCGAGGAAGATGGCAGAAGACAGGATATAAAGACGACAGATAAGAATATGACAAGACAGGATATAAAGACAACAGAGAAGATGACAAGTCCGTATATAAAGACAACAGAGAGGAAGATGGCAGAAGACAGGATTTAAAGACGACAGAGAGGGAGATGGCAGAAGACAGGATATAAAGACGACAGAGAGGAAGATGGCAGAAGACAGGATATAAAGACGACAGAGAGGAAGATGGCAGAAGACAGGATTTAAAGACGACAGAGCGGAAGATGACAGAAGACCTATATAAAGACAACAGAGAGGAAGATGACATAAGACAGGATATAAAGACGACAGAGAGGGAGATGGCAGAAGACAGGATATAAAGACAACAGAGAGGAAGATGGCAGAAGACATGACATAAAGACGACAGAGAGGAAGATGGCAGAAGACGTGAAATAAAGACGACAGAGAGGAATATGGCAGAAGACAGGATATATAGACGACAGAGTGGAAGATGGGAGAAGACAGGATATAAAGACGACAGAGAGGAAGATGGCAGAAGACAGGATATAAAGACGACAGAGAGGAATATGGCAGAAGACAGGATATAACGACGACAGAGAGGAAGATGGCAGGATATAAAGACGACAGAGAGGAAGATGGTAGGATATAAAGACGACAGAGAGGAAGATGGCAGGATATAAAGACGACAAAGAGGAAGATGGCAGGATATAAAGACGACAGAGAGGAAGATGGCAGAAGACAGGATATAACGACGACAGAGAGGAAGATGGCAGGATATAATGACGACAGAGAGGAAGATGATAGAAGACAGGATATAAAGACGACAGAGAGGGAGATGGCAGAAGACAGGATATAAAGGTGACAGGAAGGGAGATGGCAGAAGACAGGATATAAAAATGACAGGATATAAAGGTGACAGGAAGGAAGATGGCAGAAGACAGGATGCAAAGGTGACAGGGAGGGAGATGGCAGAAGAAGGATATAAAGATGACAGGAAGGGAGATGGAAGACACGATATAAAGATGACAGGAAGGGAGATGGCAAAAGACAGGATATAAAGATGACAGGAAGATAGATGGCAGAAGAGAGGATATAAAGATGACAGCAAGGGAGAGAGTGTGCCAAAATCACCTCAATCGTTATATTTTCCTGTGCCCTCCGATAATTCATTCTGTGCTCTTTCCTTTCTTTTTTCCCCACCTCTGACAGTATTTGCTATTGTCGAGTCATTGTTTACACCCTCTACCTTCAATTCATGTCAAGTCTGGATCTAACTGAACAACCTTTGTGAGATTAGACACCGGCTGGGCAATATTGGCCTTAACTCACATTGATGAATTTCGTGCAGTGATACCTGGTGTTTATAGGAAAATGACAGTTTACGGGAGCACTAGGATTAACGAGTAGAAGCGGAGAGGAGTTTATCTTATCGCTTATACGGCTATTACCCCCAATGTTCTGGGAATATACATAACAAACCGTAAGTTGGAGACATGATCAACTCAATGATTTACACAGCCCACATATGTTGCCTGATTATTGTTCGTTTGCACATGAACGTGTCGGTAAATGTCCATCTGGTGACAGATTAAAGCCACGCACTTAAGATAAAGAATGGGATCTTTTGTGCACGACATGATGTAATCATTTCCGAGCAGATTTGTTGTAGGCAATAGTTACGATAAGCTGTGAATCTGGAAAGATATTATGATAGATCAATGAAGTGGTGAGTGTAAACATGAAGAACCAACGGAAGAGACAATACCTTATATGGGAGTGACTTTTGAAAGAAATCACATCTTATGTGTCACGCAGGAATTTTACACGAGACGATAGTAGGGATAACCCTTAACCCCTACCAAAGTACGCAAATTGATTGCTATTGATTTGGCATTTGAGATGTTAAAATACAACATTTCTGACTGCAGCCTTGTCATATAGTAGCAATGTGGATGCTTGAGCTGAATGCTGCTTATAATCTAACACATTTTGAGTCTACGGCACTGTTAATTCAACTTGTCAAAAAGAAAGTCCGATAAGCAAGGATAAGGAACAGAATCAGGATTCTAACGTAAAGGACCGGACAACGTACTTGAGCACCTTCTGGACTTAGACAGTAGAGAACTCTACATTTACTAATACGGAAAGCCCGAAATCCCAGGAACCTGAACATGACGTCATAGTGGGATTCTAGTCAAAGTAATACCCCAGACAACGTGTAAGAGGCATCTTGACCACGTTGCCGAAACTATTCACTGAGCAAGAAGTCAGTACCGGTATTGCCCAAAGTTATTTGGGGTAAGTTGTAAATCTTATAACTCTATATTTTGCAATATTAACATGTAAAAATTGCTAGTGGATGTTCAAGTTCATACGAGGCTGGCAACCTCAGCATATAGAATGAAGGTTTAATGAACTAACATTGCAAGAGCTAGTGACTGCTTCATACGGATTTCTCATAGAGAAGCAAAAGCAGAGGTAGTCTCAAGTTCCATATGGAGCAGGGAGTGGATGATGACAGAAATAATGTACATAATTATTATATTAACCCTTTTAACCAGTGCATATGTATATGTAAACATGTTTTATATAAATGCAATGGGTGTTTCCGTTCACTGGGATTAACATTGATGCTCAGAGAGGGTAAAGTTCTGAGGCAGATGGGATGGTGGAATGGAAGTGAGGGACACCTGATTTTCGTATCAGAAGACCGAATACTCAGGAGAGATATTTGTTTCACTAATAGTCGGTGGTACCAATTGGTGGTACTAGTCTGTGGAATAAGTGTGTGGCATAAGTGGCCTTCATTCAAAGCTTGACACCAACTTTAGAAGAGTTTTGAAGACGCTGGAGCATTTTCGTAATTACCCCACGAAACTACGAGGGGACGTTTTAAAACCACCAGACTTGACCAGTGAGGGGAGAGAACCAGTCTACAACCTGCAAAGAACCAACATTAGCTGGAGCAGAAGCCAACCGACACCTTACTGGCAGCTAAGTACCCACTTGAAGCTGCTAAGTGAACTCTTAAAACAAACATTTAAGACACTTACTAAACCTGTGAAGATTTTTAAATACAATGTTTTCTCTATCAAAACCTTTATTTATTTTTCAATGTTAAATTGATTATTAAATTTGTTATCTGCAAATATACAAATTTATAGTTGATTTAATCTTTTTTTTTTTTTTTTGGAGTGAACTGCACCCATTTGTTTGTCATTTTAATGTTAATTAGAATCGACGTCATTGTACTCTGGGGAAACCCAAAGGTGCTCAGACTTCCTCAGCAAATGTCGAAGTGTATGAATGCTAATTGTTCCTATTGCGCACTGGTTGTATACACGCCGGATGCGTCTTCTCATACGTCCATCCCTGCTGGTCTTACGTTTGATGCCAAATTCCAACAGTCTTAGCCTTGATGATTCATCGATTGTAGTGTCATTGTCTATAGGCGATCATGAATTACCTTCAGTGTTTCTATTTTATCCATGTTCAATTCACGTGTTATGGATGCTCTTGAAGCTGGTCTGTCAGCTCTTTCATTGCCGCGTACCCCTGCATGACCAGGACAGTAGATCCATTATTCCATATCAGATCTTAAGATTCTATGCTTCTATAGAGGTTTTCCATTCATGTCGGAGACATCCATATTGGACCTTTCGAAGCATGGATTGTGAGTCTGATACATTAACTGCCTTTGTTAATAAAGTCTCAGACAGCCATCTTAAGGCAGCAGTAACTTTCTCTACATCCATTCTCATGCTGGAGGCTGTTATCATGTAAGCCCCGCTATGTTCAGCAACGGTTCTGCCCTTTACTCTAGCAGAGAAGCCCCACCCTGATTTATTACCATGGATTACAGACCCATCAGTGTACACAATGGCATCATCACCCCCAGGATTACAATTTATCAGCTGATCAATTTCCAGCTGTTCTCCCATTGGCCCAAGTTCTACACTCTCTACTAAGGCTGATGACGACTTATTGGTAGTTCATCCAGCTCTCAACTGACTTACTCGTCATTTTAAATACCCATACACAGAGCTTTTGGAATCATATTTTACTGAATTAAATCAGTTGAGGGCTCATCAAACGAGCAAAATTCTCTCTCCTCATAGAATGTATGGGAAGATAAAAAAGTTTATTACGGCCTGGATAATATCAGCTGTAGCACTTTATAAAATTTCTATGAGGCGCCCCAGAATTGAAGCATCATTCTTCAACTCATGAGCTAACATAACCTGAGTATCTATGTTTGGTTAACATGGAGCTAACATGAGCTGAGGGTCTATGGTTGGTTGACATGGAGCTATGAGCTGAGGGTCTATGGTTGATACAGAGATAACATGAGCTGAAAGTCTATGGTTGGTTAATACAGAGCAAACATGAGCTGAAGGTCTATGTTTGGTTAACACAGAGCTAATATGAGCTGAGGGTTCATGGTTGTTAACATAGAGCTAACATGAGCTTAAGGTCTATGGTTGGTTAATACAGAGCTAACATAAGCTGAAGGTTGATGTTTGGCTAATAATAATAATAAATTCTTTAAGCACCAAACACGGCGCATAAGGCAGAAACCAGTGCTCTCCAGGTTGTTCGTTGTGACGCCACTCCTCTTAGCTCTTGCACATTATTTAGGCCCAACGTTCTTCCTTCTCTTGTTATTGTTCTTCTAAGTGTTTCTTTTGGTCTTCCTTTTTTCCTCTTACCCTCAGGAACCCAAGTGAGCGCCTGTAGTGGTATTCTGTTGTTTTGCATTCGTAGGACATGACCGATATATGACCATCGTCTTTTCCTTATATAGTCGGAGACATATTTCTGCTTAGAGTCTTCTCTTATTTGTCGATTAGTCTTGAATTCTTTCCAACTGATGTTCATGAGTTTTCTAAGACATTTGTTCTCGAATGTATTCAGCTTGTTCTCCAATGATTTTGTTATTTTCCAACTCTCACAGCCGTATGTTAACACTGAGATAACATTTGAATTAAACAGACGAAGCTTGGTATGTATATTGAATGATCGTAATTTCCAAATGTTAGATAATCTATTGAAGGCGCTAGCTGCCAAAGCAATTCTAGTATGAATTTCTCTTGTTGTGTCACCATCCTGAGTCATTTTACTGCCTAAATAATTGAAACTTTCAACTTTCTGTAGTTTTTCCCCGTTCAGGATGATTGGCTAACACAGAGCTAAAGAGTTGAGGGTTCATGGTTGGTGAACACAGAGCTAACATGAGCTGAGGGTCTATGGTTGGTTGACATGAAGCCTAACATGGGCTGAGGGTCTATGGTTGACACAGAGCTAACATGAGCTGATGGTCTATGGTTAGTTGATACAGAGTTAACAAGAGCTGATGGGCTATGGTTGGTTGACACAGAGCTAACATGAGCTGAAAGTCTACAGTTGGTTGATACAGAGCTAACATAAGCTGAAGGTTGATGTTTGGTTAACACAGAGCTAACATGAGCTGAGGGTTCATGGTTGGTTGATACAGAGATAACATAACCTGAGGGCCTATGTTTGGTTAACACAGAGCTATAACCCGAGGGTCTATGTGTGTTTAACATGAAGCTAAAATGAACTGAGGGTCTATGGCTGGTTAACATGGAGCTAACATGAGCTGATGGTCTATGGTTGGTTGACATAGAGCTACCATGAGCTGATCATCAATCGTAGAAACAGAGCTAACATGAGCTGAGGGTCTATAGTTGACACAGAGCTAACATAAGCTGAGATTCTATGGTTGGTTGACACAGAGATAACTTTAGTCGAAGGTCTATGATTGACACTGAGCTAACATGAACTGAAGGTCTATGGTTGGTTGACACAGAGCTAACATGAGCTGAGTGTACATAGTTGGTTGACACAGAGCTAACATTAACTGAAGGAATATTATTGGTTGGCACAGTGCCAACATGGTTAATTGATACAGAGCTAACATGAGCTGGTCTATCATTGGTTGATACAGAGCTAACATAAACTGAGGGTCTATGGTTGACACAGAGCTAACATGAGCTGAGGGTCTATGGTTGGTTGATATACAGCTAACATGACCTGAAGGTCTATGGTTGATTAATAGAGAGCTAACATGACCTGAGGGTCTATGGTTGATTGACATGGCAAACATAAGCTGAGGGTCTGTGGTTGGTTGATACAGATCTAACATGAGTGGAGGGTCTATGGTTGGTTGTCATGAAGCTAACATGAGCTGAGGGTCTGTGGTTGGTTGACATGGAGCTAACATGAGCTGAGGGTCTATGGTTGGTTGATACAGATCTAACATGAGCTGAGGGTCTATGGTTGGTGGACACAGCTAACATGAACTGAGGGTCTATGGTTGGTTAACATGGAACTAACATGAGCTGAGGGTCTATAGTTTACACAGAGCTAACATGAGCTGAAGTTCTTTGGTTGGTTAATACAGAGCTAACATGAGCTGAAGGTCTTTGACAGGATGATAAAGAGATAACATGAGCTGAAGGTCTATAGGTTGATACAGAGCTAATTGAGATGGTGTATGGTTGGTTGATACAGAGCTAATATGAGCTGAAGGTCTATAATTGGTTGATACAGAGCTAACATGAGCTGAAGGTCAATAGTTTGATACAGAGTTAATATGAGCTGAAAGTCTATGGTTCATAAATACAGAGCTAACATGAGATAAGGGTCTATGGTTGATACTGAGCTAACATAAGCTGAAGGTCTATGGTTGGTTGATATGGAGCTACTATGAGCTGAGGGTCCATGGTTGATACAGAAGGAACATGAGCTGATGGTCTATGGTTGGTTGATACAGCACTAACATGAGCTGAAGGTCTATGGTTGGTTGATACAGAACATGAGCTGAAGGTCTATGGTTGGTTGATACAGAACTAACATAAGCTGAAGGTCTATGGTTGGTTGATACAAAACTAACATGAGCTGAAGGTTGATGGTTGGTTAACAAAGAGCTGAGGGTTCATGGTTGGTTGATACAGTGATAACATAACCTGAGGGTCTATGTTTGGTTAACACAGAGCTAACATAACCTGAGGGTCTATGCTTGGTTAACATGGAGCTAACATGAGCTGAGGGTCTATGGTTGACACAGAGCTAACATGAGCTGATGGTCAATCGTTGATACAGAGCTAACATGAGCTGAGGGTCTATAGTTGACACAAAGCTAACATAAGCTGAGATTTTATGGTTGGTTGAAACAGAGCTAACTTGAGCTGAAGGCCTATGATTGACACAGAGCTAACATGAACTGAAGGTATATGATTGGTTGGCATAGCATTTACGTGGTTAGTTGATACAGAGCTAACATTAGCTGAGGTCTATCGTTGGTTGATACAGAGCTAACACAAACTGAGGGTCTATGGTTGACACAAAGCTAACATGAGCTGAGGGTCTATGGTTGGTTGATACAGATCTAACATGAGTGGAGGGTCTATGGTTGGTTGACATGGCCCACATAAGCTGAGGGTCTGTGGTTGGTTAACACAGAGCTAACATGAAGTGAGAGTCTATGGTTGGTTGACATGGAGCTAACATGAGCTGAGAGTACAGGGTTTACACAGAGCTAACATGAGCTGAATGTCTATGGTTGACACAGAGCTAAAAGTTGCTGAAGATCTATGGACAGACACAGAGCTAACATGAGCTGAAGATCTATGGACAGACACAGAGCTAACATGAGCTGAAGATCTATGGACAGACACAGAGCTAACATGAGGAAGAAATATTGCCATATTAAAATAAAGAAGGGAAGCCCTGATCTAAATAATGTTACATGGACTTTTTTATTTATTTGGAATTAGATTTTTGTTTTTAAATTGAGAATGCAGGCAATAATATACAAGTTGACCTCATGAGTAACTTTGTTGAAGATTTAATCACTGAAATTTGACACATCTGTAACTATGTTGAAGACTTAATCATTTGTATGGTTGAGTTAACACTGAAATTTGACACATCTGTAACTATGTTAAAGACTTGATCATTTGTATGGTTGAGTTAACACTGAAATTTGACATATCTGTAACTTTGTTGAAGACTTGATGATATTTTTGATTGAGTTAATACTGAATTTTGACACATCTGTAACTATGTTGAAGACTTGAGCATTTTCGTGATTGAGTTAATTTTTTAACCCTGACAAACAAGATTTGATGCCCAGAAACCTTCTTGCACAAGTGTTACACGTGTGCAAGAAGGTTTCTGGGCATCAAATCTTGTTTGTTTGTCAAAGTGAACAGAAGACGGGTTTGGGATGTGCCTCCTCATGTCTGACACCATGTATAGAAAACATTGGAACTGACTGACAGGACATAAACCCGACAGATGTGAATGAATGAGCATGGCCTGAACAGGTTTGAGAACTTTATGTCACATCAGATATTCATATGGCAGATGATATAAATTCTGAGTATTTATAGTTTATTATAAACGAATAAACCAGGTTTGTCATCTGTCATGGATCATAAAAGATGCATTTGTACAACAAAAACAGAAAAAAAGTGGGCACATTAGCTTACATATCAGATATTATCACTGTACATTTTGAGCAATTCATAAAAAAGTGGAGGACAATTATGTTACATCAACCCATTTGTATATCTAAACATGCTATAAATATTATTCATAACTCTGTACATGAATCAAGACACTGTCGCCGGTTCACATGTATTTGTTCTCCGGTTCACATGTATTTGTTCTCCGGTTCACATGTATTTGTTCTATCTTGTGTTTAGATATAAAAGCTGAACATATGTTTCCATATAGCTCCAGAAAATGACGTACAATACTAGTAACCATGGTCACATGCTACTTACTGTTCACTGGTGTAATTTTTAGCCTTTTTTTGTAGACACACAGACAACTCTAGTTAAATGCATTCACACCAACAATGACACACACACACTAGTTAAGTGTATTCACACCAATACTGACACAACACACACATACACACTCTAGTTACGTGTATTTCTACCAACACTGACAGACACACACACTCTAGTTAAGTGTATTCATACCAACACTAATGTTAATGGGTTCAGTTTTTAGTTTTGTTGGGGAAATGGGTGTTGTCAGAGTAAGGACTAATACAGTCACCCAGTTTCCATGATATTATGAGATAAACTATAGTGCTCACTTGTTAGGTGATTTATAGCAGGATCATATGTCAAGTCTACATTACTGGATGTCAGTAGCAAGATTATGTCAGTAGCAGGATTTTGTCAAATATACGTTACTGGATGTCAATAGCAAGATTATATGTCAGTAGCAGGATTATATGTCAAGTATAAATTACTGGTTGTCAGTAGCAAGATTATTTAGTATATGTCAGTAGGAGTATTATATGCCCGGTATGCATTACTGGATGTCAGTAGCAAGATTATAAGTTAAGAATACTTTACTGGATGTCAATAGCAGGATTATATGTCAACTATACCTTACTGGATGTCAGTAGCAAGATTATGTGTCAACTACATCTTACTGGGTGTCAGTAGCAAGATTTCATGTTAACTATATCTTACTGAATGTCTGTAGCAAGATTATATGTCAACTATATCTTACTGGATGTCAGTAGCAAGATTACATGTCAACTATATCTTACTGAATGTCTGTAGCAAGATTATATGTCAACTATATCTTACTGGATGTCAGTAGCAAGATTATATGTCAACTATATCTTACTGGATGTCAGTAGCAAGATTATGTCACCTATACCTTACTGAATGTCAGTAGCAGGACTGAAGTCAAGTAAATAATTATAGTGGTCAGTAGCAAGATTATGTCAGTTAACTAACTCTAGTGGTCAGTAGCAAAATTATGTCAAGTAATACTAGTGGTCAGTAGCAAGATTACATCAAGTAATACTAGCAGTCAGTAGCAAGATTATGTCATGTAATACTAGTGGTCAGTAGCAAGATTACATCAAGTAATACTAGCAGTCAGTAGCAAGATTATGTCATGTAATACTAGTGGTCAGTAGCAAGATTACATCAAGTAATACTAGCAGTCAGTAGCAAGATTATGTCATGTAATACTAGTGGTCAGTAGCAAGATTACATCAAGTAATACTAGCAGTCAGTAGCAAGATTATGTCATGTAATACTAGTGGTCAGTAGCAAGATTACATCAAGTAATACTAGCAGTCAGTAGCAAGATTATGTCATGTAATACTAGTGGTCAGTAGTAAGATTATGTCATGTAATACTAGCAGTCAGTAGCAAGATTATATCAAGCAATACTAGTGGTCAGTAGTAACATTATGTCAAGTAATACTAGTGGTCAGTAGTAAGATTATGTCAATTAACACCAGTGGTCAGTAGCAAGATTGTGTTTAGTAATAATAAAGGTCAGTAGCAAAATTATGTCAAGTAATACTAGCGGTCAGTAGCAAGATTATGTCAAGTAACACCAGTGGTCAGTAGTAAAATTATGTCAAATAACACTAGTGGTCAGTAGCAAGATTATGTCAAGTAATACTAGTGGTCAGTAGCAAGATTGTGTTTATTAATACTAAAGGTCAGTAGCAAGATTGTCTAGTAATACTAGTGGTCAGTAGCAAGATTATATCAAGTAATACTAGTGGTCAGTAGCAAGATTATGTCAAGTAATACTAAAGATCAGTAGCAAGATTGTCTAGTAATACTAGTGGTCAGTAGCAAGATTATATAAGTAACACTAGTGGACAGTAGCAAGATTATGTCAAGTAATACTAGTGGTCAGTAACAAGATTATGTCTAGTAATACTAGTGGTCAGTAGCAAGATTGTGTCTAGTAATACTAGCGGTCAGTAGCAAGATTGTGTCAAGTAATCAAGTTTGTTGGTGATATAGAGGCAGTGTAGCAATGTTCATGAAATATAAATGTTGTAGCAGTGTTGGTGATATAGAGGCAGTGTAGCAATGTTCATGACATATGATATAGCAGTTTTGGTGATATAGAGGCTGTGTACTGATGTGCATGACATATAAATGATATAGCAGCATTGAACACTAGTTCTCTGCTGGTAACTCATGTCTCAATGTCACATGGTGTTTCTGGGTTTTGAATTTTTAGACATACACACAGAACCTCTTTTATATTCCTTAAGGAGCATTGGTGACCATTGCAGAAAGCCTGCGGCGACCATTGCAGAAAGCCTGCGATGACCATTGCAGAAAGCCTGTGTTAAAGCAGTTCTTGTTGTTCTTACAGTCATCATTTATAGAACAATTAGTTTTATATGTTGAGGCTGCCAGCTCCATGCAGATTGATCCATAGATCATTTCTTAGACGCTTAAGACAGCAGTAGATTTTTTCTTTCTTTGTTTAGAGACCCTTGGAGACAACAAGTGATGTATATATGTCTGTGTGTGTGTGTGTGTGCCAGTGTCCAATAAAACAGGTTAGTGAGAAAATATATGAAGCAACTGTTAGAAATAATATTAGCTTAGCAGTGTGTCCACACATACACACACCATTACACGCCATGTTCCAGAGAAACTTGACTGAGATTAGTGTCTAACTATTAACTCAACATCTGAAAGCGTGTTAAGTTACTGCAGCAGACAATAAAAGTACACAGAATATACCAGACAATAAAAGTTCACAGAATATACCAGACAATAAAAGTTCACAGAATATACCAGATAATAAAAGTTCACAGAATATACTGGGTTTTTAAAAAAAAATTTATGTTGAAAACACACTAGTAACCCACTTCTAGTCATGTGATCTATCACTAAAAATGGCGTCAAGAAACAATTGAATGTATGTAATAAACTGATGAAACAAGATGGACACAATCTTCTCGTCCTGATATTTCTAAGTGTGTTTACACTGGGTATTATGTGCTTCTGTACTCTGGTGTAATTTAGAAGTGGCTCTATGCTTACAAGCAAACATTTTTTTTTCTTATTCTACTAATGAAGAAAAAATATCCCATTCAAACTCTGATGAGTTATATTATCATATATATAGTTTTCCAGCTCATTCTGTCCGTTTGTAATGATCCCAAAAATTGTAACACTCTCCAAAGAAAAGTGCGCAAAGGTTGGTGTGCATGCGCCACGTGAACAGCATGCATGTTGAGACTTTGTTTAACATCGGATGTAAAACAAATATTTAGGTTTTTAATATGGGAATTTAAAAAAAAAATGGAAGACAATGTTGATAACTATTCTAACTTTCACCACATAAGTGAATTGTATCTGATGAAGAGACAATTGCATGAAATTGTTCAAATATGTATCTTCGTATACAAGTGCTTAGAGATATATAAATACCCACATGTGACGAAATGGACGACCTCTTAGCGATCTTTGGTTCTCTCCAGCAGTATCGGTACATTTGTGGTACTGGTTTTATTATGTGCTGTCAATTATTGCACTTTTCTTTCCTTCTTTCTTTCTTTATTTATTTTTCTGCTAAGAAGCAGATATTTGATTTTATCAAAGCACCCTGTAGGTGATAAATATCACATTTGCAAGGAGCGGCTGATATGATGCATCACATTTGCTTGGCGTTACCCAGATTTGTTGGTTATAGGCGCGGCAAATTAACACGTACATCGGCCAGCGCTTCGGCTTAATCACCAATAAGACACGGAGTTTGCATACTCATACGACAGATAATGAGATTACTGTCTGTGTGACACATGTGGGCAGACACGTGTGATATAATCGTTTCCGGTCACTCGGTTAAAAGTAATCATAGATTTATTACATTTGAGACAATATGAGTCTACATATGTGTTTGTGAGAGTGTATGCAAGGCATCAGATGTCCATATATGGTAATACGCGACATTTTCAGGCTCGCACCTTATTTCAAGTGGGACTATTTTGAAATATCACACCCTATCTGCTTGATTTGAAATGATTGGATCTTTCTGATTAGATTCATAACAACATTGAGGGAGAATATAGGCTGACCATTTCAGTTTTATTTCACTATGAATTTCAAGCTCGCCAAGACCTCAGACCTCGCCAGAGTGAAGACTAGCTTCATAATTCCTTTTTGTTAACCGGACCTTTTATTGGAGAACCAGATAAGACTTAAAAAAGCACAGGAAATCTCTACATTTTAATAAGGAACACCGGGACTAGGAAACTGAAGAAACACAGAGTCAGAGGGGAATCTATTGCAAAATTAAAGACATCCAAGACGCATGTAAGAGAACGGTTCGTCTCTTTTATACCTCTGAGCAAAAAAAGTCTGTAGCCAAGATTGGCATAAGTAGTGCATTTTTATTCTATGTTTTATTACTAACATGTGAACTAACATATATATATCTATTACCATGTGAAGGTTGAATATGTGAAACTCGCTATTGGATGTCAAAGTCATTTGAGGCTGACAACCTCAGTATCTAGAATGATGATTCATGAACCAACACTGCACGGGCTGGTGATTGCTTTATTGATAGATTCGTAAAGAGAACTAAAAGCATAAAGTAGTTCCAGGTTCCCTATGGAGCAGGGAGGGAAAGATGAAAAGAAATGATGTCCATTCTAAGTATAATACTTACATTTTCAAAGCAGTGTAAATGTCCCTATAAACATATTCACTTCAAAATTAATGTAAGTTTTCAAGCTTTAAACCAGTGTAACAGTCTATGTGAAAATAGTCATTTTAAATTAATAGAAGTTTCAAACTTTTCCATAAGTGTAAATGTAAAGGAAACATACATGAATTTATATTGTGAACACTTTTCAAACAGTGGAGATGTAAATATAAAACATATTATATCTGTACGTTTAACCTTTTCATTTAAATGTATTGTAATGTAAAGCTAAAGCTATTCAGTTTAAATGTAAAGGAAGTTTTATCCCGAGGGATTAAATTTAATTCTCATCGAGGGTAAATTCTGACATGGGATGGTAAAATAGAAGAATAGGGGCACATAACTATGTGTCGTTAAAAACGCCATACCCAGAAGAGCGTTTCGGTTCTATTTCTATTACCAGTTATTGGTGGTACCAGCAGAAAGTACTATCTCTGGAACCAAGTGAAGGTAGAAGTGGACTGATGTTTTGCGAGACACCATCATAAGAGGGTCTTATAGACAGACGCAGAACCAACTTGGCCATTACTCCTTGACGTTCTGGGAACGTGCGGCGCCTGAACTGTGATCAGAGACGAGCGCTAGCAGAGTGAAAGGAACTAACCCAGCGGAAGAAGAAACTACCATTGGCAGCTAAGTGAAAATATCCGCTGCCAAAAGTGACCTCCTTTATTCAGTTACATCCTATTCAAGCAATGAAATCCTTTTGATAACTATTCAAATTATTTCTTTTAAACTGTTAAACTTAAAGTGATTATTAAATTTTGTTATTTGTAATGTTACAAATTTAACTTCGATTTAATCCTTTTAAATGTACTACATGTTTGTCTCAGTCAAAGTTACTAAACACACTCTCTAAACAGAGCTATATATATATTTACAGTATAATAATAATTCCACTGATTAAATCAGGGGTGGGGGCTTAACGAGCTAGAATAACCATTGCTTAAATTCTTCATAAACGTGCTTAGCGACAGCCAGCATTGTTTTCGCTTATTAGAATATCTTGTGAAGACTCCCATGTGATAGAATCTTTACTGCTCTTCTATCTACATTTCTGCCAAGATTAATCTTGTGTAAAGATAGATTCCATTGAAGCCTATAATAGATACTCTTGAGTTTTGGCCACTGTTGGACCACTACTGCAAAGCAGGGGAGGCAATACCGTCACACCACACTTAATGTCTACGGATGCTCCAACAAGTAATTTTGTGCACCGAGAATAAGGAGGCTTTAGATCTGAATAGAGAAATCATAACAAAACTTCCGGGTGAGCTAAAGCTCTGTTATAGTTCCAATCTGAAGTTCCCAGTGACGTTATGAACTATTCGGCCGATTAAAACAACAGAAAATCAAGGTGCTCTTCTGATGAGCAATTGGAAATTCACATCTAACATTATTTTTCCACAAGTGTTTGAATAAATAAAATTGCCGTTAAGTATTGGTGCTTCTGAATTTAATTCCTGTCATGTGACAGAACTTTACTCTAGTGATATATAGTATCTTTAATTCCAGCTAATACTTTCAACATTTATACTTTCCAATGATCCTAAATACAGTAAATTTAAAATACCCATTTCTGTGGATATGTGTGTGTATGTGTCATTTTTCCTTCCTCATTTTGTGTGTGCCATATGGACACTGTGACCACAACTGCAAGTTGGACCCTTGCCTTCACCAAAACATTTCATGTGCTTGTGCATTAGTCGTTTGCTGTGTATGATGACACTACTGATGATAATAATGTTCTAATAACAGTGCTGATGATAGGACAGAAGTGAACTAGGCAACTTAGTAGACGAAGAGCTTGTAACAAATGGTCATCTGTACTTACAGTGAACACTCAGATATTTTTAATGTTCTGTATGATGATATTGAGAAACGTCCCAATCTACACCCAAGCCAGAAAGTGCTAGTGAGATGCTGGCCAGTTCAACAACTACACCCCCTTAAGTGTATTGTCTATGCATGCAGATAAATAAGGCTTCATGTTAATCGATTAATTTTCTTCACTAAGAGTACACAAAATGTGTCCTACTTGAGTATTAGCAAGGCACAAGCTGAAAGCATGTTGGAAGGCCATTAACTAGAGTTCAAGCAGTGACTTACAATTAGTTTCTCTGAGACCTTACAAGAAGTGAGTACACAGCAAGACCTTCACAACAAAATCATGTCTGGTCAAACTCTTTAGATGTTACTCTTTCCCCCCCCGCCCCCCCTCCCCCCCCCCCCCCCCCCCCCCAAAAATCCCGAATAAATAAACTGTGGTTGAATGATAGGTAAACTGAGAATTGAGCTGTGCCTACTGACAAACTTTTATAATTGATAAAATTGGCATTATTGAAAGATGCCAAGTAATGAAATTTTAACCCCCCTTCCCCACCCAAACCCCCTTTTCCCCTATAAATACCTTGTGACTGTGCGTTATGTTTTTTTTTTTAATGTGCATAAAAACAAGATTCCCTAAAAACCAAACAAAGGCAGGAATATTCACCTGTGACATATCAGACCCACAGCTTTTTTTTTCATTGCAAGCACTTTCAATTCGATCAGGAGTTGGTGTATACACCGTGTCATTTGATGAGCTAATAAGTAATAAGATCAGCTGTCAGTGTATCAATTCTAATATGAGGTATATGGACTGAAGCAAATACTGGCAGAGTTAGGCTCAGAATGAGTAGATGAGTTGCTTCATGTTAAAATGTTTAGTAGGCTGGTTGGTTAGTGAGAAGAAAATACAGCAGACAATGAGTTATGAAAGATTTTTTTATTACATATTTGACAGAGACTGAGCTTCTAGCAGTGTTATCAGTGGTTACACAAATCAACTAAGTCTTGTTAGGTGGTCAAACTAAGGACATAAAACAAACCATATAATACAGAAAATCCAGCGACAGTAGCAGAAGTTTGAACTTAGTGTTAAAAAATGAGTATTTTTAAAGGTGTGGGGAAGGGAAATCAGGGCAGTACTCAACTAAATATTGTGAGATTCTATGGTAAATATGTGAAATATAAAACAGCAAAAATATTACTTTTAAATAAAGGCAATACAAACATGGTCACACCAAACATTAAAGAATTTATCTGTGACATTATGCACTAACCAACAAGGAAGATCCTCTAGAAAAATAATGGTTCACTATTATACAATGTACATGTCAAACAAGGGAAAACAGCACAACAAATACAAATAAAATACTAGTACCAAAAAAAAAAAAAAAAGGTATAAATGAGATATGAAATACTTGTTCAGATTCAGCTGATGGCCGGATTAGAGCTAAGTAGATGAGCTTAAGGCACATATTTGAACTTTAGATCCCACTATGGTCAATCAGACTGTACTCCCCCATAGGAGGGAATGGGTCTAAATTGACCATATAACTGGGAATTGTAACAACATACCTTTTGTTGTGCATACATGTATATCTGTATGAGATCAACATACTTTTGTTGTGTATATATGTATATGTATGTCTGTATGAGATCAATATACTTTTGTTTTCCAATGGAATATATTTTAAGGATTGGGCTGTAAAACAGAATATGTGGTTTGTGAACTGGGAGATGCTCTGGGAATAGATAATGTGGTTTGTGTACAAGATGTTCTGGGAATAAATTATGTGGTTTATGTACTAGATAACCAAGATCTGCTTGCTCGGAGCAAGCAAGAGGACATGCACACCATCATAGCTGGCAGACGCTGGAGCTGGGTTGGCCATGTCCTCAGAAGAGACCCCGATGCCATCACAAGAACAGCTATGCTTTGGACCCCTGAAGGAAAACGAAAGAGAGGCCGACCAAAAACAACCTGGCGGAGGACTGTGGAGGCTGAGATGCAAAGAATGAACCAGAGTTGGGGCACTGTATGAAGGATGGCCGCCGACTGAGCAAAGTGGAATCAATTTGTTGTTGCCCTACAAGACGCCACTAGGCGTGATGGCCACTGACTGCTTTGATGGTCGGCGGCTAAGGATCAAAGAAGAAGATGTACTAGATGTTCTGGGAATAGATTATGTGGTTTGTGTACTAGATGTTCTGTGAATAAATTATGTGGTTTGTGTACTGGAACATGTTCTGGGAATAAATTATGTGGTTTGTGTACTAGGTGTTCTGGGAATAAATTCTGTGGTTTGTGTACTGGAAGATGTTCTGGGAATAAATTATGTGGTTTATGAACTTGGAATAGATCATGTGGTTTTGCATACTGGAAGATGTTCTGGGAATATATTATGTGGTTTATGTACTAGGAATAGATCATGTGGTTTTGCATACTGGAAGATGTTCTGGGAATAAAATACGTGGTTTGTGTACTGAAAGATGTTTTGGGAATAGATTATGTGGTTTGTGTATTAGATGTTCTGGGAACAGATTACGTGGTTTGTTTATTAGGAGATGTTCTGGGAACAGATTATGTGGTTTGTGTATATGGAGATGGTTCTGGGAATAGATTCTGTGGTTTGTGTATTGGAAAATGTTCTGGGAACAGATTATGTGGCTTGTGTGCTGAGAGATGTTCTGGGAATAGATTCTGTGGTTTGTGTGTTGAGAGATGTTCTCAGAATATATTCTGTGGTTTGTGTATTGGAAGATGTTCTGGGAACAGATTATGTGGTTTGTGTATTAGGAGATGTTCTGGGAATAGATTATGTGGTTTGCATATTACAATATTTTGCATGACAATGCTGAATATAATCACAACAGATATCAAAGCTTATAAAATGACAAGTGGATTGCCTTTCTAACTCATAAAGGATGGATCATATAAACCCAAATCAATCATTAGAATGTTAACTTCTTGACCAC
Organism: Oreohelix idahoensis; assembly: GCA_024509875.1. Classification (NCBI taxonomy): domain Eukaryota; kingdom Metazoa; phylum Mollusca; class Gastropoda; order Stylommatophora; family Oreohelicidae; genus Oreohelix; species Oreohelix idahoensis. The sequence goes on along the minus strand of JAMPIV010012294.1, from coordinate 84,161 downwards.
TGCCCAGACAAGAGCCAAGAATGTCGGCAAGTGGGCTCCAGCACAGAGTCAGATATGATTTGTGTTAGCATTCATCTTTGAGAATTTCTAAATGTTGGAAGAAACAATACATGTAAATACGAAAGCCTGCACAGCAGAGCACCCTACTATAAATGTTTCTTGAAATAATTGAAAACTAGATGCAGATCAGAACCAAAATCTTGTTTTATCTGCCACTATCTGAGAATATTAATGAGATCTGACTCTGGCTTGCTTGCTCAATGAATACAAGGTTTACAAATCACTGGTCACATGACCTGAACATTGATATGGATTGGGCTGTGGATATTAGTAAGTAGACATCAGCTGCTACAAAATGGAGCAGACTTGAAGAGATATGTTAGCTGATCACATCTGACTGGCTCATGCAGATACACTGGCCAGTCAATACAAGATTATTACATTTTCATTGTTCAAACCAAAACAAAAACAGCAGTTATTAGCAATAAATCTTGAAATAGATGTCCTTAACAATTAATTTACATACAGCAGTTATCAGAGATTAACCTTTACACAGATCAACCTCTAAAAATTTTTTTATCAGAGATTAACCTCTCAACAACTGTTTTCAGAGCATAACCTCTAAACATCTGTTACCACAGATTAACCTCTAAACAGCAGTTATCGAAGATTAACTTTTAACTTGCAGTTATCAGAGATTAACCTCTAAACTATTGTTATCAGAGGTTAACCTCTATAAACTATTGTTATCTGAGATTAACCTCTAAACAGCTGTTATCAGGAACTCAATGGTTAATCTCTAAACAATTGTTATCAGCAGTTAATTTCTGAAACAACTACTGTCAGGAGCTCAATGTTACTAGAGTTAAATCTGGATGGGTGTGAAAAAAAATCAAAAAAAGGTCATTCGTCTTACGAGGACAAAAGACAAAGAAAATAGCCAACGTTACGGCCACAAGGCCTTCGTCAGGGAAAGGAAAGAAAGTGAAGGCTAGATAGGACACATAAGAACCTAAATAAATATATAAAAATTAAACCTAGGTACTTCCCTGAAGGAAACTTCCCGCAAACCACGCAAAAAAAGGGTTTGCGGGAAGTTTCCTTCAGGGAAGTACCTAGGTTTAATTTTTATATTTATTTAGGTTCTTATGTGTCCTATCTAGCCTTCACTTTCTTTCCTTTCCCTGACGAAGGCCTTGTGGCCGTAACGTTGGCTATTTTCTTTGTCTTTTGTCCTCGTAAGACGAATTACCTTTTTTCGATTTTTTTTTCACACCCATCCATTTTACTCCACGTCTTACAGCAGTTCCCCTAAACTTCCTAGAGTTAAATCTCTATAGAAATGTTATGAGGATGTCCACTCCAATTTGCCTGAGTTATATGTTCACAGTGACAGAAAACTACTTTCTGATTGATATGCAACAGGCAGATTTTTAAAAAAAATGGACAGTAAGGCTATATATGCCAAGATGACAGGCACACTGGGCATTGATAACTCTCACAGAATATAGGTTGTGCATGGATGAATGCCCCCCCCCAATTTTTTTTTTCTTCGTTAGAGCACAAGACCACCACTGAATTTGGCCACCTAGCAAGAAGAATGCATTAACAGCACTTAATGACCTCTTGCAGTGTTGGTTCTGGCAGCACTTGGAATGATGAGGCTGCTAAACCTAGGTATAACCTTATATTAGTTGCTTGTTATGACAATCCTGAGTGCTATTGCTCCTCCAAAACCCCAGGAATCCACATAATGTACATTATCAGCAAATGTGACACTGACTCAGTTAATAAAGTTAAGTTAGCAGCAAATGTGACTCTGACTCAGTTAATAAAGTTAAGTTATCAGCAAATGTGATACTGACTGAGTTAATGTTATTAGTAACCGTGACACTGACTCGGTTAAAGAAGTTGTTTAGCATTTCTGTTAAAAACATTACATGTTTAAAGTACTGCAGCCCGTAAAGCTACACATATACTTGACACTACAAAGATTTGTATAACTTAAACCACACACTTACACAAGATACACACGCACTACAAAGACTTGTGTAACTTTTACCACACAGACTTACATAAGACACACACTACAAAGACTTGTGTAACTTTTACCACACAGACTTACATAAGACACACACTACAAAGACTTGTGTAACTTTTACCACACAGACACTACAAAGACTTGTGTAACTTAAACCACACACTTACACCAGACTAACACACAGATACTACAAAGACGTGTGTAACTTAAACCACAGAGACTTACACAAGACACACACACAGATACTACAAAGACGTGTGTTACACAGACTTACACAAGACACACTACAAAGACTTGTGTAACTTAAACCACACCGATTTACACAAGACACACACACACAGACACTATAAAATACTGTGTAATTTAAACCACATAGATTTACACAAGACACGCAGGCACTACAATATAAGACAGGCACTATACAAGCTATTTAATCCTTTACAGTCCAATTCGGCAAAAATGCCCAGAATTTTATTTGTAACATACTATCTAAATTGAGAGAGTTATCTACCCTTCCAAGATGGAGGTGAAATTCGTTTCTCACCTTAGACGCCGAAAGAAAAACATCAGGAATGTGTATATTTCGATGGATAATACCATGTTATGTTAAATTATAGAATAAAAGATACACCAGAGTATCTAGTGGTGTAGATATTTTCCTATAACTGACCTCGAAACCCTCGAATCGGTCGGTTGGATCGGAGGGTTGATCAGTGAGTTAACAATTCACTATCGTAAAATAAGCTATTGTTACCGAAACAGAACCAGGCTCGACAGTAAACATGACTCACTCTAATATCTTGGGGGCTAAGGAGATTTTTAAAATTGGATACTGGAATGTAAGAACTATGTATCAAGACGGAAAATTGGAAGAAGTAATTAAAGAAATGGATAATTATAAGTTGGACATATTGGGTGTCAGCGAGTGTAGATGGACGGGGAAGGGCATAAAATATATTTCAGAAGAAAAAAAGCAAATTATATACTCTGGTAGTAATGATAATCGTCACACAGAGGGAGTAGCCATCTTAATGACACAGAAAGCAGCAGCATCGCTTATCAGCTGGGTACCTATCAATGAGAGGCTAATATTAGCTAGATTTCAGACACGATTTTTCAAGCTCTCAATTGTACAATGTTATGCACCAACTAACGACGCTCTTGATACCACAAAAGATGACTTCTATGAAGCACTTCTAAGTACCATCAACACAATACCCAAGCATGACATAATAGCAGTCATGGGTGATTTTAACGCCAAAGTAGGTGACAACAACGATGGAGTACAAAGATATCTCGGTACTCATGGCATAGGCTGTATGAATCAAAATGGCAAAAGACTTCTAGAACTTTGTGAAATATCAAACCTCGTTGTGGCAGACACCATCTTTCCACATAAGAATATCCACAAGATAACATGGAATTCACCTGATGGCAGAACTAAGAACCAGATAGATCACTTCTGCATAAGCGCTAAATTTCGCTCATCAGTTCAAGACGTCAGAGCATACAGAGGTGCAGAGATCGGAAGTGATCATAACCTCTGCATAGCTAAACTGAGAATTAAACTGAAGAAGTTATACCAACAGAATAAAAATAGAAGAATAGATGTACACAGACTGCAATCAAATGATATAAAGGAGGAATATAATGTCAAAATGAACAACTATTTCGATGCTTTAGGCAAAACTGACAACGATATCACCACCAAGACAATCGATACTAAATGGGAACAACTGAGAACAGCAATGACAGAAGCAGCAGTAGCGACCACCGGATACCTACTACATAAAAAGAAAAAATGGATGAGAGAAGATACTTGGGATAAAATACAAGAAAGGAAAACAGCAAAACTTAAACTACTAGCGGCAAGTACACATAATGCAGTTGAATCTTGCAAACTAACTTATAACTTGTTAAATAAAGAAGTGAAGACAAAAAACTCGAAGAGATAAAAGACATTTCATCAATGAACTGGCCGTAGAAGCTGAAAATGCTGCAAGAACTGGTAATAGTAGGTGCCTTTATCAAATTACAAAACAACTATGTCACCAGCCTACTGCTATGGAAACACCTGTTAAAGGTAAATTAGGGAATTCAATACCAACAGAAAAAGAACAAATGAAGTGATGGGCTGAGCACTTCATGGAGGTGCTAAACAGACCACCACCAACAGTAACACCTGATTTTAATAATGAAACACCCACAACCACCTTGCCAATAACTTGCGATGAATTCACGCTGGACGAGATCAAACAAGCCGTTAAAAGATTAAAAAATTTTAAAGCTGCTGGAGTTGACGAAATTTCAGGGGAAATGATTAAAGCAGTTAATGACAACAACCTCTTGAGAATTTTAGATATTATAAATGAAGTATGGAGAGAAGAACAACCACCACAACAATGGAAAGACAGTATTATTGTAAAGTTACAGAAGAAAGGTGATCTATCAGACTGTAATAACTGGCGTGGTATATCTCTATTATCGGTACCTGAAAAATTATTATGTTGCATGATGTTAGAAAGACTTAAATTGCATGCTGACGAAAAGATCAGAGAAGAACAAGCGGGTTTCAGGCCGAAACGATCATGTATTGATCAAATATTCACACTAAGAACAATTATAGAAGAATCAGTGGAAAGGCAATCGCCACTTATTATCACCTTCGTCGATTTTCAAAAAGCCTTTGATAGTCTACACCGCCCATCATTGTGGAAGATACTTACAATCTATGGTTTTCCAATAAAATATGTGAATATAATTAAAGCGCTATATGACAATGCAAGATGTTGTGTTAGAACAAATAAAGGGAATACAGAATGGTTTACAGTAGAAACAGGGGTAAAACAAGGCTGTATTATGTCACCACTACTTTTTGGAATAGCTATTGATTGGGTTATGAGAAACTATACCCACAATGAACAATTGGGTATAAAATGGACAAATGGAAAATTCCTGGGGGACCTGGATTTCGCAGATGATGTAGCATTCTTAAGTTCAACACCAAGACAATCCCAAGAAGCAATAAATAATTTGTGTCATCTCTCGGTTAAAATAGGTCTCCAAATAAATGCCTCTAAAACTAAAGCTATGAACTTTTCTAACGAGACCTTTGATATCATCTTGAACGGGGAAAAACTACAGAAAGTTGAAAGTTTCAATTATTTAGGCAGTAAAATGACTCAGGATGGTGACACAACAAGAGAAATCCATACTAGAATTGCTTTGGCAGCTAGCGCCTTCAATAGATTATCTAACATTTGGAAATTACGATCATTGAATATACATACCAAGCTTCGTCTGTTTAATTCAAATGTTATCTCAGTGTTAACCTACGGCTGTGAGAGTTGGAAAATAACAAAATCATTGGAGAACAAGCTGAATACATTCGAGAACAAATGTCTTAGAAAACTCATGAACATCAGTTGGAAAGAATTCAAGACTAATTGACAAATAAGAGAAGACTCTAGGTAGAAATATGTCTCCGACTATATAAGGAAAAGACGATGGTCATATATCGGTCATGTCCTACGAATGCAAAACAACAGAATACCACTACAGGCGCTCACTTGGGTTCCTGAGGGTAAGAGGAAAAAAGGAAGACCAAAAGAAACACTCAGAAGAACAATAATAAGAGAAGGAAGAACGTTGGGCCTAAATAATGTGCAAGAGCTAAGAGGAGTGGCGTCACAACGAACAACCTGGAGAGCACTGGTTTCTGCCTTATGCGCCGTGTTTGGTGCTTAAAGAATTTATTATTATTATTATTATCTAAATTGCTTGAAAGATAATAGGTTATCTATTTTGATGCTCCATGACAATGGAAGTCTAGCATGGATGAGATTTTGCAAGTTTACAGTTGACAAGGGCCATTTCAAAGTTTATTTTGATATAGACCACATTTTTGTAAGTTGAGCAGTTGATTTTTTTTGGCGAATTTTACAAAGTTACACTCTGTCAAAATGATTTTTCAAGCAATGGAAGATATTTTAAATGAACTTAAAGGAATAGACCTACATTTCTGGATTATTCTGATAATGAAGATTATTAATCCTACATTGGTGTGGACAATAGCCCAGTTATTGACGATAGTGAAAGTGGAGAAATTGATGCAGGAAAATTGCAGATAATGGTACATTTACTCCTGTGGAATTATTCCAGTTGGACAAGCTCCCAGGGCCTAAACATATAATTTGTTATGACGAAACGGCAGCATATAATTTTTTCTCATTCTTTATACCTGAAGATGGAGTTACGAATAAATCATCAAAGCTAAACAGTTGGTCATGCTGTTTCAGATGTAGCCTAATCATAATCGACACCAAACAAGCATGAACTGGTCAGACTCTTGGGCAGAAATATTAGCAGTTGCCTTGGAGAGTAAATGGTCAAAGTGCTCACATATTATACTCTGTGAAAACTAAAAAACTACATACTCAAACGACACAATCACCTATTTAAGACATTTAGACACTATACAATCCTATTTGAGACACACCACACATACCTATTCAAGACACTTAGACACTATACAAGCCTATTTCAGACACTTAGACCCTATACAATCCTATTTAAGACAGACACTATACAAACCTATTTGAGACAGACACCACACCTATTCAAGACACTTAGACACTATACAATCCTATTTGAGACAGACATCACACATACCTACTCAAGACACTATACAAGCCTATTTGAGACACTTAGACACTCACACACCTATTTAAGACACTATTTGAGACACCACACACCTATTTGAGACAGACACTATACAGGCTGACAGATACTCCTGGGTGCAGTATAGAACCATATGGCCAGTGTCACAATGAACAAAACTGTACCAAAAATATTCCAGATGTTTCAGTGAAACAATAAAGGAAAAAAAAAATGAATTGCATAGTTAACAATATATGAAAAGTGCACATCTTTGAGAAAATAATATGAACAAATATTCTGTTTCTCTCTGAGACAAGAACATGATAGTGGCATGTATATAATACCTGGTGAAGGGAGGCAACTGAGAAGTTCTTGCAGTACATTACTTTTTCTCGTTATTGATGACCCCACTCACAAGTATTTCAACCAGTGAAATGACTACTCCGGCATTTGTAATACTTACTCGTGAATACTACCCAATATTACATGAAACATCACATCTTGACTGAGAAGCAGTGGGTTCTCACTAGACAATACATTTTAACACAAGATATTTATCTAAAATGTGGGGGTGGGCACATGTACAAACCATATCTACATTCACACCCAGACAAACACACAAATATACAAAATACATGAGCCTAGCCACATACAAACACACACACACTGATATAAATGAGTACGCAGATTTATTTGTGAAAGGAAACCCTATGACAGAGACATGACAATAACACTAAGATTGGGCAATGAGATATTTCAAAGTGTGTGGCTCCAGGTATAGACGATCATGACCTTCCACATATGTCGATTTGTGATACTCTCAATCAGTTCTGTTGTTCATCTCCTCCCATATCCTATATATTGGGGGTCGGAGTGGCTAAGAGGTATGGCGTCTGCCTCGAGTTCTAGAGGTACCGGGTTTGATTCCCAGTTGAGGGAATATAATTTATGGAAAAATATTTTTCAGAACCTAATGATGTTAACACCCCACCCCCACCCCGGTCTCCTGGGTAGTGAGATCGGATGCCTAGCATTCTCGGATAAGGGCGACAAAAATAGGAGGTCCCGTGTGTTAAAAATGCCACGGCAGTTGGAAATCTTAAAGAGTAGGCATATCAGGCTGCTGTCCTGGCAAAATTAAAACATTAGAAACCTACCCACCACAGCAAAAATATTTATAGAATGTGTGATTCATATTTACACACATTGGGATTCTCGCCGGTGCTACTGAGTTCGTGCACTGTGCTGAGATCCTCCTTGTGTAATCTAAGGGAGGAGATCGGAGCACCGATGGAGTTGTCCTTGTGCAATGAAGATAGTCCTTAAAACCAAACCAACCAAACCATCCAATCATCTAGTCAAGCCATTCACTAACTTTTATCTCTGTCCTCCTCTACTTTCCACTTCCTATATAGTTGCCACCATGTTTTCCAATGATCCTCTTCTCATCGCATGATCAATGAAGGTTGACTGTCTTCCCCTTATATTTGTTGTCATTATTTCTTTATTCATAAAGCTCTTTTCAAGTTTTCTATATTAGTTATCTTTGCTGTCCATTAGAATTTTAACATTCTTCTGAGAAACTATATCTAAGTTGCCTCATACTGATTTTTGCATTTGTTAGCTCAATATCCAGGACTTGCTTCTATACAATGAAATAAGTTTGTTTGACATTTAAGAACTCTCTCTCTTCTACTTAATGGCAAGGATTTATTACATAGGATGTTGCTCAATTTATGGAAAGCTGTTTTTGAGTGACATATTCTGATTGTGATCTCAGTAACACATTATCCATCTGATGTCATCACTGTATGTAAATATTGAAAAACAATTTTTTGTTGTTATTGTTGTCCTGTTTATCTTCTACCTGGACATAACCTGTAAGACATTTACAGAAGTCACCAATGTAGACCTACTAAACACAAGATGATCACAACTAAAGGTGCTCCCAGGTGGGATCTTCTACCTGGACATAACTTGTGAGACATTTACAGAAGTGACATATGTAGACCTACTAAACACAAGAAGATCACAACAACTACAGGTGCTCCAGTGAAGTGACATGATCACCTCAGTGCTCCACAGATGTGAAAACTATTTCTTGAGCTGATGTCAGTTTGGTGGTCCAGGCAGAACATTCACAAAACAATCATCAAGATCCTTGTTAGAACACAGGGCTACCATTGTTGTTCATCAACTTTATCTTCGACTGTCATCTTTAGCTCTGCTCCTGATGTTCCAACTGCTTCAGCTTCTTTTTCCACCATTTTCCTCCAAGTTCTACTTGGTTTTCCTACATTTCACTTACCCTATGCATTCCAGTCAAAGACCTGTCTGGTTGTACCACCAAGGATCTTATCCACTATGCATCAACTGAGCTGTCAAATGATATCCATGAAGAGAGATTCACTAGAACAAGATAAAGAGGTAAACCAAAGTATGCTGGTAGTCAGACATCTACAGACACATAAGTACTGACACAAGACAGACAGTCAGAAATGGACAGGAAAGACATCTACAGACACAAAGAAACTGGAAAAAAAATTTCAAACAAATAAGAAAGTGTTCAATAGAAAGTATGTATGTCTTACTCCGGTGAAATACAACAACAGCTAGCTACAGAAAGTATGGATGTCTTACTCTGGTGACATACAACAACAGCTAGCTACAGAAAGTATGGATGTCTTACTCTGGTGACATACAACAACAGCTAGCTACAGAAAGTATGTATGTCTTACTCTGTTGAAATACAACAGCTTGCTACAGAAAGTATGGATGTCTTACTCTGGTGACATACAACAACAGCTAGCTACATAAAGTATGTATGTCTTACTCTGGTGATATACAACAGTAACCACACTGACAAAAAGATGGCCATCATTCACACTCTAATTTAACCCATACGCCCAATCTTTCTCCCCTCCCACCCCTACACAAACTGAGTATTTATGTGTGAGCAGCACAAGCTGCTCAGACTAACACACAGACAGTAGCATCAAATAATACTCATTCATGACCCATAAAAAAAAACAGGGAATCAAAGAAAATAATGACGTGAAAACCAGTAATAATATCATTGACAATTGACAGATATAACTTTAAATCTACATCTGATAAAAACTCGGCCTGTAACATTCTGGTCTACAGTCAAGTCTATGGGTACATCTTCAGCTCAGCTTCAACTTTCAGCGACAACATTCACAAGTTCTACGTGCTTGTGACACTCTGAATAAGTCGATATTTTGTGACATCTTCTAACAAAGCCTTTCTCCTGTGACATATTTTGTGACATCTTCTAACAAAACCTTTTTCCTGTGACAGATATTTTGTGACATCTTCTAACAAAACCTTTTTCCTGCGACATATTTTGTGACATCTTCTAACAAAACCATTTTCCTGTGACATATTTCGTGACATCTTCTAACAACAGCTTTCTCCGGTGACAAATATTTTGTGACATCTTACAAAACTTGTTACCAGTTGTAAATGTTTGGTTTCTGAGCAAAACTGAGCTGTCAATGTACCCCCTAGACCACAAGCTATGTACAATAGTGTCAGTAGAAAATATAATAGAAGATTTAGGCACTTGAATATCTGCATTGATGACAGTGTCACTAGGACTGTGTCAGTTGTCAATATCATGTTATCAGTCATAAATGAGACCATTCCAAAATCATTATACAAGTTAGAGACATGACACTATTCCAATGTCACACAGAATTTGTGCAACTGAGCATTTGGATCAAGACACTGATATAGTTAAACAAGCAAATGATTCTGTCAAGATAATATATATATTTATATGTGTGGACAAACAGGGTGGGTTATGATATAAATTGTTTATAATATGCATCTTTTGATAGTCAAGTCAAGCACATGTGGAGAGGACAATAAGTTAGAGCATGACGCTGGGGTCATTTGACATAAACAGATGACAAATAGTCTAAATGGGATGACATGTCACAAAATTGACCTAAACTCCGTAAGTAATTTTCAGTTGCAGTATGTTGATGTTAGTGTCCAAGCTGCTACAAGAAGGTTTGTTGGTTGATTTGTTGGTTGGTGGTGGAGAAAGGACATGACAATGCCCCTCGCAGCAGATGTGAGTGACTGCAGCGCCTGGCCAATATTTTGTTCTCAACACAAACTGATCGACTGACCGAGGCACAAGGTGGTTAGTTGCCAGCTGGGTTAATGAAACAAAATGAAAAGGAAAAAAGGAGTTAGTGAATATTCACTACAAAATAATATCTTGATTAGAAAGTGTTGGTATGTAAAAGTGAATATTCACTACAAAATAATGTCAATTTGTGATATGTAATAATGTTCTACTAAAGCAAAAAATCTGGCATGTAAAACTGGGGGTCACTGTAGGTCACACAATGTTTTTTTTTTGTTTTGTTCATTTTGAATGCAAATTGTTGTAGGATATTTGTGTATGTGCATGCCTGCGTGCATGTCATTATCTGTGGCTATCAATGTGTCAAATATCACATGATATTTAATAACTGCCATGCAGGTGCTAGCATGCATTTAAGAAAAGCTTTGGAGCAACTCTGACCTGACAGAAACAGAGATTATGATCATCAGACCACTATAACCCTTTATTAACGCCTTGAGTTCACACATCTACAGTATGACTCAAGATACAGCTACACCTACTTTTAACATTTAAAAAAAAAAACAATGAAAACACATATGCCCTTCAACCAGGAATGGGTTATAATTAGGATATTTAGAGTCTATAATAAATAATATATGTTTGTGCCTTTGTCCCTCCTGTCCAGTTATTGCATACAGCGAACAGAAAAATAAATTGCTAATTGTTTGTGTGCTTGTTTTTATCATTTGTCCTAAAATGGTAGATTCTTCATACCTTTTTTGTTGTGTGAGTGAATGTGTATAGGTGGTCAAGAAGAGATGGAAGCTTGAGGTGCAAGGGTTAATATTTAGTTTACTCTTAAATTGACATTAGTAATAAATATTGTTAGATCTTTATCACACCTTTACATTCTTATACTTTTACTAACTTCTTCAAGCACTATGTCTGGTGGCAGAGACAATCATGTCTCTCTACAACTTCATATCTACAGTACTATCTCTGGTGACAGAGACAATCATGTCTCTCAACAACTTCCTATCTACAGCACTATGTCTGGTTACAGAAACAATCATGTCTCTCAACAACTTCCTATCTACAGTACTGTCTGGTGACAGAAACAATCATGTCTCTCAACAACTTCCTATCTACAGTACTGTCTGGTGACAGAAACAATCATGTCTCTCAACAACTTCCTATCTACAGTACTATGTCTGGTGACAGAGACAATCATGTCTCTCAACAACTTCCTATCTACAGTACTATGTCTGGTGACAGAAACAATCATGTCTCTCAACAACTTCCTATCTACAGTACTATGTCTGGTTACAGAAACAATCATGTCTCTCAACAACTTCCTATCTACAGTACTATGTCTGGTGACAGAGACAATCATGTCTCTCAACAACTTCCTATCTACAGTACTATGTCTGGTGACAGAGACAATCATGTCTCTCAACAACTTCCTATCTACAGTACTGTCTGGTTACAGAAACAATCATGTCTCTCAACAACTTCCTATCTACAGTACTGTCTGGTGACAGAGACAATCATGTCTCTCAACAACTTCCTATCTACAGTGCTATGTCTGGTGACAGAAACAATCATGTCTCTCAACAACTTCCTATCTACAGTACTATGTCTGGTGACAGAAACAATCATGTCTCTCAACAACTTCCTATCTACAGTACTATGTCTGGTGACATAAACAATCATGTCTCTCCACAACTTCATATCTACAGTACTATGTCTGGTGACAGAAACAATCATGCCTCTCAACAACTTCCTACCTGCAGCCTGGTGGAAAGACAATCATGTCTCTCAACAACTTCCTATCTACAGTACTATGTCTGGTGACAGAAACAATTATGTCTCTCCACAACTTCATATCTACAGTACAATGTCTGGTGACAGAGACAATCATGTCTCTCAACAACTTCCTATCTGTTGCCTGGTGACAGAGACAATCATGTTTCTCAACAACTTCCTATCTACAGTACTATGTCTGGTGACAAAGACAATCATGTCTCTCAACAACTTCCTATCTGTAGCCTAGTGACAGAGACAATCATGTTTCTCAACAACTTCCTATCTACAGTACAATGTCTGGTAATAGAAACAATCGTGCCTGTCCACAACTTCATATCTACAGTACTATGTCTGGTGACAGAGACAATCATGTCTCTCAACAACTTCCTATCTGTAGCCTGGTGACAGAGACAATCATGTTTCTCAACAACTTCCTGTCTACAGTACTATGTCTGGTGACAGAGACAATCATGTTTCTCAACAACTTCCTGTCTACAGTACTATGTCTGGTGACAGAGACAATCATGTCTCTCAACAACTTCCTATCTGTAGCCTGGTGACAGAGACAATCATGTTTCTCAACAACTTCCTGTCTACAGTACTATGTCTGGTGACAGAAACAATCATGTTTCTCAACAACTTCCTGTCTACAGTACTATGTCTGGTGACAGAGACAATCATGTCTGTCAACAACTTCCTGTCTACAGTACTATGTCTGGTGACAGAGACAATCATGTCTGTCAACAACTTCCTGTCTACAGAGCAATCTTCCAGCCCTTGATGATGATCATCTTCTGTTATTGTTATTGCATCATTGTGTCATTCTCTAATAGGCAACCATTAATAGTCCTCAGTATATCTCCCTTGTCCATATCCAATGCACCTACTCTAGGTGCTTTTGAAGCTAATCTATCAGCTCTTTCTTTGCCGCGTAACCCTGCATAACCTGGACAGTAGATCCACACCAGTTCTTGAAGAATCGAGGCTTCTATGGAGGTTTTCCATTCATGCCATAGCCATCCATATTGGAATTTCAGAAACATGGACTGAGAGTCTTAGACAATAACTGTAAAACTACATCTCTTATCACCTCTAGTGATTTTCCTACTTGTTTACTAATTGTCCATGGCTCACTTCCATATGTTAGGATAGGTTCTATATAACACTGTAGAACTGCCTCTCTTACTTCCACAGACAAAGAATTGTTGCATACAATATTTTTTATTTGATAGAAGGCCGCTTTTGCCTGACCTATTGTGCTCTTGACTACTGAGATGCATCTTCAATTGGTTGTTATTAATGTGGCCAGGTATTTGAATTTACTGACCTGTTTTAAAACTGTTCCCTTTTCTTTCTATTTTTACTAACTACCATATTTTAATTTTTGTCCTAGCTCACAGTCATTTGTTTATATTGTCCAGTTCCCAAGGTCTGTCAATTCTCAACACCTCTCTACAGTTACGGGTGAACCTGTCAATAATCTACTTCTGGTATTCTCTTTTGTTCATACTTCCAACATTTTAGTAGGAAATACCCTAGATTATTGTTCTGTAGACATTCTGTACAGTAAAGTAAATACCATCATAAATGACTGACTACAGCTAAAATTGTTTACTTAAGCTCCAGTAAATAAAAACATGTTATCTCAAATACAAGTAAAACAAGAATTAATTAAAAACACAGTGACTGAGATTAATCATTGTTTCTAAGCTGCTCCACTTTTTCAACAAGAATGTACCACTAGCATCAAGAAAAAGTGGAGGAAGGCGGATGTAGATACATTTTAGTTAAATTTTTTGGGGTTGTTTATTTATTTTGTGTTTTTGAAAAAACTTTAAATTTTCAACATCAGTATTTCCATGTTAGTAAGCTGATGTCTGTACAATTAGCCAGAAATTCAAATATATAAATAACTAAATATATTACAAATATGTAGATGACTTAAGTCAATGTTATCATCATTAGATAATTTCACTCCACTTTTAACACAGTGAAATAATTTGTTGCGATTGTAATTCAGCATTTCTGCAGTCAGTTTTAATTAAACAGCCTGCACTCAATGTTATTACTGTGTCACAGTTTTCATCCCTGGCACACAATGACAATCTGGGCTTGTACTCTACTTTATCAATCTTTAGCTCAAATATTTCAGATCATGTTATTATTAATATTCTGATCACATCACATATGAAATCATCATTTCAAAAAACAGACTGTTCTTGAAAAACATATAAATGCTTTATTTTTAAAAATATATAATAACAGAAAAAAATAAATGCAGAAAATGTAACAGATTCTACAAATAACAGTAGGCAAGTCTTATGTTTATAACAATTGGCTAGAAAGTCAAGAACCACCAAAAAATGTCAGTGTCAACAATTACATCTGACTGCTAACATCTCATTAATTTCCTCATGATCAATCCTCCTCTGGTTAAACATGATCAATCCTCCTCTGGTTAAATATGATCACTGATCAGAGTCTTGACTCTTCCTGCTCCATGTTTCTTCTCTGTATCCTTTTTTCTTTGTCACTCCAAGAGGTTGGGACCACCATTGCAGCCTCCAGGAGGTTGGGACCACCATTGCAGCCTCCAGGAGGTTGGGACCACCATTGCAGCCTCCAGGAGGTTGGGACCACCATTGCAGCCTCCAGGAGGTTGGGACCACCATTACAGCCTCCAGGAGGTTGGGACCACCATTACAGCCTCCAGGAGGTTGGGACCACCATTACAGCCTCCAGGAGGTTGGGACCACCATTACAGCCTCCAGGAGGTTGGGACCACCATTACAGCCTCCAGGAGGTTGGGACCACCATTACAGCCTCCAGGAGGTTGGGACCACCATTACAGCCTCCAGGAGGTTGGGACCACCATTACAGCCTCCAGGAGGTTGGGACCACCATTACAGCCTCCAGGAGGTTGGGACCACCACTACAGCCTCAAGAGGTTGGGACCACCATTACAGCCTCCAGGAGGCCAGTATCAAAATGTGCAGTATGGTACTGCATTGGTGGTTTTTGCGGCAATTATTTAACATGAGGTTGTTAACCCCGTGCCCAACTGTCTTCAGTAGCCTCCTATGACATGTTTCTAAAGGTCACGTTTTCATATTTTTCACTCCACAAGATCAGGTTCAAGATTCCCACCACATGACCACTGATAAGCAATCTTTAGTCTCCCAATTCCCCAACATGGGGAGCTCCCAGAGATGCTGCAGATACATTGCAGCTCACCTCTTAAACAGAGATGGTAGCAGATATGATTTGAGTCTCTCAACAGACAGTTCTAGTGTAGATTTAGAGCATCCATGTGGAAAACTCTCTTAGCCTATCACTGGTCTCCCACTAGACTACGTAATACTTTCTTAGTCTCCCGCTAGACTGTACGTAATACCCTTCTAGTCTCCCACTAGACTGTACATAACACCCTCCTAGTCTCCTGCTAGACTGTGTGTAATACCCTCCTAGTCTCCCAAAAGACTGTAATATACTCCTAGTCTCCCAAGAGACTGTGTGCAATACCCTCCTAGTCTCCGAAAGACTGTGCAATACCTTCCTAGTTTCCTAATAGACTGTGTAATACCCTTCAAGTCTCTCTGTAAACTGTGTGTAATACCCTCCTAGTCTCCCAAGAGACTGTGTGTAATACCCTCCTAGTCTCCGAAAGACTGTGCAATACCTTCCTAGTTTCCCAATAGACTGTTTGTAATACTCTTCTAGTCTCCGAAAGACTGTGTAATACCCTCCTAGTCTTCCAAGAGACTGGGTGCAATACCCTCCTAGTCTCCCAAGAGACTGTATGCATTACCCTCCTAGTCTCCCAAGAGACTGAATGCATTACCCTCCTAGTCTCTGAAAGACTGTGTGTAATACCCTTCTAGTCTCCCAATAGACTGTGTGCGACACCCTCCTAGTCTCCCAACAGACTGTGTGAATACCCTCCTAGTCTCTACCTAGAATGTGTGTAACACCCTCCTAGTCTCACAATAGACTGTGTGTAATACCCTCCTAGTCTCCCAATAGACTGTGTGTAATACCCTCCTAGTCTCCCACTAGACTAGACTGTGTGTAATACCCTCCTAGTCTCCCACTAGACTGTGTGTAATACCCTCCTAGTCTCCTAATAGACTGTGTGTAATACCCTCCTAGTCTCCCAGTCATCATCATCAGTTGCCATCTCCACAACGAAGGTTGGCTGTAATGGATCTCCAACGTCTTCTGTCTCTTGTCTTGGTGGTGCACTCTGATAGACTCTTTCCTGTCCATCTCTTGATGTTGTCTTCCCACTTATAGCGCTGTCTTCCCCTTGCACGTTTGCCTTCAACTCTCCCTTCTGTTATGGTCTTCTGCAAGGTGTTATGCCTTTTTATGTGGCCAAAGTATTTTAGCTGTCGAACTTTGACCTCCCTCATTAGTTCTCTTTTCATACCTAGATTTTCTAGGACCTCCTTATTTGTTTTCATCTCTTTCCATGAGATACGCCCCATTCTTCTATATATCCACATTTCAAGAGCCTCAATTCTTTCTTCCAACTGCTTATTCATCGTCCATGTTTCTGCACCATACAGAAATGCAGAATATATATAACACTTTATGATTCTCAGTTTTAATTTGTGAGATAACTGTTTGGATGTCAGTATATGTTTCATGTTGTTGAATGTAGCTTTGGCCATTCCTATTCTCTTCTTGATTTCTGTTTCACATCTGCCATCTTCTGTTATTATATGACCGAGATATACGAAGCTCTTGACTTGTTCCAGGATTTCCCCATTTACGCTTATCTTTAATGTGGGTTTATCGTCTGTTTTGCTAATTATCATAGTTTTTGTTTTCTCAATATTAATGTCGAGTCCATATTCCTGACTTATACTGTTCACTTGCTTCACTAGTTCTTGTAACTCCTGTTCGCTTTCAGCTAACAACACGGTATCATCTGCATATCTAAGGTTGTTTATTGACCTTCCACTGATGTTCAGTCCTGGTATTTCCTGTATCTGTTTGAAAATTTTTTCGGTGTATAAATTAAATAGGCAGGGGGACAGCACACAACCTTGTCTGACACCTCTTTTTATGTCTATGTATGGTGAATAATTCCTTCCAGATCTTACTGTGGCAGTTTGCTCCCAATAAAGGTTACTGAGTATTCTTATATCTTTTCCATCAATACCTATGTCTTCGAGGCATTCAATTATTTTCTCATGATGGACTCTGTCAAAAGCCTTCTTATAGTCAATGAAGCACATATACATACTTTTTTGGACCGCTGTATATTTTTCTGCTAATATTCTTAGGCAAAATATTGCCTCTCTTGTTCCACTGTTCCGTCTAAAACCAAACTGCTCTTCCTGGATTTCGCTGTCTACTTTACTTTTTATTTTTTCCTGTATGATTTTGAGCAGTATCTTAATTGCATGACTCATCAGGCTGATTGTTCTGAAGTCTGAGCATTCTGTTGCATTTGGTTTTTTGGGCAATGTTATAAAAACTGATGTCTTCATGTCGTGTGGTATATATCCTGTATTGTATACATCGTTGCATATTTCTGTGATTGTATCTACACCAAAGCTCTCCAGAGCTTCTATCATTTCAATTTTTATGTTATCCATGCTTGCTGATTTTCCTTTTTGTATCATATGAATGGCATTCTCTACTTCTGATCTGAGAATGTTTGGGCCTTCATTAGAATCTGGTGATGGTTTTTTACCTCTGTTGTCCTCGAATAATTCTTTTACGTATTCTGCCCATCTGTTTGATATGTCTTTCTCATCAAGTAATATTACACCATTTTTGTTCTTGATACAGCTTCCTCCTTGTGCAAACCGTGACCGATTTGATAATTTCTTTATTTCTTCATGCATATCTCTTGTCCTGTGCTTTGCTTCCAAGTCTTCTATTTCCTTGCATTTTGTTTCTATCCACCGTTCTTTTGCTTCTCTACACATAGTACGTATGTCATTGTCTATTGTTTTATATTCTGGAGTGTTTTTTTTGCTTTCTTTCTTTCGGTCATTTTATTCAAGATGTCATCTGTCATCCAAATTTGATTTTTCTTAGACTCCTTTTTAGGTAAATTTGCATTTGCTGATTGTATGCTTGTTTTTAAGCATTCCCATTTTGCGGTTGCTTTTTCTTCTGGGTTTTCTCTTCTATACTGCTCCATGCTTTCTGTCAATAATTGTTGATATTTATTTTTGACGTCGATTAAATATTTCTGTTTTATATCTGGTTGTTTCAGCGCTGATATTTCTATCTGGGGTTCCTCCTGTCTTCTGTTTCCTGCTCTTTTCAGCTTTATATTTACTTTGATGACGACTGGATTGTGATCTGAATTTATGTCGGCGCCAGGATATGTCTTTGCACTTGTGACACTGTTCTTAAATCTATGTTTTATCATGATATAGTCGATTTGATTTCGTGTTATATCTCCTGGGCTTTTCCATGTGTATAATTTCCTTGGGTGGTGTTCAAAAAAGGTGTTACATATGACCAGCTGGTTTTCTTCACAGAACTGGATAAGTCTGTCTCCTCTATCATTTCTTGTCCCTAATCCATACTGTCCTACTATTTTCTTGTATTTTCCTTTTCCTACTTTTGCATTCATATCACCCATTACTATCAACACATCTGTTGATTTGACTGGTTTAAGTGTGTGTTGTAGCTCTTCATAGTATTCTTCTATTTCTTCCTCGCTGTGATCTTTAGTCTCCCAGTAGACTATGTGTAATACCCTCCTAGTCTCCCAACAGACTGTGTAATACCCTCCTAGTCTCCCAATAGACTGTGTGTAATACCCTCCTAGTCTCCCAATAGACTGCGTGTAATACCCTCCTAGTCTCCCAATAGGCTGTGTAATACCCTCCTAGTCTCCAACTAGAATGTGTGTAATACCCTCCTAGTCTCCCAGTAGACTATTTGTAATACCCACCTAGTCTCCCAACAGACTGTGTAATACCCTCCTAGTCTCCCAATAGACTGTGTGTAATACCCTCCTAGTCTCCCAATAAACTGCGTGTAATACCCTCCTAGTCTCCCAATAGGCTGTGTGTAATACCCTCCTAGTCTCCAACTAGAATGTATGTAATACCCTCCTGGTCATACACTGCACCTGACTTCATCTCCAGTCGTCTTGACTTGTCTTGCCACTAGATTCAGATAAACCCAGGCGAGAGAGTGAGGTCAACAAATTGCGCAACTCTTCCTCACTTTAAACGAAATCACTGTGCAAGTCACTCTTTCATCCACTCACCTGTACACAGCTTTCATCGACTTGACAAAGGCGTTTGACATGGTCAGCATAGAGGGTCTATGGAAGATCATGGCAAAATATGGCTGCCCAAAGAAATTTATCACAATAGTGCAGCAACTGCATGATGGAATGCAGGCTAGAGTTCAGGAAAACGGTGAGCTATCGGAGCCTTTCCCCGTCTCAAATGGAGTTAAACAAGGGTGTGTACTTGCGTTCAGTATCATGTTCTCTGCTATGCTGATTGATGCTTTCAGAGACTGGGACATAGGAATCAACATCAGATATTGTATTGATGGAAAATTGTTTAACCTTAGGAGGCTTCAAGCAAAAACCAAGGTCAAATCACACACCTTCAGAGATCTTGTTTGCTGACGATTGTGCCCTCAATGCTGGCTCAAAGGCTGATTTGCAGAATAGCATGGATAGATTCTCCGAAGCTTGTTCCAACTTTGGGCTTACCATCAACACGGAGAAAACAGAAATTATGTACCAACCAACTCCTGGCACAATTTATACTGAGCCAAACATCAAGGTAAATGGTGAGAAACTGATAGTTGTGAACAGATTCACATACCTTGGTAGCACACTATCCCAGAACGTTGTCATTGATGAATGAAGAGAAAACCAGGATCTCAATAGCCAGCAGCACATAGACTGTGTGTAATACCCTCCTAGTCTCCCAATAGACTGTGTAATACCCTTGTAGTCTCTGAAAGACTATGTAATACCCTTCTAGTCTCCCTATAGACTGTGTGTAATACATTCTTAGTTTGCCACTTGACTTTGTGTAACACTCTCTTAGTCTCCTAATAATGCTGTCATTGTCTTCCTACCAGACCAGCAGAGTTGCACTGGCAGGGCACCACTAGTATTATTGTGGGGGGTACTAGCCATATGCTTCTGACAGAATAGAAATGGATGGAATTAAAATAAGAAAAGAAAAAAACCAATCAGCAGCAACTAACCTTGACCATGCGTTATGACAATGAGACCCGAGTATATGGGTGAGCACGGACTCCCTCTAATGATCTCCTGATCTTTGGGACAGCACCTATAAAAATCCAAGGCAGGTCAGGGCAGGTATCAAAACAAAAACAAAATTGTTTTTTTTATATGTCCCTTGTCTGTCCAGCTCCTCTGGAGAAATAACATTTATCAACAAATCTGACACTTTAAACCTCCATTGATGAACTATTTTCAATGTTACCCACGGTACGTGTGTGTTTTCTTGAAATGAAACACACAAAAACCAAACATTTTATAAGACTAAAGACAGCAAGCTACTATCATAAATAACAAGCAATGACCAAAGTGACATAACAAGATTAAAATGTTCAGAAATGAGAAACTATAGTCATGGTGACTGTGTGAGTAAAAATAACTATGCAGCTATGTATAATTGCCGAGAAGATTCACATTTTCTCTGGGGGAGAAAATATAAACAAAAATTGAACACTGATTAGAGCAAACTCAGGTCTTAGATGGACAAGTCAGCTACTGTCAGACAAAGAAAAACATGTCTGCTTCTCATGTTTTACACAATGTGGACATTAAATAACCCAACCTCTGGTCCCGCAACAAGTCAAATAATGTCTGCAACAAAACATTCATGGAACGCTACATGAACCAAAACTGTCAAAGAAATGGGGTATACAAACTGGATTACACAAATGTTACATTCCAACTGGATCAGTCAAATGGAACATTCAACTCAAATATGATCACTCAAATGGGACATTCAAATGCGATCGCTCAAATGGGACATTCAAATGCAATCACTCAAATGAGACATTCAAATATAAATACAAAAATGAGACTTTCAAGTTAACTAGTTAAAAATTCAGTAAATAAACAGAATTTAATACTACTATATACAAAAGAGTTGTTGTACAAGGACTAGTCTAACAGAATAAATAAAACAACACAGCCCAACAAGTTCACTCACAGCTTGCACTCAGTTCCCACAATTTTGTGACATTTCCATCATTCTAGTATTAGTAAGCAATGGATTGACAGACAGGCAATATCGTCACTGTCCTCCATTAGATTTCCCGTTGAAAGACTAGAAAGGGACACTTAATCTTCTGTCATTTTTTTTTTTCTTTTTTGTCATCTGCTTCTCTCATACACTGTTTAGGAATTATTTATCTGATGTGGTGTTTATGTATTTGTTATCTGATGTGGTGTTTATGTTTTTGTTATCTGATGTGGTGTTTAGGTATTTTTTTTTACCTGATGTTGTGTTTAGGAATTATTTATCTGATGTGTTTAGAAATGATTTATCTGATGTGGTGTTTAGGAATTATTTATCTGAAGTGATGTTGTGTTTAGGAATTATTTATCTGATGTGGTGATTAGGAATTGTTTACATCATGTCATGTTTAGGAATTATTTATCTGATGTGGTGTTTAGGAATTGTTTACATCATGTCATGTTTAGGAATTGTTTACATCATGTCATGTTTAGGAATTATTTATCTGATGTTGTGTTTAGGAATTATTTATCTGATGTTGTGTTTAGGAATTATTTATCTGATGTTGTGTTTAGGAATTATTTATCTGATGTGGTGTTTAGGAATTGTTTACATCATGTCATGTTTAGGAATTATTTATCTGATGTTGTGTTTAGGAATTATTTATCTGATGTGGTGTTTTAAAAAAAAAAAAAGGTAAAGGATCCCATTACACCCCCACTGAGGCATATTGGTCATATGGTGTTAGGCCCATATATTCTTGACCCTTAGCACACTAGGGGTGATGTGATCAGCATCACGCCAGCTGCCTTAACCTTCCCAGAGTTGCTCTGGTACCCAATTAATGAGGCTGGGTTGACCCCGGAGCCGTTTGCGGTCTTAAAAAAATGCCACCTCAACTGGGGATCGAACCATGGACCACTGAGCTAGGAAGCCAGTGCACTAACCACTGTGCTACCTCAGCTCTGATGTGGTGTTGTTTTTAGGAATTATTTATCTGGTCTGATGTTTAGGAATTATTTGTCTGGTCTGATGTTTAGGAATTATTTGTCTGGTCTAATGTTTAGGAATTATTTGTCCGATTTAGGATTTGTCTGTTTAGGAATTATTTATGTGATGTGGTGTTTAGGAATTATTTATTGTTCACAGGGCTCAAACCATCTTGCTATATTTGTTTACACAGAGAGCTGATGGGAATTATATTTACCCAGTCAAACAAATGAAATCAAATGACATCAGACCCATAAGGAATGTTGGCTTTCTAAATAATACTCAAGTCATTAATAAATAAAAAAAACACAACAATACAAACCAACAAAATATTACATGAGCATGGGTCAGATAAGTTTGGGCAAATAAAAGTGAATGTATTCTAGCACAACATAATGGCACTTGAGCAGGGAACAACTACTGCAACTGACTAGATGTTTTCCCTTAGACTAGATAACAAACAAAGTATAACATGTTGATCCAAATAAACATGACCAAAGGCATTCAACTTATAGAATCAGAAATTAAAAGACGTGCTAAGATAGTTGTGGAATGTTTGGCATATGAGCTGACTAAACACACAAATTCAGAGATAACCTCATACAAAATTAAGCAAATGACTTAGGATTCACTGATAAAAGTACATGGTAACTCAATAGAATGGCGTGATGTAGAAAACTACAGACAAGAGTAAACTCAAAAATGTATCTGCTGGAGAGAAATATAACTCAAACATGGGAAATACATCTCAAACATGTATTCACAGGAGGGAAATACATCTCAAACATGTATTCAATGCAGGGAAATACATCTCAAACATGTACTCACTTGAGGGAAAAACCTCTTAAACAGTATTCATTGGAGGGAAATACCTCTCAAACATATATACATTACAGGGACATACATCTCAAATATATATTCACTGGAGAGAAATATACCTCAAACATGAATTCACTAGATGAAAATACATCTTAAATATGTATTCAGTAGAGAGAAATACATCTCATGCAGGATGTACAGATGAGTTGGATGAGAAGATGAGCTGGATGGGAAGCCAAGCTTGACAGGAGGACAAGCTAAATGAGAAGACGAGCTGGATGGGAAGATGAGTTGGATGGGAAGATGAGTTGTAATGGGAAGATGGGCTGACAGTTGGAAGGTGAGCTGGATGGGAAGATGAATGGGAAGACATGTGTGCACATGAAAGTGCACACATATACAGAGCATGTGCAAGTGCACAAACACAGTTTACATAGACGGAGAGTACCACATACAATGTGAGTCACCTGGACCATGCAAAAGCAAACAATGAGTGGATGGCAAGGGTTCAAACCCTTTCTACCCTGATCAAGAAAGGTTAAACCCTTCTACACTGATCCAACAACATCTGACTTCAGTTTATAAATAACTAGCATTTTACCATACACAAAAATATCAAGCCATAATTTGGACACTTTCAACTATACTACAACGTGCTCCTGCAGCCGCTTCAGCACACAGCTGCTGCATCATCATCATGATCCAGCTACCTTGTGCCCTACATCCCTGTCACAAAGTCACGTCTAAGCAACATACCAGCGTGAGCTTGGTCCACATGAGTCTGGTACTCAAATATGGATGGTGTTGCAAGTCCATATGGGTCCATGTGTGAAGGCACTACTGAGGTCATGGTGCCAATGGCACTCATGGCAGTCATGGCACCATAGGGGTTGTACATGAGACCTGGATGTTCTCCATGGGGAGAAACCAATGGTGGTGGTGCTCCGTTCATGCTTGCCTGGCTAGTGGCAACAACATGAGGTGGAGGAAGGCGGGACGTAAGGATTATTGGACCACCTGCAGATTGCGGCCGCATCTGAATGGTAAGAGGTTGAGCAAGGAATCGAGCTTGTTCTGTTGATCAAAAAAAAAAAAAGATTCATTGGATGATCTGATCCATTTTGACAATTTTTAAATCATTTTAAACTGTATAAGAAGGAAACATTTGTCACAACAGGCATTTCTGTTTACAGAACTAAACGACACAAGGGTGGCAACTAAACAATGATATAATGTTGATTCTTTACGTTTAATAAAAACTAACTAAAAGATGATCAATAACAGATACTGCACTTGTAAACACAGACTACAGCAAACAAAATAGTCAAGGTAACTCTAACAGAATTACTCCAGGCAAGCAGAAAGCAACCACTGTAGATTATTTTACTTAGTAATGCAATAGAAGCCCGGCACAAATGCATCCCCTTCCTTCTCTCTTCCCTCTCCCCAAAGGTGACTAAGCATAGGAGGAAGTCATCTGTGAAATAACTGACCCCTGACCTTGGTTCTGATGTTGGCAGAAACTAGGCTCTTCATAAATAATATGCACAAACAAGAATGTTGCAGGCACTCGTAAGAAATAAAGAAATAGAAAACTAGACGATAGAAAAACAACAGAAGTGATAGGCTTACAAGGAACTCGAAGCCATCATCATCTCATCTCAACCCGTAACCCATCATGGGTCGTAGGGGTGCCATGGTGGAAGCATCAGCAGACACGGTTTTCCACTGCTCTCTGTCCTCAGCAATGCATACAAGTGTGGAAAAAACCGTGTCCCGCCCATTCTTTGATGTTATCAGCCCAGGATTTTCTTTGCCTTCCTCTTCTCCGTTTACCTTCGACTGTTCCTTGGAGGATCGTTTTCGAAAGGGAGTCATGACGAGTTACATGCCCAAACCAGGCAAGCTTTCGACATTTCACTACTGACAAAAGTGGTTCTTGGTGGCCTGCATAGGTGTTTATCTTCTCTCTAACATCTAATGTGATCTGTATAATTTGATCTTCACAGGAAAACTGATGTTACTTTTCCAGATCACATTCAGTCTTGTCATGGCAGCTGAGGCCATCTCAAGTCTTGTCTTGATTTCTTTACTTGATCTTCCATCACTACATATAGTGGACCCGAGATATTTAAAGGTGTTAACTTCTTCTAACGTTTGCCCATTTAACCTAATGTTGGTCGGAACATGTTTCTTATGGCTATTCACCAATATTTTGCTTTTTTCTATATTAATTTCCATCCCATATGTTCTTGTTACTTTCTCCAGTCTAGAGGTAAGGTCTTGAAGTTCTGATTCTGATCCAGCTATCAGATCGATATCATCAGCCAAACGTAGGTTGCAAAGAGGCCGGCCTCCAATCGATATGGTTGTTTTATAATCATAAAGAGCCTCCTGCATAATATGTTCTAGATATATATTAAAGAGCACTGGGGACAAGATACATCCCTGGTGAACTCCTACAGTTGTTTTGAAAAATTCTCCAATGTCATTGCTTGCAAAGACAGCACTGCTTGCGTCCTTGTATAGTGCTTCAATGATATCTATGATGTTGGTATCAAAATTGAATTTTCTCATTATTTGCCATAAGCCTTCATGCCAGACTCGATCGAAGGTTTTTGTAAAATCGATGAAGTTATGGTATAAATCATGTTGATGCTGGAGATGTTTTTCGATCAGTAATCTAATATTGAAGATTTGTTCTGAGGTACTTCTTTTTGGTCTAAAGCCAGCCTGTTCCTCGGACAAGATTTCTTCTGATTTCTGTTTTATTCTGTTCAAAAGTATCCTTAACATCACTTTACTTGGATGACTAATAAGGCTAATGGTTCTGTAGTTCTTGCACATTTTTAGATTTCCTTTCTTTGGAAGCAGTATTACTAATGACTGCGTCCACTCTTTTGGCCATTGTTTGGTACTCCATATCTTCTGGCAAATTGTTGTCATGATTTTTACTATATCTGGTCCTCCATATTTCAAGAGCTCTGCTGGGATATTATCCACACCCGGTGACTTCCCTCCTTTCAGCGAACATATAGCCTCTTCCACTTCTTCCCGTAATATTGCTGCATTTCCGAGTTCCCTGTTTTCACACTTAATGTTGTTTAATATGCCATAGTCAGTGTCGAGTTTACAGTTATATAATTCTTTACAATATTCTGTCCACCTTCTCATTACAGCTGTTTTTTCATTGAGCAGAGCCCCATTGCTATCTTCTATGACAGTTACTCTGGGCTGTTGGGGTTTTGATAGTCTTCTTAATGTGTCAAATGCTGCCTTGCTGTAACCTTTTATTAGCCAGGACCATACAAATGTCATCATTTATTTATTTGTTAATAAACATTTACATGACATCAATAAGAACAATGGTTGACACATTCAACAAGAAAACTATACATGCTATGGATACACTGATATTAGAACGTATAAATCTACAAGGACACATGATTAAGTTTGTATGAACACATACACAAACCTGCAATAATCTTATTGTTGTGAGGCATATAAATCTTATGTTTAAACATATAAATTGTCACTGAGTGTTTTGAGGGTGTTATGCATGTATGAATGTTCCCATGCTCCAGCGGGAGTTTAATTAGTCATTTGAGTTGTTGTGAGTTGGGAATGCTTGCCTTGTAATAATTTAGCTACAAGCAATGTTGTGAGCAGAGATCAAGACAAGCTGCTAGCTATAGTCAAGCGTGAATGAAGCTCAGTGGAGTATGGAAGGTTTTCACGTGTTTGGTGAATACGAATGAAAGGGGTCAGTGAGAGAGAGATGTGTGTTGAGTCGGTAATGTGTTGAGTCAGTAGAGAGTAGACCGGAGACAGTGAAGAGCGTAGAGAAGGGTGGATGTCTATAGTAGTGCGCGAGTAGAGGGCCATAGTTGTGCAGTGGATTTATGTAGTAGCCTATTTTGTGGCTGTAGTTATTCCGAGGATCAGAGTGATCGTAGAATACTCGGGATTTGTTATGTCTCCAATATTTGTAATGGCCCTGCGCCCATTGTGACTTATTTGTGATATTATATATTCATGGAGATTGATATGGTGTTGGAATTGGTGTATTACTCCTTAGACAGTGAGCTAGGACGAGTGGTGTATAAGTGTTGTCTGATCTCCTACATCCACCCTACTCGTCACATCTGGGGACTCGTCTATTTGGATGTTACAAGTGAATCCAAAGTTGTACAGCACTAAAGTGATCTGAGTTCATTTAGTCAGCAACCTACAGTTTGTTTTTCAACGCAGCGAACTGTGACAACTTTACAGTAACTGGACAATTCCGCACTGTTCAAATCTGGGTCAGCTATCAGCGGTAACTGTGTGCTGACGAATAACAGTGTGCTTGGAATGGTGTCTTACAGGACTGTTTACATCGGTTGCTTGCGGCTGCTGTGAAACGGTGTGTTGTGACCAGGGGAACCTACTGTGTATCCAGGAAAATCTGTTGTGACCAGAAGAAGTAGATGTGTGGAAATCTGTGGAGCTATCGGAGTAACCTTGTTGCAGTGTTCTACTCGACACAGTGTGAAGTGGAAAACACGAGTCCTGTTTTTCACTGTGTGTAGTGGGTGGTGCTACAGAATCTGAACTGAGTGAGTTGTGACTGTGCAGTTTGTCGTCTTCATACTGTCATCGCCTTGGGACTTGCTGAGGACATTATAAACATATCTACATGCTTGGAATTTAAGTATTATGTGATTGTTCTGTGAATATTTAGATGTTGCTCCTTTGTTATTCTTGGAAGATGATTACTATTAAGCCTAAGGTATTAATAAGGTATCTGACAAATAAGGTACTTATGTAACATTCTTTCGTGCTCTAGTATGCTAATGTTCTAGTGGTGTGCTACACTAAGTTTCTAATTAAAAGGTAATTTTTGTTTTATATAGTGCTGATAGTGTATTTCCTAAGAAATCAGTAGTTCTTCTCATATACTGAGTACTTCTGTTTTCACATGTAGCTTCTTCTCTTTAGTTCTGCTACTTTCTTCTTTCAGTAGTATCACTTATTTTCTATTGCACCTTCAGTGTTGCTGTTCTACTGTCGTTAGTTGTCACTCTTTATATGATCTTATATGTGATATAGATTTAGGTTAGATTGCAGTTAGAACTAATTGTATATCTGCTTTACCTATAGCTGTGCCATTCCTGTCGGCCTTACACATTACTTATATCTATCTACTTTACCTATAGCTGTACTAGTCCTATCTGTCATCCTTCTTCTAGTTCCTTTGTTCCATTTTTATTTTATGTTCTAATAGCTTGAATTATATACTAAGTGTGTATTAACATATTCCTCACAGGAACTGTTGTAGTGTTTGCACTTCTCAAAGTTACTGCTGCAGAGGTGACTTGGAGACAACAGATCAGATCAGTTTATTGCCATAGCCTGCCATTCCAGTACACCAGAAAAAGCTATGTGACCCTAGTTTGTTTTGATTCATAATTCTAAGGCCATATTTCATTTATTTGTCCAGGTTGCTCTATTGGCTTCCCTTGGTATTCATTGTTTCAGTGTTGTTGTTGGACGTGACGATTATGGTATTTATTTGTGTTTTGATTTCATCTGTAGGAATTTGCGCTATTTATTCTTAGAAGGGGTCCTATCCTGTGGGCAGGATCAGTTGTATTGGCCTTCATGAATAAAGTGTGCATTTTTGCAGTAGTTGTTTACGTGCAGTTTGTTGTTGGTTGTGTGTTATATTCCCTCTTTGGCGTTCTGTGTATATGGTGTATTCTTCAGTCATTTTCTTCTTACACTATCCTGTAAATACGTTAATTTTTTTTCAATCTCCTGTTTTCGTGCGTTAGAGAGGTCTGGTACTGTATATTTCAATATTACTTCTGTCACACATTTCCTTTTTCTTGTTACCGACCTACCAGGTTAATAATAAATAATAAATTCTTTAAGCACCAAACACGGCGCATAAGGCAGAAACCAGTGCTCTCCAGGTTGTTCGTTGTGACGCCACTCCTCTTAGCTCTTGCACATTATTTAGGCCTAACGTTCTTCCTTCTCTTATTATTGTTCTTCTGAGTGTTTCTTTTGGTCTTCCTTTTTTCCTCTTACCCTCAGGAACCCAAGTGAGCGCCTGTAGTGGTATTCTGTTGTTTTGCATTCGTAGGACATGACCGATATATGACCATCGTCTTTTCCTTATATAGTCGGAGACATATTTCTGCCTAGAGTCTTCTCTTATTTGTCGATTAGTTTTGAATTCTTTCCAACTGATGTTCATGAGTTTTCTAAGACATTTGTTCTCGAATGTATTCAGCTTGTTCTTTGTTAAATTAGGGTGTAGTGCTTTTCATCATCATTTGTATCACTGTTTGTTTTGTAGGGCTAATAAATTTTTTTTGGTAGACATTGAGTACAGTGAGTAAAGTATTATCTTAGTGGTTATTTAAGATATTATTTTGAGGTGTGAACTATTTTGACATTAAGTTAGAGTATTTGAGGTGCATATAAGTTAGATATATTCATAATCATGTCAACACTTATGGATTTTCTCCTTGTCGGTGAGAGGATAGGAAAATCTGGAGAAGATCTCTTAGCATTTGCACAGGCTCAATTTAAAGAGGTGCAGGAGAGACAAGAACGACATGAGGAGAGAGAAAGAAGCAGAGGAAGAAACTAAGAAAGCAGAGGAAGAGACTAAGAGATTAGAGATAGAGGAAGAAACTAAGAGATTAGAGATACAAGCACAGAAAGAAATAAAAGAGATAGAAGCACAGAAAGAAATGAAGAAGATAGAAGCAGACAAAGAGGTATCCTTGAGAAGACTTGAGGTAGAGAAGTTGGGTTCAGACTCATCATCAAAAAAAAAAAAGAGTACGGGAGTATGTACAAATTGAAACTCCCAATTTTCAACGAATCCATAGATTTTATGGACTGTTTTTTGGAGAGGTTTCAAATGAAGGCAACTGCCTTAAAGATTAGTAAAGAACTGTGGGGATCACTGTTGACAGATTATTTAACAGGGTCAGCATTAAAAACAGTTTTCCAATTAACTGTGGAAGATAGATTAAATTATGACATAGTGAAGGAAACTTTGTTATGCAAGTACAGGTTAAATGAGCAGGGTTATTGGTTAAAGTTCCACAGTGTGATGCCAAGTAGTGAGAAAGATTTTGCGGAGTTTATCGCAGATATTAAGATGTTAATGAACAGGTGGATTGACCTATCAGGCATTGCTAAAGATTTTGATGGCCTATATGATTTGATCTTACGTGATAAGGTAATGTCATCATGTAACCCCGATTTGTTGGCTCTTTTTCAGGAGAGAAAAACGGAAAATATTTCGGCAATGTCACAGTTAGGGCAGCAATACGCAACAGCACATCCAGACAGACCGATTCATAAATCGGCGGTGCCAGAAACATTTACGACATGTGCGGCCAAGCGTAGTTTTGAAACACGGCCATATCGGAGAAAAAATTCTTGTAGTGGGGAGAGACCTTATGATAGGAAGGCAGTAAGTAAGAGGTGGACAGAAACAGACTTCCGTACATCCCCCAGGAAACAGCAGAATATGACAGAGTTAGGTAGTAGAAGACCTTCTGGTTGTTTTAAATGTGGATCACCATGCCATGGAGCAAAGTTTTGTTACAAGCCTGAACCTCAGTCTGTGGCCGAGCCTCTGACTAGTACTAAGGGTAGTCCACTGAAGAGCCAGCGTGAGGAGTACAGATGCTTTGTATGTAATGGTATTGGCCACCTTCAATTTGATTGTCCTAATAGAAAGTTTGAACGTGCAAATTCGATGGTAGTCATAGATACATTCAACAGCGAGAGTTGTGAAGGGTGCAGACCACTTTTTCATAAAGATGAGACACCAATTCTGATTTGTGGCCACCCACTTCCGTGTTTATCAGCAATTCATACAGACGGTAATCTAGTCTTACATCCAGGGTATGTCGGACATAAGGTTGTATTGGTGTTAAGAGATACAGGATGTACAATAGTTGGCATGCGTAGATCATGTATAGATGAATCTTGTTTGTTGGGTCAAACTGCTCGATGTATTACTTTTGGGGGTAGAATTGAAGTCTATCCTCTAGCAATGATAAATATTGATACGCCATTCTTGTGTGGCAAAGTGAAAGCTTTTGTTCTTGAAGATCCGGTCGCCGACCTGACAATTGGAAATGTCCGTGGGATCAAAAAGTGTACAGATGAGGATATCAAACTATGGAAGCACAAACATAGAGATGGTACTTATGGAGGAACTACAAAATGGCAGGTTAAAGCTGATAACATTTTACTGCAGCGTCAACCTAGGGGAATTCATGTGGATAGCATGTCATCTGGTAATGTCCTGGTTGCTGATACTTCAGTATTAAATTTAATTTCACCACAACAAGGAGGTATCGTTTCCAAAACAGTTTGGTCAACCAGAAACTAACTTTGGAAGGCATATTAAATCAGCAAAGGAAAGGGAGTGAATGTAAGATGAATATTCCAGAAAGTGCAGTAAATGAAACGAAGGTGAACTTTACTTTGCCAGAAGAAGGTGAATGTTATGGATCTGTCAAATATCCTGAGACAGACCGGATGAAAGAAGAGCGTCGAAAGCTAATTGAGAAGTATCGCAGAGGGGGTCGTGGTGCTTGTATGTCACATGAGAAACAGTACAGAAGAGAAACCAACAACTTAAGAGATTTCCGACACTTTAGAAGAAGCCTCACGAGTAGTATTCGTTACTGTGGTAGTTTTCAAAGTGAACGTTGTATTGGATTTAGAAACAGAGGACAAGGAAGAAGCAGGGGATATAGTTCCTATAGACCAAACGATAGTGAACGAAGAGCTGGAGAAGTATACAGATGTAGTTTCAGAGGAGATTGCCGCTGGGAAGACAGAAGAGAGAGTTACCCTCTGTACAGTAGAGCACGTTGTAGACGGAGTTATGGTAGTGATAGCTGTTGTTGTAGCTGTGGTAGTAGCCGTGGGTATCGTCAGCCTAGAGGGGGCAGCTACCCTGAAGAGTATGACCAAAGCTGAGATGAATATGATGCCAGAAGGGGCCTCTGATAGTAGAATATTGAAGTTACAGGGCCTAAAACTAACATCACTAACTGAGAAAAGAAGGCCTAATAGAGTGATTTGTACAAATAAGTGTCAGAGTGACTTAGACAAAATTTGATATATTTGCAAGTAGTCAATTTTTGATGCTTTCTGATTTGGACAAAATTTGCTTTCTCAGGGCAGGTGCTTCTGCAGTGGTCATAGATGGTTGCCACTCATTTTTCTGCGGTCTACCAAGTCACCAAGCAGCTGGCTGACCAGGTGTACATTAACCCTACAACAGTTTGATGTTAATAGTAGGACAAGATACCAGACGAGCAGATTTTGATTTTGATTCAGCATTCTTGCATGTAGTTTTGTTTGTGTATTTTGATGACTTGACATAAAGTTTGTAAATTATGCGTGCACTTCTCTGATGTGGAAATGAATTTTGTTTAATTTTAGAAATATTTAATGTGATTGTCTTGAGAATAATTGGTATGCTATTATTGTGAGGTTCGATATGGCGAATGGAAGCATTGTTTACTTTCATGGTGTATTTTGGGTTTGAGGATGTAAAGGACTCTCATCTCTATCTCCTCTGTGAAAAACCCCGGTTTTTCACGTGGGGAAAGGGGTGTATGTCACAGAGTGTTTTGAGAGTGTTATGCATGTATGAATGTTCCCATGCTCCAGCGGGAGTTTAATTAGTCATTTGAATTGTTGTGAGTTAGGAATGCTTGCCTTGTAATAATTTAGCTACAAGCAATGTTGTGAGCAGAGATCAAGACAAGCTGCTAGCTATAGTCATGCGTGAATGAAGCTCAGTGGAGTGTGGAAGGTTTTCACGTGTTTGGTGAATACGAATGAAAGGGGTCAGTGAGAGAGAGATGTGTGTTGAGTCGGTAGTGTATTGAGTTAGTAGAGATTGAGTCAGTAGAGAGTAGACTGGAAACAGCGAAGAGCATAGAGAAGAGAAGGGTGGATGTCTATAGTAGTGCGCGAGTAGAGGGCCATAGTTGTGCAGTGGATTTATGTAGTAGCCTATTTTGTGGCTGTAGTTATTCCGAGGATCAGAGTGATCGTAGAATACTCAGGATTTCTTATGTCTCCAATATTTGTAATGGCCCTGCGCCCATTGTGACTTATTTGTGATATTATATATTCACGGAGATTGATATGGTGTTGGAGTTGGTGTATTACTCCTTAGACAGTGAGCTAGGACGAGTGGTGTATAAGTGTTGTCTGATCTTCTACATCTACCCCCATAAACCCTACCCGTCACATAAATATACAAGGACAGATGATTAAGTTTGTATGATTATGTAGACAGACCTGCACTAATCTTATTGTTATGAGGTATATAAATCTTATGTCTAAACATGGACATATGTTATAGTGTTCAAGCAGGCATACAACTCTATTGCTATGTCACTAATAGTACAAATATAATAATAATTATTAATACGCGTATGGGTCTATAATAAATGGTATACATCTGGTTGCAATAAAGTCTGCACATAAATCATGCCGTATTAAAACACATATGAATACATGTGAAATGTTACATGGTTAAAGCGTATGTGTTAAAACCTTCATGGGTCTTATAGTGTATGTAAACCAATGTAGGTAAATCAATGTCAACGTAAAACCTAGATCTTGTGTTCAAACCAGCATAAATCTACATTTTCACAATTGTGACTGCATTAATCTACGTTGAAGAAACATGGATAAATCATATCATAAATAAGATGATGACAAACCACACTGGTTAACAATTCTGTTTCTCAAAGACATGCCACAACATGTTGGCTATTTCAAGACAAGTCAGACAAGAAATATCAGGAGACAAGAAATAGCAAGCATACTTCTAAAGATTCAGTCTATCAACTCTGACCTAGCACTGAGAGAAAATTTAAACTGAGCAATTTAGTCACTGCCTACACTACAGTAGACAAGTAGCCATTAGCTGAGTGGAGACAGTTATCTGAATTATGCTGCTAGTACTGTTTCCAGCATCCATCATTTTCCTGTGATGTTGTAAAGTTGATATCTTACTGTCATTCATTAACTAAACACATCAAGCGACGCCTCACAGAAGATTGATTTTGTCTAGTCAGCAGAGCTAACCATTGACATGGAAGGTAAATGAGGAAAATAGATATCAGCCTCATGACTGTGCATGGTTACATCCCCTTTAATGGATCCTTAACATTTTCTCTCTCTTGCCTTGGTACACTCTGACTGGATATTTCTGGGTCACATTCTAATGTTTTGCCACCCTCCTGTCTGTTTGCCTTCAACTTTTTCTTTTTATTATGGTTGTTAACACAGTTTTATGCCTCTTAATATTTCAGAGATATTTTATTTAATGTTAATCTCTTCCGTTAATTCTCATTTCATTCGCAGATGTTCTTCTGCTTCTTCTTTGTACACATTCGTAGATGTTCAACAACTTCCATGTTTTCTTCATTATCCTCATAGGTCCGTTCGCGGGCAGCAAAAGTGGTAGGACCTCGATGCCTTCAGGGAAGTACCGTTTTAATTTTTATATTTATTTAGGTTCTTATGTGTCCTATCTAGCCTTCACTTTCTTTCCTTTCCCTGATGAAGGCCGTGTGGCCGTAACGTTGGCTATTTTCTTTGTCTTTTGTCCTCGTAAGATGAATCACCTTTTTTCGATTTTTTTTTCACACCCATTCATTATCCTCACAAAGTTCTGCAGTTCTTTCTCCAACCGCTTGATGAGTACTGCATATGCGCGAGCACACGGCGATCAGACTATTAGTCGGCCCATAGACTTTAGGACTTAAAATCCGATTAGGACTTAAAAATCGGCCAAAATGAAAGACCTGATTATAAGTCCAACGAGCTTTTTGTTGATTCCTAATTCTCGCAGTGCACTGAAATTTTCTCAGCTTTCTGGTATTTTTTTTTTCACTTTCAGCGTAACCCTTTCACATTTCAAACGTTTAAAATCGCCTGATTAATATATAAAATGCATGTCCGAATAAATTCATTACAAAAGATAAGAGAAAGGAAGGGCAGAATATTGGACGGGTCTGCTTACTCAATTCTCAACCCTTTGCAAATAAATTTCATTCGTTTGTTCACCAGGAAAGTCTGATTACTGTTGTTGGTCATTGCAAAGTAGCAACGACATCTTGGTATTTAGCGAGACCTGAGTTATAATAGATTTCCATCAGAAAATGTTTCCAATTTTCTGAATATTTTTTTAAAGAGGGGATTGATATGATTTTTTTGTGATTTTGTAAAATGCTTTCTGGGCGGTCCAATATTTGCTTTGGTATTTGAGAAGTGACTTGTTATTTGATCAGAATGCTAACCATGTGGATAAATCAGAAATGGATATTGAATAGGGGCCTGGTTTAGACACCGACGAAATTGAATATAGTGAAAGAAGTAATGGTATTGCTGACAGATCATATGAAGGCTGGTCAACAAGGCGTACTCCACTTGAAATATGTGACTTAATAGAAGTTCAGATGTGTATTACTTAAGATATTTTGATAAAAACATTTAATGAAGCAGCAAGTTTATATCTGAAGGATATAAGTGTGAGGTGGTAAAGGCCGGGGGGCAACAATGACAGGTTTCATAAATCTTAATTTGTTTTTGACTCGAATATAAGTCGGGTGTACGATTTTGAAGGTTCAAAAAAGGGGGAAAATGTTTGACTTACACTTGAATATATATGGTAAATATAATACGTAATGACTTACCTGTGTTTGTTATTGGTGTGGGTGTTAATGTCTGTCTTGTGAAATTAACTTTCGCCATTCCTAGTCTCACCTTGACTTTTGTTTTGCCTCTGCTACCTTCTGTTGTTATTTGTGTGAGATATCACAAAGGTGTGACTTTTAATAAAATTTCTCATTTATTCTGATGTTAAATGTTGGGTGCTTCTCCATTTTGCTAGTTATAAGTTAGCTTTTTTTCCCCCCAGTGTTAAACATTCAATCATTACTGCCAGCTCCTGAAGGTACTTGTCCTAGTGAATCCTGAACTTTTTTGTTCACAACACTGAATATCTCAGGTTGTATGACACACATCCTTTCTCACTCATTACCATGTGGTGAATGGCTCTTGTGTGAATACTTGTTGCGGTGAATAGTTCTTGTGGTGAATAGCTCTTGTGGTGAATACTTGTGGTGAATAGTTCTTGTGGTGAATAGTTCTTGCCAGACTTTCAACTGTCACAGTGCATTTCCAGTATTGATACTATCAAGTCTGATGCTTTATTTTTCCATCCGAGCCTTCTTTCTCAAACCATTTAACTAGCTTACCATGGAATACTCTGTCAAAAACTTTCTCATAAAAAGACATTTTGGGGCCTCAACATATTGTTCTTCGAGCGTCCTTATATAAAATATTGTTTATATATTCCTGTGCTTTGCTGAACACCAAAGTATGGCTCCTTACACAAAATACTGTTTATTTCTGTGCTTTGATGATCTCACAAACTAAGGTTCCTATCATCTGTGATTTTGTACACTCAATTCCTGCTGATGTTCTATCTCATCATTTGTATTTCTGTCTCTAACTCTGATTTAAGAACTGTGGGCCGGGCTGTCATTGTTTCAGGTGATGGCCTGTTGTCTCTTATCATTAAACAACTCATATGAGTTATTCTGTGAATTAAATAAAAATCTCTCATATCAAATATGATTCCTCTGTTCTTGTTGATTATAGAACCTCCTCATTGAGCAATCTTTGTTTTCTTTCAACTTTTATTTCTTAATCTATATCACGTTCCATCTTTTAGTTTCATATATTATATTTTCTTGTATTTTATTTATATCCCCTGTTGTTCTCTAGCCTACACATCTTTTGTGTTTCTTTTTCTATTACTTCCTATTATGAGATGTTGCTCGCTACTTTCTTTCTGCCATTTTGTTTCAAATATCTTGAAACATTAGACCATTTTTAATCAAACTTCAGTTTTTTTTTTTTCCTTTTCTTTTAAATTTCCTACTTGAGTTCCATTTCTTCTTAGATCCTTAGCCGCCGACCGTCAAAGCAGTCAGTGGCCATCACGCCTAGTGGCATCTTGTAGGGCAACAACAAACTGATTCCACTTTGCTCGGTCGGCGGCCATCCTTCGTACAGTACCCCAACTCTGGTTTATTCTTTGCATCTCAGCCTCCACAGTCCTCCGCCAGGTTGTTTTTGGTCAGCCTCTCTTTCGTTTTCCTTCAGGGGTCCAAAGCATAGCTGTTCTTGTGATGGCATCGGGTTCTCTTCTGAGGACATGGCCAACCCAGCTCCAGCGTCTGCCAGCTATGATGGTGTGCATGTCCTCTTGCTTGCTCCGAGTAAGCAGATCTTGGTTGGTGATGGTATTCGGCCAAAAGATCCGGTGAATTTTTCTTAGGCATGTTGTGTGAAAAGAGGACAATTTCGACATTTCCTTCTCTGTAACTCTCCAGCATTCCGCACCATAGAGAAGCACAGAAAGCACACAGCTCTGATATAATCTTAATTTTGTGCTTGTGCTGTATTGAGAGGACTTCCAGATGTTGTTTAGGTTAAAAAAGGCTGTTCTTGCCTTATTCATTCTGTTGAATGGAAAAAAACACCAAAAAAAAACACACAAATAGTAATACGTCTTACAAGGAGAAAGGACAAGAAAAACCTACGTTGTGGCCACAAGGCCTTCGTCAGGGACAGACAAACAAGACACAGGAGGAAAAGAAAATGAGAATTAAGTAGAGAACATGAAACTATAAAAATAAGAGAACAAAACACTCCATTATGTCCAGTCATATGGTGAAGCAAAGATAGCTGCCCCTAAACCGGAAAGCGGAAGTCGATAGTACATCAAAAACAAAAAATTATTATTTTCATTATTTCTAATTTTTTGTTTTTAATGTACTATCGACTTCCGCTTTCCGGTTTAGTGGCAGCCATCTTGCTTCACCATGTGACTGGACATAAGTGAGTTGTTTTTCTCTTATTTTTATAGTTTCATGTTCTCTACTTAATTCTCATTTTCTTTCCCTCCTGTCTCTTGTTTGTCTGTCCCTGATGAAGGCCTTGTGGCCGCAACGCAGGTTTTTCTTGTCCTTTCTCCTTGTAAGACATATTACTATTTGTGTGTTTTTTTCTTTTTTCCATTCAACTGTTTTACCCCCGTCTTACGGCAGTTCTCCTCATATACTTATTCATTCTGATGTTGATGTCTTTGCCTGCCCCGCCGTCTGGTGTTACTATGCACCCTAGGTATGTGAAGGTGTCTGTCTGTACCAGTTGCTGATTCCTTACTGATATGGGCTCAGGGTTGCTCACATTGAGCGTCATGACATCTGACTTCTTTAAATTGATGTTCAAGCCCACCTGCTGGCTAAACTTATTAAGTCTATCCGTTTTTTTCCTGGATGTGTTGATGTGAATGTGCTAATAGTGCAATGTCATCTGCATATTCCAGATCTTCCAATGTACTGTAGAAAATGTAGTCCATCTTATTCCTCTTGGACTGCCCTCTGTTGTCTGGCGCATCACCCAATCTATGACTGTTAAAAATAGAGTGGTTGATAAGGGGCATCCCTGTCATACTCCTGTCTTCACCTCAAAGGTTAGGTTGCTCTGCCCAACACTACACGTAAAGTTGGCATAGAGGCTTTTTATGATTGACACTATGCAGCTTAGAATTCCATAAGCCCTCAGTATTTTCCATAAACTGTCCCTATGTATGCTGTCAAAAGCCTTTTCAAAATCAACGAAATTAATGTACAGCTGTCTTTGCCATTCTGAGCACTGCTCTATAATGTTCCTGAGAGTGAATGTATGATCTACACATCTTCTGTTCTTTCTAAATCCAGCTTGTTCTTTCCTCAGTTTGTGGTCTACTGCCTTTGAAATTCTCTGTATAATTATCCTGCCTAGTATTTTGCTGGGAACTGAGAGAAGGGTGATTCCTCTCCAATTATTGCAGTCTGCAAGATCTCCCTTCTTGGGCAATTTGACAATTATTCCTTTGTTCCACTCTGATGGTGTTGTCCCCATTTTCCAGACTTGTGCAAATAGTGGTTCTAATAGTTCTGCTGCTAGCTCAGGGTCTGTCTTAAATAGCTCTGCATTTAAGTTATCATGGCCAGGAGCTTTTCCGTTCTTTAACCCTTTGATTGCTGTGATGATTTCTTCTTTTCGTGGAGTGTCTAGATCATTTTCAGCCTCAGGAACATTCAATTGTGTCTCTGGTGGTTCCTTGTTCAGAGTTTCTCTGAAGTGCTCTGCCCATCTTGTTTCCTGTCTCTCTGCTGTCGTGATGAGATTTCCTTGCTTATCTCTTACTAATGTAATATTGTTTGCACCTCGTTTTCCGCTGATGAATTTAGTTATTTTGTATACTGTGCTTTGTTCATTTCTCAGTGCTGCCTCTTCTGCCTGTCTTGCAAGATCGTCTAGGAAATTCCTTTTGTTGGCTCGGGATTGGCGTTTAACTTCCTTGTCCAGCTGACTGTACTGTTCGCTATATAGTTGCTTTAACCTGGGGGACTTCGCTTCTGTTTTCTTTCTTTTCATTTCCTTTCTCAGTGTTATGGTGTTTAATGTTTCTGGTGTTATCCAGTCTTGCTTCTTCCTTTCCTGGAATCCCAAGCTTGATTTGCTGCTTTCCTTATATATTGTTGAAATGGTGTTGAATTTCTCGTCTATATCATCAGTCAATGTCTTTTCCTGACTTTTGGCACATTGATATTGTTTCTTTATGTCAGCCGCAAAAGCTTTTCTGGTAAGGGGGTCCTTCAATTTGCTGATGTCAAACCTTTTCTGTGTAGTTACAGTTGGTCCAGCCCTTCTCAGTTTCACTTTCAGTTTTGCTACTACTAAATGGTGATCACTTCCCACATCTGCACCTCTTCTTACCTTCACATCTTGTAATGTATGTCTCCATCTACCGTTAATCATGATGTGGTCTATCTGGTTTCTGCCCCAACCATTTGATGATACTTACTTACTTAGTCGTTCCCCTTCTACCGTGAGGTGTAGAGGTTTGGAAGAGAGAGCGCCAGACCATTCTATCAGCTGTCTTCTTCCTGGCCTGGTTCCATTCTAGTCCTCGGTCCTTCAAAGATTGTCTAATGTTGTCCTCCCAGCGGACTCTGGGTCGTCCTGGAGGTCTGGATCCCTGGCTCTTTGTTTCCCATGCTTGTCGTGGTAGCCGATCTTCTCCCATTCTGCAGACATGGCCAAACCATCTTAGTTGGGACTGTTCTATTTGGGTCTGCAGCGGATGGGATTTTAGGCCTTGACGGATCGTCTGGTTGCGGACCATGTCTCTTCTTGTTACTTCAACCACTTTCCTCAGATACCTCATTTCTGAGGTTTGGATCTGGCTTTTGTGGGTTGTAGTCATTGCCCACGACTCGCATCCATATGTCAAGACTGGGACATAGGTGGAGCGGTATACAGCCATCTTCGTTTTCTTACCAACCTCTTTCTTGCTGAGGAATCCACGATTTATGGCCTGAAAAAGTCTCCCAGCCGCTGCTTTTCGAGTGGCCAACTCTTCTTTGATGCCTCCCTTTCGGTCTATAATAGCTCCGAGATATCTAAAGTGGTCGACCTGCTCCAGGACCTGTTCTCCCAACTTAATCTGATGTTTTCTTTCTTCGCGTGATATCACCATGGATTTTGTTTTAGAGCTGCTTATGACCATCCCTCTCTTCTCCAGCTCTTCCTTCCAGACTTGCAGGTTGGATTGGAGATGTGCCTCTGATTTAGCAATCAGGGCAACATCATCAGCAAATGCCAGCTCCGAAATATAGACCTGTCTCATCTTCCAGTACCCCACTGAATACTTTCTTGTTCTCTCCTTACATGCCTTGATGACATCGTCCATAAGGAGTATGAAGAGGTAAGGTGATAGGATATCACCTTGTCTTACACCAGTGGTGGTCCTGAACTCTTCTGACTTATGGTTTGCTGTCCTCACATAATTTCTGCAAGACTTGTAGAAGCTCTGTATAGCATGAATCAGAGGTGCTGGAATGTTCTTCCTTGCCAAACAGTCCCAAAGTTTGCTCCAGGGGGACCCTGTCAAATGCCTTTTCCAGATCTATGAAACAAAGATGGATCTCACTCTTATACTCAAGGGCCTTTTCACTCAGCTGTCTGAGTGTGAAGATTAGGTCTTGAGTACTTCGGTTTGCTCGGAATCCGCACTGGACCTCATCCAATTGTGGCTCAGCTAGGCGTCGGAGTCTCTGCTCTAGGATTCTAGAGTAGATTTTACCAGGGACACTGAGAAGGGATATGCCTCTATGGTTTCCACACTGTCGATTGTCACCCTTTTTGAAAATTGGTGTTATGATGGCAATCTCCCAATCCTTTGGTATGGTCTTGTTGCACCATGCTGCCTGTAGGACCTTTAAGAGTAATAGGTCACCTGATGCTCCCATGTACTTAACCATTTCTGGTGTTATACCATCATGCCCTGCTGCTTTGCCCATCTTGATTTTCTCTAGTGCTGCCCTCA
Organism: Oreohelix idahoensis; assembly: GCA_024509875.1. NCBI lineage: Eukaryota > Metazoa > Mollusca > Gastropoda > Stylommatophora > Oreohelicidae > Oreohelix > Oreohelix idahoensis. The sequence continues at coordinate 42,018 of JAMPIV010012294.1, read as the reverse complement.
GTTCTTCCATCTTTATGTCATCTTCACCATCATTGGTTTCCTCTTCTGTGTCAGTGGTTATCATTTCTGATGCTTCATCATGCTCACCATCCAGGAGTTCTGAGAAATATTCTTTCCATCTTTCCATTACTTCCTTCGGGGCAGTAAGCAATTTGCCTTGCTTGTCCTTTATAAATTTGAGAGGGCATTGTTTTTCTTTCCTCATGTTCTTTAGGGTCTTATAGAACAATTTCTGGTTTTCTTGTGCATCTTTTTCTAGCTTTTCTCCAAATTCTTCCCAGGACTTCTGTTTTGCTGCTAGCACTTTGTTCTTTGCTTCTGTTCTGAGTGTCACATATTCTCTATATTTTTTCCATTTGTCCTGTTGTGTTTTTAGCTCCTAAGTATTGTTTCCATGCCATTTTCTTCTCTCTTATTTTCTCTTTGACTTCCTCTGTCCACCAAGGTGTCCTCTTTCTCTGGTTCCCAAGTCGGACTTCACCGCATGCTTCTGCAGCAGCTGTCTTTATGATATCCTTGAATTTATTCCAGAGGGTTTCCAAGTCATCAGGTCGTTCTTCTGTATTGCTCACTGCTGTAGCAATAAGCCCCTGATATCTGGTCTTAATTTCTGGCTCTCTCAGCTTGTAGGTCCTAATGCTCATTTCTCCTGTTCGTTTACTTTGTTTCTTGCGTGATGTTGGGCAGTTCCTAGGCTGAGCAACTCTTTCAGTTGTTCGTTTGATTGTTAGCAGGTAGTGATCACTTCCAATCTCTGGCCCCCTCCAGACTCTTGCATCTCGGACATATCTGAATGAGCTTCTCCGAACAATGGCATAGTCGATCACTGACTTCTCATTCTTGGTTGGTTCACATCTAGTGTATGCATGTATGCGCTTATGGGGGAACTTTGTGTTTGTAATGATCAGATTCTGCTCACTGCAGAATCTAAGGAGTCGCTTTCCATTGTCATTGAGAGTATCTTCTCCATATCTTCCGATAACTCCACCCCATCTAGCATGGTCATTTCCAACTCTGGCATTAAAATCTCCGAGCATAATAACTTCATCTAGGCAGTCATCCACTGTCCTTTGAAGCAGCTCGAAGAATTCCTCCTTGACCTCTGCTCTCTCATCCTCATTTGGCCCATACACTATGACCAGGTTGACTATGGTTTCTCCTTCTTTTAGTTTTACAACCATAATGCGCTCCGAGATAAAGTTCCATCCCTTGATACTATCTTTTGGTTTTGGGCCACAATGCAACCCACGCCCCCTTTAGCTCTTTCAGATATGGGTACACCACTGTAGAGCAACGTGTTGCCATCGAGATCCATGACTCCTTGTCCTTTTTTCTTCGTTTCCGTTATAGCCAGGATTTCTAGTTTTGCTTTCCTCATCTCTTCCACCAGCTCCTCTTCCTTCCCATTTATACTTCTTGTGTTCCAAGTTCCATAAGTCGTAGTCCGTAGTCCGTTCCAGTTCGTCGCCTTTAGAATCAGTCCGGTTTTCTCTCTTGTAGTTCGCGTAATCATGATTTAAAGCAAACAGGTGATTGGCCTGTTGTGCCTTTGCATGGTGGAGGGGCTGCCTCCTTACGGCCTCCATGCAGGCCGCCCTCCTCCTTTTTCATCCGGGCTTGGGACCGGCATTGGCGGAGTTCCATTTGATGATTCCCATGTTAATTTGTGAATTTCTTTATGTGGGAAAAGTGTTCCTCCAATGACCAGGTTGTTAATACTACAGAAACTTATTAATTTATCCCCATTTTCGTTTGCTGTTCCGCTGCCGCATTTCCCCATTACTCTTTCATTATATGTATTGTGTGTACCAGCTTTCGCATTGAGGTCTCCCATTACTATAATAAGATCATATCTAGGTGTGTCTTCCATTTCTTTCTGCAGTTGTTATAATTCATCCTTGACCTCTTCATCACTGTCTTTCGTTGGTGCGTAGCATTGTATTATTGTAGTATTGGTGAATCTACCTCTCAATCTTAATCGTATCAGTCTGTTGTTGATGGGTTTCCATTCCAGTAATGTCCTTTCTATTCCTTTCTGTAGAATAATGGCTACACCTTCATTGTGCTGTCCATCCTCTCTTCCAGAGTAAAGTACTGTTTCTCCTGTTGCTGTTTTAACTTTTCCTGCCCCTGTCCATCTGCTCTCGCTTATCCCTAGAATGTGTAACCTATAGTTTCTCATTTCTGCCTGTGACATGTTTTAGTTTACCCATCTCATTCATTGTCCTGACATTCCAAAATTCTATTCTTGTATCATGTTTTGTGGTCAGGACGTCTGTTCTCATGTCAGTGGCTTCCTTTCGGCTTTCACCACTGACAGTCATACGAGCCTCGACTCCGGATGTCCGTTGCGCAGCAAAGTTTGTTTATTTGTTGTTGTATCCGTAACTTCAATTTTCTTTTACATAGACAGGGGTGTCAGCCCTATGCTAAAACCCCCAACCTGGAGGACCAAGATGTCTGCTTTAGTCTGACCCCTGCCCGCGCAAACCTGTCTAGCTTGGTAGAACCTTCCAGGAGTAAAACTCTCGCGGTATAGCTCTGGGGGTAATCAGGGTACGCAAGCCGCCATACCTCGACAAGGTATTGACACCGGTGATGGCAGTGAGTTCTATTTACCTTATCCAAATAGGCCTAAAAGTCTTATCACTAATTTATAAACTAAAAGATGCTAGCAAAATATGGTATGTTCAAGAGTGAGTACTGTCCTATTACACATTGCCATGAGGGGCTGCCCACCACTATGAGTGCTAACATCCCACAAAGTTTTTAAAAAAAAAAAATTTCTGTCACGACTTGCAGAACCCAAGGGTTCCTCAGACAGTCAAGATGTTTTATGTTAACTTGGTGGATGGACTTCTAGACTAAAGAGCCAGAGTCTGGATGTGTTATATTATTATGAACTAGGAAGTGTCTTGATTGTGTTCGAACAATTTTGATCAGTATAAATATTTATTCCTGTAATTATCATGCACCTGAAGCAATATAATCACCTGGCTTGAGGCAGTTCTACATCTACCTTTATTACTGCAGGCAGAAATATAAAACGGTTATAATGCCTTTTTCTTTACCCTGATAACAGATTTTGTTCATTCTCAACCTGGATGCATCCACCTTCATCTGCCTACCTGGGTACCATGTTTTTTTTCCCCACACATTTGAAAATATGAGACTTTTTAACCTGCAATATAATCACACATTTCATAGACAAAACTCTCTCTCTGTGTGTGTGTGTGTGTGTGTGTGTGTGTGTGTGCGTGTGCGCATGCAAGTAACTTAAAAAATACCATACACATGAGAATTTCTGACAAATAAAACAGATAAACAGAAATGTCATTATGTTTAAGTTAGCAGGTTAGACCAGGCCATACTGAAGACATCCCTCCCAGAACTTTTACGGAAAATAAATGCAACAAACCATCAGTTAAGGTGTTTGTCCCGCTAACTGGAACCAGATGTGGCAGTTGACCTGAGGTACGCATTGCTGCATGGCCTGGCTGGCCAGGGGGAAGAAACATGGGCATCCCTCCCAACTGGAGATGAGCCTCTGAAGGGAACAAGAGGAAATCAGGATATTGGTTAGAGTGATGGAGAAATATGCTTGAGCAACTGCCACTAAAACAGGCTAATGGGTTTCTTGACCAAAAATGGGTCAGTGTTTCTTCCCAATGTCATGGAATTTCCAGCAACTAGATCTCCTGTAACGCTTTACAAACAATGAACATGCTTTTGACATTTTTAAGATAACACATGGAGTTGTAAGTTGCTTCTGTTTACACATATCAATATATGTAAAGTTATTACAGTTCAGTCCCCTGACAGTGGCAGATAACTCTTGTATATTACATGTCTAATCCAAACTTTAGTCAGAATTGTAATGTGAGCTATCAGGAGCAAAGGTCAATACACACTCAGAGACACATACACAAACGCACATACCCACAGTCACAGATATTTACATACACTCTGAAACACACAGTCTAATACACCCAAATTAAAAAAACACATACACCAAATGATAAACACATACACAAATTCATAAGTACACACACAAAACTCAGACACAAACATTCAAAGGTATGTACTCACAACCTGGCATACACACAGACATAAACTCACAGGCACATACAAACTCATTGAAAAATAACACAAACTCAATCACAAGTACAAAACACAGATAAATACACACAAACTCAGACATACAGACTCATTCATATATATATATACCCTTCAAAAGAAGTTAAGGACCAGTAGGTGAAAATGACCCAAAAATAATAAAAATTACATTTCATAAGCAATTAATCTGACATTGATTTTTCTCGAATGACAAACATTCAACACGAGCTGCATGGGCCACCAGCATACTGTGTGGCTAGTGTTCAGCTCAGCAAGCACGCTGAAAAAATGCTGCTGAGACGCCAAAATGTGGGTGTTTTTAATGATGTCTGAGCATGAAAAAAATACCTGCTATTCCAAAAATGCGTGATGCATGTGGGAGACTATAGTGTTGGTCTTGAGCTGTACTCACAAAATTGTCTTTATAAGCAACACAAGTGCTGCATAACCATTGCACAACAATATGCCTCAACGACGAAAGCTGAGTGTTGTGGATAAAGGAAGAGCCATTGTGTGGTTGCAGGAAGGTCTTACTGTCCGAAATGTCGCTCAGAGGCTTGCAGTATCTCATTCAGTTATTGTCAGACTGCAGCAGCGCTTTGCCCAGACTGGAATCGTCGAGGAACGGCAACGCACAGGTCGTCCTAGAGTCAGTACACCTAGAGAAGATCGCTTAATTCAGAGGCAAGCACTGCATCGGAGAACTGCAAGTGCAAATGTTATCAGACAGTTCCTCAGAGATGCTACCAACACTGTAGTCAGTGATCAGACTATTCGGAATCGCCTTCACGATGCCAACCTTCATACTTGTCATCCAGCCATTCGACCACACTTGACTGCTGCCCACAGAGCAGCTCGTTTAGCATAGTGTATGCAGCACGTGCAGTGGCGACGTGCACAGTGGGCTAACGTTATGTTCACGGATGAGTCCCGATTTGTCTTGGAGCCTACAGATGGACGAATCAGAGTATGGAGGCGTGGTGGTGAACGCTTTAGTGATGCTGCAGTCATCCAACGTAACCGATATGGTGCTGGATCAGTGATGATGTGGGGAGGCATTAGTTTACTCCACAAAAATCCCCCCCCCCCCCCCCCATCATGTGATTGGAAATCTGAATGGTGACCGCTACCGTGACGAGATTCTACAGCCTCTTGCCATCCCAGCCCTGCAAGTTATTGGGCACAATGCAGTCCTTCAAGATGATAATGCAAGACCACACCGTTCTCATGCAGTAAATGCTTTCCTGCACGAAGCGTGTCAATAGAATGGATTGGCCTGCAAACAGTCCTGATTTGAATCTCATAGAACATCTTTGGGACGAGCTTGTGAGACGAGTTAACCAACATCAGCCATCTCCTGCAACTCTGCATGAACTGCTTCTGGTACTTCAGCATCAGTGGCAGGCAGTGCCCCAATGCTTCATTCACAAGCTCATCATTTCCATGCAACAGCGGTGCCTTGAAAGTATCGCCAATAATGGAGGACACACACGCTACTGACAATGTTGACCTTTGGTGTTATTCTCATTAATTTTGAAAATGAGGGTTGTATTGATTGCTGTGCTGTCATTTTTTAATGCAACCGTCATGAAAATAGTGTTGATTGTCACTGATAAGCTTGTCATGTTATATTTTGAAGTGCTGTGTTTTTATTTTTCATTTCACTTTGCACCCTTAATAAAAATGGTCCTTAACTTCTTTTGAAGGGTATATATATATATATATATATGCGGATGTGTGTGAATATATGTATGTATGTATGTATTTATATATACACACAAATACATACATACATACATACATATATACATATACATATATATATATATATATATATATATATATATATATATATATATATATATATATATATATATATATATTCAAATATGAATTCATAATCACCCAACTCAAAGACAACAACAGAAAGTTATAAACACATACACAAGCTCAGAAAAATATACAGAATCTGTGACAGATAACCACACTTACATACAATCACAGACGTATGGTAAACCAACTCAGACACATTCACTGACACACAAACACACACAAGTTTACTGACACATACGCAAGTTCACTGATATGCAAACATAAATTCACCAACATACATTCATAAATTCATGAAAACATATATACAAAATCAAGGACATAAACAAAAACACATGCAGAGCTAATACAGTACTGCCATTATCACAAGTTAACAAACACACAACAACTACCATTTATTACAGAGCTAACACATCACTGCTATTATCACAAGTTAACAAACACAAACAACTACCATTTATTACAGAACTAACACAGCACTGCCATTATTACAAGTTAACAAACACAAACAACAACTACACATTTATTACAGAGCTAATCTAAAAAAAAATTATAATAATGAATATCAGTAAGATAAAAAATGACTAGAAATTTGTTAAAGATGATCATTAAATCAAATGTTAGTTTTGTGGATGTTTACAGTCTTAAGCTTTTCAATAAAAGGGCTAGAAACATTTTAATAATGACACAGTAACATAACTTAAAAATAGCCACATTATTCATATTATAGCTTTAGATACTGACATGCAATACTGCTACTAATATGTCAGTGTGTAATATGTCAATACAATATGTAAATACACATAACATGGGTATGTCACAGATACATGAGAATACATTGGTGTTTCTAGAAGCTAGAGAGGTGTTGGTGATCATACAGGGTGAGTCACATGTCATGAACCAATAGGAAAATATTGAATTATTGTTGTCAGCATTATTCATTCATTCATTCATAACCCTCCACTCCCAAAGGAGCATAGGCCTTCACCAAACACATGCCAAGTCCTCCTGTTCCGTGCCATCATCTCAAGTTCTTTCCACGTTCTTCTCATCATTTTTACCTCTGTTTCCAGCTCTTTTCTCCATGTGCTTCTTGGTCTACCTCTGCCTCTCTTGCTCTGGGGGTTCCAGAACAAGGACTGCCTTGTAATGCTATCAACAGGTTTCCTCAGTGTGTGTCCTATCCATCGCCATCGTCTTCTTCTCATCTCTTGTTCCACTGGCACTTGTCTAGTTCTTGTCATCAGTTCCACGTTGGTAACCTTGTCATACCATTTTAATCCCTCTATTCTACGCAAGCACCCATTTATGAAAGTCTGTAGCTTTTTGGTTGTTGTCTTTGTTGTTCTCCATATCTCAGAGCCATACAACAAGACTGACTTGACATTTGAGTTGAAGATTCTTTTTTCGTGTTGGATCCAATTTCTCTTGATCTCCATATATTTCCCAATGCAATGAAAGCTCTTCTTGCTTTTGTATTCTTATTTTGATATCGCTGTCTGTCCCTCCAACTTTGTCTATATTACTGCCAAGATATGTGTACGATTCTACATCTTGTATTGGTGTTTCTTCAAGATCAACCCTGTTATCATTACCTGCATTTATTCTCATTATTTTTGTCTTTTCCTTGTGTATTTTCCTTGTGTATTTTCAGACCCAATTGCTGTGACCTCTCATCGAGTGTTTTCAATTTGTCCTGCATCTGATTACGGTTATGGGACAGAAGAGCCAAGTCATCAGCAAAATCCATATCATCCAACTGCTTAGTCAGAGTCCACTGGATTCCATTTCTGTAGTGTGTTGTCGATGATCTCATAACCCAATCTATTGCCAGCAAGAAAAGAAATGGAGACAAGAGGCATCCCTGTCGCACTCCTGTTCTTATCCCAAACAGTTCTGTAAGCTGTCCTTCATGAAGAACTCTGCATGTCATGTCTTCATATGTTAAATTAATGATCTTCAGGGGAACTCCATAATGCCTCATCAATTTCCAAAGTGATTCTCTGTCTACACTGTCAAATGCCTTTTCGTAGTCCACAAATCTGATGTATAGTGGTGAATTCTATTCCAGACTTTGTTCAACTATTATTCTCAAAGTGGCTATCTGGTCTGCACATGATCTGTTTTGTCGAAAACCTGCTTGTTCATCTCTCAGTTTCTTGTCTATGGACTCTTTTAATCTCTCATGGATAATCCTGTTTAATACTTTTCCTGGCACTGAAAGTAACATTATTCCTCTATGTGTGCACTCTTGTAAATTTCCCTTCTTAGGCAACTTAACCAGATATCCTTCCTTCCATTCTGCTGGTATCTCTTCCTTTTCCCAGACTTTACCAAGTAATTTATATAACATCTCTGTAGCCGTGTCGATATCTGCTTTTATGGCCTCTGCTGGAATGCCATCAGGTCTAGCCGCTTTTCCATCTCTTAGAAGCTTTATGGCTTTCTTTATTTCTTCCTTCGTTGGTCTTTCACCGTTAATTTGTAGCTCTTCTTCTGCTGGCTGGATGTCCGGGAGGTTTTGTGTAGCTGGTCTATTGAGGTCACCAAAATATTCTGTCCACCTCTTCATTTGCCTCCTGTATATTGCTGAGCAGTTTCCCATTCTTGTCTTTTATGAGGCAACTTGTTTGCTTGTATTTCCCTGTTAGCTTCTTTGTGCTGCTTTACAGTTCTCTCATATTTCCTTTGGCTGCAGCATCTTCTGCCTCTCTTGCCAACTCCTCAATATACTTCCTCTTGTCTCTTTTGATACTTCTTTTTACTTCTTTGTTTGCTTCTGTGTACACTTCTTGGGCCTTGGCTTTGGAACTTCTGGTTTTGCTTGTGTTTAAATCTTCTTTCTTGTTTTTTCTGTCTTTTATCTTATTGATGGTTTCTGTTGTTATCTATGCTTTTTGTTGTCTTTCCCTTTTCCCCAGTATTTCTTCACGTCTCATTCCATTCAGTTTTGACCTGCTGCCAATAGTCTTCTGTATTCTCTACATCTTCCAGCTGTTGGAGCACTTGGAATTTGTTGGATACTGTGTCCGCAAATTTGTCTCTTGTTTCTTGATTTCTTAGATGTCCTACATTAAATTGTTGTCTATAATTTTGCATTGTTGCATATATCTTGAGTTTCATTTTTACTTTGGCTATCAGAAGGTGGTGATCTGATGCCACATCTGCTCCTCTATATACCTTTACATCCTGCAATGATGATCTAAACTTCTTCTTTATGCATATATGATCAATCTGATTTTCTGTTCTATGGTCTGGTGATATCCATGTTGCCTTGTGTATTCTCTTATGTGGAAACATGCTTCCTCCTATAGCGTTGATTTGAAGCACAGAAGTTTGAGAAAAATTCCCCATTTTCATTCATTATTCCTAGCCCATGTTTTCCCATGACTTCTTCAAATCTGGTATTGACTGTACCTATCTTTGCATTCATGTCACCCATCAAAATTGTGATGTCTCTTCTTTTTACTTTATCCATAATTTCCTGTAGTCTAGTATAAAATGCATCTTTCACAGACTCTTCTTTGTCATTAGTTGGTGCATAACATTGGATGACATTTACATGTATTTTCTTTTTAGCTGTTTTAAAAGTGGCTGTTATTATTCTGGGTCCAACAGCTTCCCATTCAATGAGTGCTTTCTGTGCTTCTTTAGATAACATAAGAGCTACCCCTTCACTGTGGTGTGAACTTTCGTCTTCACATGTCCTGAGGACAGCACCAATTCACCTGTGATGAGTTTCTTCCTGTCTACCCCCTTCCACTTTGTTTCACACATTCCCAGAACCTCGATTTTATATTCCCTCATTTCTGCTGCTTCTTGTGCCACTTTCCCTTGTTCGTTTAATGTCCGAACATTCCAGGTGCCAAATCTGGAAGTTCTCCTAGAAGAAAGAAGGTTAGTCAGCAACACAGACTCCTTTCGGCTTTCTCTGTGTTGCATCATACGCCTCCCTGCGAGAGGACTTTCTCCTGTCTTGAATGGCTGTGTTTTATTTTCCTTATTTGACTTGTCCATATTTGTTGAAGTTTTTTGTGGTTTAAACTTTTTACAGGATGGGGTAACCAGCCCCATGCCCAACCCTCTTTAGTCGCTTTCTACGACATGCATGGAAGGGAACAGTGTTACTATTCTTTGCTCCCCTTTCGGGTCCCGGTAACACACAGGTGGTCAGCATAATGGTATTGATAAAATACTTGACTCTTGTGACAGTGATTCTAATGATGAAAGCTGAGGAAGATGTAGTTTTAGTACAGAAATCAAAAGCAGATGATGCTGGTTCTGACAGTAACAACTAATAAGTATATCTAATAAGTATGACAAAGGCTTGTGACTAGCATCAATGACATGCAACAAAACTGTCAACAAAACATCTATTAGTGTTAGTGAGATCAGTTGACTGCTGTGCACAGCATCTTGCCTGATCTCAATATGATGACAGACATAAGCTGCTGTCCAAATATTTGTATACAGAATCAAATGTCAGATAATCTTTATGGTCTCTAGGTGATGATTTGTATACAGAATCAAATGTCAGAGAGTCTTCCTGGTCTCTAGATGATGATTGATGAAAACAAATGTTACATCAATATTATAATGGCATATCTGTGAGGTTTTCATGGCACAAGAAATAGATTCAAACATTGTCTATTGCAAAACTGACATAATTATTTGATGTTTGAATGCATGGTGAACACATTTTCATGATATAAAAAAATGGTACCGACATAATGATGGAAACATTAACAGATTAAAACATAAGCAAACCCAAGCACATGATAGTAGTCAGGTTTCACATTATCAGAAGACAAAATCAAGTATCAAGTATTACAAGTGTTGAATATTATGGTAACAGCTACTGTTTATACATGCCAAAAGTGAAAGAGAAAAAAAAAAAGTTTCCATGCAAATAAAGACTTTAAAAAATGTATATATATCTATATTACTGTTCAAGTATAAATTATGTGAGCAACTCTACCTTCTAGGCTATTACGGTTAGCACGTCAAATGTATATCTATTTCAGGTTCTTGTGTGATAATTCACCGGGAAATTAAAATTGTTGACATTTATAAGCCAAACCGAGCACCGTACTTTTTCTTGACTGAAAAAGGGTCATTTCACATTGTGATCTCCCCCCTCCCCCGTTGTTTGGGACGGTAAGGAAAAAAAAAAAAATGCGTTCCTCGTGCATTCTTAGTTGACACGCTTATGACAGACCCTTCACTGCCGCCCTAACCCCCCCCCCCCCCCCCCCCCCCCCCCCCCCCCCCCCCCCCCCTCCCCCCCCCCCCCCCCCACCCCCCCCGTATTTTTAAAAAAGTATATAAACCAATAAAACGGTATTGAATCAGTTCTACAAGTTAACGGGTACACAGGAAACAAGGGACGTTTCGGGTTTTACCCTTCGTCAGCCACAGTAACAACCAGGTGACAAGGACAAGAAATACATTTTTTTTTTAAACATGCCTGCCGTTAATTTAAACAGTAAGGGTAGTCACGTAGCAGATTCTGCTGTAGGGGAGTGAAGTGTTATAGACTTCGATGTACTGGGTACCAGCTTTATGAGGTGGGGTGGCCTGTTCCCTTCCTCACTGCCGTTGCCTTCTCTAACTCAAGATCAGAGTCAGGTACCCTTTTACAGCTGGTTAGACTGATGCGTGACACTACCAAGCTTTGAACCTGAAACCCAGTAACTTATTGCGGTAGTGGAGTGTTAGAGACTTCACCATACTAGGTCTAGCATCGAGAGGTGGGGAGACCAGTTTCCTTCCTCACTGTCTTTTCCTTCCCTAACTCAAACTTAAGTACCCATTTATAGCTAGGTAGGCCCCACCTCTCGATGCTGGACCTAGTGTGGTGAAGTCTCTAACACTCCACTACTGCAATAAGTTACCGGGTTTCGGGTTCAAAGCTTGGTAATTTCACGCATCAGTCTAACCAGCTGTAAAAGGGTACCTGACTCTGATAGGGACTTGAAAGCTGATGATGATGATGATGATGATGACTAGCAATTCCCTAGACTTAAGGGTCTTTTATATTTGGACATGCGCCCTAATATAACCGACTAGGTTGAACGGGACGCGCCTTGCTAAAACGAGACAAAACTTTAAAAAAAAAACATTCGACTAAGTTGTATTTTTTCAGGATTACAAAAAATAAGGACAAAAAAGGAGACGGGGTGGGTAAGAGATTTGTGACGTCGCGTAAGGGGGTGGCAAAAGTCTTTTGTAAATGTGACAACTCCACGGCCTTGACACTGCGATTGGATTTGCCGAACTGAAAAAAAATACGGTGCTCAGTTTGGCTTATAAATGTCAACAATTTTAATTTCCCAGTGAATAAACACACAAGTACCCTATTTCATTTTGTCACACGACCATATAACTCTTATGTCATCTATTTTATTTCGTCACAAGAATATATAACTCTTATGTCATCTATTTTGTTTTGTCACAAGAACATATAACTCTTGTCATCTATTTTATTTTATCACCAGAAAATATAACTCGTCATCTATTTTATTATAAGGTCATTGTGACCTGGACAGCCGTCAATTTTTATTTTTATTTTAGCCAGTGGGTTACTGTAACCTGGAGTTTTTAAATTTATTATGTTCCTGTAGCCTACATATCTTACCTATGATCTTTATTAAATTATAGCCTACTAGTTTAACTTTGGACATCTGTCTATATTACTGCAGTGTGCAAGTTTAACTTTGGACATCAGTCTATATTACAGCAGTGTGCACCAGTTTACCTTTTAGACCTCTGTCTACATTACAGAAGTGTGCAAGTTTAACTTTTAGACCTGTCTATATTACTGCAGCATGTATATCTAATCTTTTGGCCTTTGTCTATATTACTGCAGGGTGCAAGTTTAACCTTTTGGCCTTTGTCTATATTACTGCAGCACGTATATTTAACCTTTGTCTATATTACTGTAGTATGTATATCTAACCTTTTGACCTTTGTCTATATTACTACAGCATGTATATTTAACCTTTTGACCTGTCTATATTACTGTAGTATGTATATCTAACCTTTTGACCTTTGTCTATATTACTGTGGCATGTATATCTAACCTTTTGACCTTACTGCAGCATGTATATCTAACCATTTGACCTTTGTCTATATTACTGCAGGGTGCAGTTTTAACCTTTTGACCTTTGTCTGTATTACTGCAGGGTGCAAATCTAACCTTTTGACCTTTGTCTATATTCCTGCAGCATGTATATTTAACCTTTTGACCTTTGTCTATATTACTGCAGCATGTATATTTAACCTTTATCTATATTACTGCAGCATGTATATCTAACCATTTGACCTTTATCTATATTACTGCAGCATGTATATTTAACCTTTGTCTATATTACTGCAGAATGTATATCTAACCATTTGACCTTTATCTATATTACTGCAGCATGTATATCTAACCTTTTGGCCTTTGTCTATATTACTGCAGGGTGCAATTTTAACCTTTTGACCTTTGTCTGTATTACTGCAGGGTGCAAATCTAACCTTTTGACCTTTGTCTGTATTACTGCAGGGTGCAAATCTAACCTTTTGACCTTTGTCTATATTACTGCAGCAACCTTTTGACTTTTGTCTATTATTGCAGCATTTATATCTAACCTTTTGACCTTTGTCTATATTATTGCAGCATCTATATCTAACCTTTTGACCTTTGTCTATATTACTGCAGCATGTATGTTTAACCTTTTGACCTTTGCCTATATTATTGCAGCATGTACATCTAACCTTTTGACCTTTGTCTATATTATTGCAGCAAGTATATCTAACCTTTTGACCTTTGTCTATATTACTGCAGAGCACAATTTTCGCCTTCTTACCTCTGTGTATATTACTGTAGCCTGCACATCTAACCTTTTGACACTGTATTACTACAGCCTGTTAGCCAACTCTGTGACCCCTGACCCCCTATGCTATTCTCCCATGAATGTCACTGTTCTCATGTTCAACCTACTTGTTCTGTGACTAAATCAAACTAAAATGGTGGCAAGGCCAAACAAAGATATCAAATATTGAGTGAAGCAGACGTCAAGTAAAGCAAGAACCAAATACAACTGTAAGATAGATACAGGTCACCCAGTAAATGCTGGTCACTGCTGGTGACGTCAGTCAAACAGAATCGGGAGAGCACTCATCCAAAGCAGAACAACAACAGTGACACAAGACCATGGATACACCAAACTCTAGCTTACATTAAAATGGTCAGGCCAAAGTTTGACCCACATTTCATGCCATTTTCAGACCCAAACAATAAGTTTGGCTAAGAATAATATGATAAAGACAGGCAGGAGTGCTGCTACAAGAGGTGGGGTGGGATACTGCGGTGTTGTTCTATCTACATCACATTTCTGCTTTCTATGTATCTACTATCTAGACTGTGAGCTTTGACTTGTGACACTTAACCTTTGTCCAGTCACTAATAAACATAACATTCTAAACAAGTATTTAGCCACTGATGCCAGAAATATAAAATGATGTTAAGTTCTAAACAGAATGTCTCTATCAAGTCTCTCAAGCTGCATTTGTCAAACCACGTCAGATACATCACTGTGTCGGTGTGTAAGTGAAAGTATATTGGCTGCATTACATCACTGTGTCTGTGTCTAAGTAAAAGTATCTCGGCTGCATTACATCACTGTGTCGGTGTCTAAGTGAACGTATCTTGGCTGTATTTCATCACTGTGTCAGTGTGTAAGTGAAAGCATCTTGGCTGCATTACATCACTGAGTCGGTGTCTAAGTGAACGTATCTTGACTGTATTACATAACTGTGTCAGTGTCTAAGTGAACGTATCTTGGCTGTATTACATCACTGTGTCAGTGTCTAAGTGAAAGTATCTCGGCTGCATTACATCACTGTGTCGGTGTCTAAGTGAAAGTATCTTGGCTGTATTACATAACTGTGTCGGTGTGTAAGTGAAAGTATCTTGGCTGCATTACATCACTGTGTCGGTGTCTAAGTGAAAGTACCTTGCAATGTGTCAGTGTATACGTGAAAGTATCTTGGCTGCATTACATCACTGTGTTGGTGTCTTTGTAAGTGAAAGTATCGTGGCTGCATTACATCATTGTGTTGGTGTGTAAGTGAAAGTATCTTGGCTGCATTACATCACTGTGTTGGTGTCTTTGTAAGTGAAAGTATTGTGGCTGCATTACATCATTGTGTTGGTGTGTAAGTGAAAGTATCTTGGCTGCATTACATCACTGTGTTGGTGTGTAAGTGAAAGTATCTCAGCTGCATTACATCACTGTCAGTGTGTAAGTGAAAGTATCTTGGCTGCATTACATCGCTGTGTTGGCATGTAAGTGAAAGTATCTTGGCTGCATTACATCGCTGTGTCGGTGTGCAAGTGAAAGTATCTTGGCTGCATTACATCACTGTGTCGGTGTGTAAGTGAAAGTATCTTGGCTGCATTACATCACTGTGTCGGTGTGTAAGAAAAAGTTTATTGCCTGAATTGCATCATTTTGTAAGTATATTAAGAGAAAGTTTATTGCCTGAATTACACCACTGTTTAAGAATATTAGAAAACGTTTATTGCCTGCATTACATCACTATGTCAGTGTGTAAGTGAAAATGTATTGCCTGCATTACATTACTGTGTAAGTGAAAGTTTATTGCCTGCATGTAAAAGCTATGTTAGAAAATCACCCCAGACCTGTCCGCTGGCATGGACACAAGAACAAAGCTGGCTAGGTAGTTCTGCAGCAAATTAGGACATAAATGACCACATCCAGTGAAGAAATCACAAGCCAGGCACGGCACACACAGCTACAGTAAATACAATAGTTAACCAAAATGAAAGAAATAAAGTAGGGTGGTTTGCTTTGAGGCGAAATTTGAGCAAACTCCGAGCACACTTACGACCAGGCACTGAGTTCTGAGAAGGAGATTGTGAAGGCTTGGTGGTGTCTCGATAAGTTCCATTAATAATTGCTAACTCCATTAGCTGGCGCTTCTTTAGATCGTCTTCACCGTCAGGCTAAAGACAAAGAACATGTTAAGGTTTTGGGGTTAGTCAAGAATATGTACTCATGGGGGATTAACTTGTGTGACCATCTTGTCATCTGCAATAGAAAATGATGCTATAGATGAAAGAGACCTGAACTTACGTGCAAAATGGGCGGGATGGAAGATTTTTGCATCTCTGTATGTGCCATTCATGATAGCTAGCTCCATCAGTTGACGCTTCTTCAAGTCATCTTCACCATCGGGCTGAAATACAAGCGTCCATGAAAACATGACCACAACTACATCAACCATCCAGCCATGTCATGGGAGCTACATTAAATATTCTCTAAAGCCTGCGTCTGCAGCTCCTATGACAGAATATTTTTTTTTAAACGGGAATGAGAAACTGTATGAAATAAGAAACAGATTGAGCGAAGCTGCTTGTGCGTCTGAAGTTATATTTCCAAAATTCTTATTAAAAGATAAACGTGCTGATACTGGGACCTATGCTCCATGAAGAAGTCATAGAAGAAGAACTATGGAATAAGGATCAGCAATTTTAGCCAAATCTGGAGAGACAAAATTAAAACTCCTACAACCAACATCAAATTAAGGCAGACATTTGTCGCCTTGATGCCATCATGTTTCCATCATCGTCACTCACATACAAAGAATTCCAACTTCTCATAACATGCTCCAAAAATATGCACAACTATGTATCAATGTTTGTCATACGTTTCTTTTGTGCACTGGTCTCGTCTAGGAATCCTCTGGAACCTTGTTGTTGGTTTACTGATTGTCCATGACTTGCTTCTATGTGAAAGGACTGGCTCTTACAATAAAGAACTGTATTTCTTATTTTCAGGAAACATTATGTACAAGAAACTCATCATGTTTGGTGAAGACAGCACAAAAGTGGGGAGATATCAATGAAAGAAAATAGCAATTAAAGTATGAAGGGGGAAAAGCTGTGAGACGGAAGAGGTCACTTTTATAGCATCCCCAGAATCAAGACAGGCACAGACAGAATAAGGACCAACAATTGCCAGAACTATAACAGCAAGGTTCTAGTAGAATCATCATCATTCTGTGCTATGAACCAACACATATAATATTATCACACAACACTTCTAAGATAAACTCCAGGGAGAATTAGATAAAACACCTGAGAGAGGCATCACTAGTCTCCTGAGATATAAGGTTCAGAACAGTGGGAACATCTTTGTCATATCTACACGTCAGACAACCAGATTACTCGATGTAATAATCTCGTGCGCTAAGCTACAGACGATCACCTAAAAATGAAATCAGCAGACAGCAACAGCCATGTCCATATGTTCCATTGGGAACACAACGTATTAATAATATTGTAGAATGGGTGATTAGACCAAACAAAAAAATCTAAATAGAAAAGTTGACATGAGTCAAAGGGAAATGATAGGGAGTTGAGAAGGTATGCTTTAAAAAAATGCAGGTTAAGAAGAATATTTTTTTTAAAGGCAAAAGTTCAACTTTTTTTTCAGATGCTACTACACACAAACACACACAGAGAGAGAGAGAGAGAGAGAGAGAGAGAGAGAGAGAGAGAGAGAGAGAGAGAGAGAGAGAGAGAGAGAGAGAGAGAGAGAGAGAGAGAGAGAGAGAGAGAGAGAGAGAGAGAGAGAGAGAGAGACATGTGCACTCCGTGACACACACACTTGGTCACAGGTCTTGGCCTTTATTACGCCCACACCATTAAACCTGTCATCCAGGCAATCATGATTTCTCATATCAGTACCATAGCTTCCATACCACTGCTATATCAGCTTATCTTTTGATGACGTCTTCACTACAAATTGTTATCAACATGTTTTGTCCATGTCTGTGCTTGCCATGGCACACATCAGTCAAGATATGACATCCCATAATCTTTACTGATTATTGTAATCACTGACTTTCGTTTGAACCCACACTGACTCCTGAATCTATAGAGTGAAATGTTGTTTACGAGTGCGTAACACATTTCCGACCAGACAGTGAATGGGAGCGCCCGGATTAATACGTAAACAAAGCGGAGATGGCCACACTCAGTTGTCTTATCGCTGATGTTTTCTGTCTGGCCGTGTTGTTGCTTGATAGTTGTTTCTTCGCACAGGAACGTGTCAGAAAATATAAGTCTGTGACAGATTAAAGAAACGAACTAAGATAGCGCATAGGATTTTGCAGCATGGAAATGAGGTAATTGTTTCCAGGCACACTTGTTGTAGGCATAGTTACGATAAATTGTCAATCCTGAAAGATATTATCAGTGATAGATCTATGAAGTGGTGTTTTGTAAACATGATCAATGTCAACGAAAGAGAAAATACCTTATATGAGAAGTGACTTTTGAGAAAATCACATCTTATCTGTCACGAGAGCGTAGTGGAGATATACCCTTACCAAAATATGCAAGTTGAATGCTATTGGTTTGGCATTTGAAATGTTAAAATATAACATTTCTGATTGGAGCCTTGTCATATAGTAGCAGCGTGATGCGTGGGCCGAATGTTGCTTATAATGTAGCACATGAGTTTAAGGCACTACTAATTCAACTCGAAGAAGACAATCAGACAAGCCAGGATAAGGAATAGAATCCGGATTCTAAGTTAATGGACCAGACAATGTATTTGAGCATCTTCTGGACTTTGCCAGCAAGAAAACTCTACTTTTATTAATACGGACAGCCTGCAACCCTAGGAACCTGAACGCGAAGTCATAGTGGGATTCTAGTTAAAGTAATGCCCCCAGACCATGTGTAAGAGGCATCTTAACCAAGTTGGTGAAACTATTTCTTTGAGCCAGAAGTCTGTATGCCCAAAGATATTTGGGGTAAGTTGTGCATTTTATCATTTTATTTTTTGCAATATTAACGTGTGAAAAACTGTAAGTGGATGTCCAAGTCATACGAGGCTGACAACATCAGCATATAGAATGATGGTTACATGAACCACCATTGCAAGAGTTGGTGACTGCTTCATGCGGGTTTCTCATAGAGAACCAAAAGCAGAGGTAGCTCCAAGATCTATATGGAGCAGGGAGTGGATGATGATAGAAATAATGTACATAAATATTATATTAACCTTTTTAACCAGTGCATATGTATATGTAAACGTGTGTTATATAAATGCAATGGGTGTTTTCTGCTCACTGGGATTAACATTAATGCTCAGACAGTGTAAAGTTCTGAGACAGATGTGATGGTGAATGAAAGGGAGGGACACCTGATTTTCGAGTCAGGAGACCCAATACTCAGGAGGGATATCTGTTTCTCTCTCATTTCATAATAGTCGGTGGTACCAATTGGTGGTACTAGTCTGTGGAACAAGTGTGCAGTATAAGTGGCCTTCAGTCAAAGTTAACACCAACATCAAACAGGTTTTGAAAACGCTGGACCATCTTCATAATTACCCCATAACACCAAGAGGGACGTGTTATAGCCACCACACTTGACCAGTGACGAGAGTGAACCAGTCTACAACCTGCAAAGAACCAACCTCGGCTGGAGCAGAAGCCAACCGACATATTACTGGAGGTTAAGTACCCACTTCACCCGTGTGTTACCGGGGCCCGAAAGGGGAGCAAAGAATAGTAACAATGTTCCCTGCCAAGCATGTCATAGAAAGCGACTAAGGAGGGTTGGGCATGGGGCTGGTTACCCTATCCTGTAAAAAAAATTTAAACCACAAAAAACTTCAACAAATATGGACAAGTCAAATAAAGAAAATAAAACACAGCCATCCAAGACAGTGGAAGGTCCTCTCGCAGGGAGGCGTATGATGCAACACAGAGAAAGCCGAAAGGAGTCTGTGTTGCTGACTAACCTTCTTTCTTCTAGGAGAACTTCCAGATTTGGCACCTGGAATGTTCGGACATTAAATGAACAAGGGAAAGTGGCACAAGTAGCAGCAGAAATGAGGGAATATAAAATCGAGGTTCTGGGAATGTGTGAAACAAAGTGGAAGGGGGTAAACAAGAAGAAACTCATCACAGGGAATTGGTGCTGTCCTCAGGACATGAAGACGAAAGTTCACACCACAGTGAAGGGGTAGCTCTTATGATATCTAAAGAAGCACAGAAAGCACTCATTGAATGGGAAGCTGTTGGACCCAGAATAATAACAGCTACTTTTAAAACAGCTAAACTAAAAATTCATGTAAATGTCATCCAATGTTATGCACCAACTAATGACAAAGAAGAGTCTGTGAAAGAAGCATTTTATACTAGACTACAGGAAATTATGGATAAAGTAAGAAGAAGAGACATCACAATTTTGATGGGTGACATGAATGCAAAGATAGGTACAGTCAACACTGGATTTGAAGAAGTCATGGGAAAACAGGGGCTAGGAATAATGAATGAAAATGGGGAACTATTCGCAAACTTCTGTGCTTCAAATCAGCTGGCTATAGGAGGAAGCATGTTTCCGCATAAGAGAATACACAAGGCAACATGGATATCACCAGACCATAGAACAGAAAATCAGATTGATCATATATGCATAAACAAGAAGTTTAGATCATCATTGCAGGATGTAAAGGTATATAGAGGAGCAGATGTGGCATCAGATCACCATCTTCTGATAGCCAAAGTAAAAATGAAACTCAAGAGATATGCAACAATGCAAAATTATAGACAACAGTTTAATGTAGGACAGCTAAGAAATCAAGAAACAAGAGACAAATTTGCGGTCACAGTATCCAACAAATTCCAAGTGCTCCAACAGCTGGAAGATGTAGAGAATACAGAAGACTATTGGCAGCAGGTCAAAACTGTATGGAAGGAGACATGTGAAGAAATACTGGGGAAAAGGGAAAGACAACAAAAAGCATGGATAACAACATAAACCATCAATAAGATAAAAGACAGAAAAAACAAGAAAGCAGATTTAAACACAAGCAAAACCAGAAGTTCCAAAGCCAAGGCTCAAGAAGTGTACACAGAAGCAAACAAAGAAGTAAAAAGAAGTATCAAAAGAGACAAGAGGAAGTATATTGAGGAGTTGGCAAGAGAGGCAGAAGATGCTGCAGCCAAAGGAAATATGAGAGAACTGTATAGCAGCATAAAGAAGCTAACAGGGAAATACAAGCAAACAAGTTGCCTCATAAAAGACAAGAATGGGAAACTGCTCAGCAATATACAAGAGCAAATGAAGAGGTGGACAGAATATTTTGGGGATCTTCTCAATAGACCAGCTCCACAAAACCCCCCGGACATCCAGCCAGCAGAAGAAGAGCTACAAATTAATGGTGATAGACCAACGAAGGAAGAAATAAAGAAAGCCATAAAGCTTCTAAGAGATGGAAAAGCGTCTGGACCTGATGGCATTCCAGCAGAGGCCATAAAAGCAGATATCGACATGGCTACAGAGATGTTATATAAACCCTTGGCGTCTCTGACTAAACGCGTCAGATGCCTTAGTTACTATGACACACAGGTGCAACTTGGCACTCCCCGCCAATTGCACATATCAGGCTGTAGTATAATAGCCGAAAGCACAGGCCTCGTTCTGACGTCGGCCATGTACTTCTGTTAAATAGGTTATCATCAACCCTGCAGTAATACTTATAGTAGATAGAAGTTCCGCCAATCTGCGGCTCCCACAATATATCTTCGTCACTGGATTTCTGGACAATATAAGACTAACAGTCTTGGATGGCTACCTCGAGCACAAATATATAAGTTCTGAAATGGCGGATCAGTGAGCTGCTGTTCACCCTAGGTAATCCTTTACATGTTCTGCCACCGAAAAGCGTAATAATGCATAAAGGTCGGTATTACCTGGAAAATGAATCCTCAGAACTAAACAAGGAATTCTGTCGTCATCCCGACGCACAGAGATTCACTGGGGAAAACTGCCATAGCAGTTACTTCGAAGATTCTCCCCGAAAAACAATGGACTCTTGGTCCCTTCAGAAAAACAGGACCTCCCGGCTTCCCGGAAGTATATCTCACTCCCGCTTAAAAAAACCTTCCCATAGGCCTACGCTGAACTGTCAACCTCTGACCCTAAAGGTCAAACACAATGAATGAATAAACAAGGGAAGACAACCCCTAATCAACCTGACATCGCAGGTAAAGACACAATTATACTTATGATACAAACATAAGCAAATAACTTGACAGATGACTCCGTCGAAAATGACAGCAACATTACTACCACCCCCCTGTAAAAAAAAAATGCAATTTTTTTTTTTTTTTTTTTAATATGTTCATGAGCAAGATAGCACCAGTATCACTTCTGTGCTCATGCAAACAATGAACCTAATATCAGGTACAATAGAAGAGGGTACAAATCATCTCCCAACATAGGAGAAAATATTTCCTTTAAGCCAAACAAACTAAGGGATACCATTCAAGAAACCTAAGTTGCTGGCAATACCAATCATATATCAAACATTACTAAATAATATAATCATAGCAATATACAAATGTCAATGCTATTTTAGCAACATATCACTGATGGATGGACAAAATGAAATTTGTTAAATTATCTAAACATCATCCAAATACATTTGTATTACAACATATTATGATATTAAGGACAGACCTAAGTCTGAAAATATATCAGGAAAAACTAGGACACAAGATTTAACTGGAATCATGTGGGCATCTAGAAAATATGTCCGCCATCACATTATCCGAACCACGGATAGCTCGCACCGTGAAATGGAAAGGCTGAAGAGCAATAGCATAACGAGTAGATCTCGAGCTCTTCAAATCCTTACTTTGCATAGCCGTAAGAGCTTTTTGGTCGGTTTCCATAAAGAAATGCGCGCCCAGAAGGAACCTTTGTAGCTTAAGAATGGACCAAACCACAGCCAACAATTCACGGTCCAAAACCAAGTAATTCCTTTCTGCCGCATTCAGCTTCCTAGAAATATACATTACAAGATGCAGAGTTCCTGAATATTCCTGCATTAGTGCCGCTCCAATGCCAGTGGAAGAGGCATCACTACGAAGGACAAAAGTCTTATCAATCGTCGGTAGTCTTAAGATAGGATGAGATGAGAACAAATTCTTAACCTGATCCAATGAAGATTGGCATTCTTGGGACCAACGCACCATATTAGGAGAACCTTTTTTCAATAACGTTGAAAGTGGTGCCATAATGGAGGACAGATTCTCAATGAATCTTCCATAGAATTGTATCAATCCCAAGAGACTACGCACTTGCTTTTTTGTCTTCGGAACCGAGATATTTAATATCTTTGAAATGTTTTGGTCCTCTGTCTTCAACAGACCATGACCAACTCGATGACCTAGGAAGGAAATTTCACTAAACCCAACAAAAGCTTTAGAGGGTTTAGCAGTCAAACTATGCTCATGTAGAGTAGATAGCAATTCCTTTAGACCCACATAGTGTTCTTCCCAAGTATCGCTGAAAAGACAGATGTCGTCTAAATATGCAATGACATCTGCACGATCTGATAGAATTCGTCGCATCATGCGTACGAAAGTCGCTGGGGCGTTCATAAGCCCGAAAGGCATAAAATTCCATTGAAACAGACCCCTAGGTGTCGAAAAAGCAGTGAGAGGTTTGGCGTGTTCCGTCAGTGGGACTTGCCAATAACCTTTCGACAAGTCTAGTTTAGTAAAGAATTTAGCTTTAGAAAGTCTAATAAGTAGATCATCTAATAACGGCATAGGTTCAGCATCGAACTTCGTAACTTGATTTAATTTGCGATAATCAACGCAAAGACGTATGTTATTGTCTTTCTTTCGAACAATAACTATCGACGAAGAATAAGCTGAAGTGGATGGTTCAATTATTTGTAGTTGAATCATTTCATCCAATTCTTTCTCGACTTGTGCTTGAAAATGAATAGGTATTGGGTATGGTCTTACTCTGATCGGATTACGATCAGTAAGTATGATGTCATGTTCTATGACATCTGTGTGTCCAGGAATGTCGGTAAGGACATCCTGATATGATTGTAACGTAGAGGATACTTGACGCTGTTCCTCAAAAGACAAGTTGGAAGAGACTGTAACGTCTCTCCACGATTCCGTTGAAGTAAGTGGAATCGTAGGAAGAGGTAAGTTCACGTCAGAAAAAATAGTTTCCTCATCCTGTATAACAGACAGGGATGAGATGTGACCATGTTGAACTGGAGAGTCGTCCGTCGCCTGGAAAATAGGCTGTAAATAGTCTGGACGTTCAATAAACTCTGTTAGCATATTTATATGGAAGGTTTTATGCCTTCCATCCACATCGACAATATAGTCGACATCAGAAATTTTCGAGACTATAGTGTATGGACCCTTCCAAGAAATGAGAAGTCTATTCTCTCTTGAGGGCAGTAAGACATATGCTTTGTCTCCAGGACAAAGTTGACGTAGGCGTCTTTTCTTATTAGCAAATCGCCTAGCTTTTTCTTTCGCAAATTCGGAAGATGAAGTTGCTAACCTGCACGATTCGATAATCTTTTCTCTAAGAGCTATAACATATTCATATGACGATTGTGTATCATCGTCAATATTATCGGAAGTTATCAAATCGTGTAACAAGGACATCGGCCCGCGCGGTTGCGCGCCAAAGACAAGTTCGAAAGGAGAAAACCCTGTATGCTCGTTGGGAACCTCTCTATAGGCAAAGAGGACTGCAGGTAAAACCCTGTCCCAATCTTCAGGATGATCCTCCGTTATCTTGCCAAGTAAGTTCTTTAGTGTCCTGTTAAGACGTTCTACCAATCCATTGGACATTGGATGATAAATACTACTGAGAGACCTTTTAATGTCTAGCGTAGCCATTACCTGAGACATAACGTCCGAAATTAACTGAGTGCCGTGATCCGACAGTATTTCTCCGGGGAATCCCAGACGAGAAAATACGAGCCAAAGAGCATCAGCGATATCGACAGTTGATATGCTCTTCAGAGGAATAGCCTCTGGCCAACGCGTGCACATGTCCACGCAAGTGAGGATAAATTGGTGTCCTCTGGCTGACTTAATTTTGAACGGACCAATGATGTCTATAGCCATTTTCTGAAACGGCCGAATCGGAATATCTGCAGCCTGAATAGGAGCAGCATGTCTCGGACCCCTAGACTTGACCTCTTGACAAATTTTGCAAGATCGGCAATAAATTCGGATGTCTTTATTCACGAATGGCCAAAAGAATGACGCAAGGACTCTAGTTTTAGTTCTGGAAAAACCCATGTGTCCAGCACACTGAGAATCGTGTGCATGCCGAAGAATTAAGGCTCTCATACACTTAGGCACAAGAATTTGCGAATGCATAGACTTGTCCGAGTGTTGTACCATTCGTACCAATATACCATTCTTCATAGTAATATACGATTTGTGATTCGTATTTTGATTGGGATCCCCTTTCTTTGCAAGAAGGAAGTATTTCTTCAAAGAAGGATCCTCTTCTTGACGTTTAACAAACGAGTCATGGGAAATCACCAAGTGCTCGTCTTGGCTATCAACTTCATTACTATTATCAGATGAAGTTGGGGGATTAAGAGCTTGAGCTCTTGTCATCACTGCATTGACCGTTTGAATGTTTTCTTCTTCCCAACTAGAAATTTGTTGCGGGGTGCATTCCTTAACCCCATGAATACGACCGATTATAAGATCCGCAATAGGATTAGGAAGAAGACATGCATGGACATCTCCTGTGAAGAAAGGAGTGTCAATCCTAATAATAGCAGTAGGATAGCTTTCCATAGTACCACCAAATGTAACACATTTGATTGTTTTTCCAGTGGCACAGCAAGGATCTATCAGAGACTCCTTAACCCCGACGGTAGTACATCCCGAATCGAAAAGTACTGAGACTAGCCTATCATTTATTAGACCTTTATCTAAGATGAGAGATCCTCTCCCATCATGCGCAACTGTAGCAGGTAGAGCAGGAAGAGGGTGACCACAACTTAGCGTAGATACAGTCGATGAATCGAACAATGTTAAGCATTGGGGGCATTCAGTTGCTCTCCCAAAATCGAAAGCACAACCAGTGATAGCCCTAGAGTTACCACTATCATTTGCTGTATTACAGGCTCCATCAAACTCTTGTTGTGCAGAGTTTGCCTGTTGGTAAGGTCTTTTCTTGTTAAACCTAGGTCTACCTCGACTATCATTTCCCCTGTAATTATTTCGACTATCATTTCCCCTGTAATTATTTCGACTATCATTTCCCCTGTAATTGTGATCATATTGTCTATTGTACTCATCATTCCGGTTTGAATCCCGGTTTCTAAATTCACCATCGTCATAATCTTGACGTCGAGAATGATTACCTCGAAAATTTGAATAGTTATTATTTGGATAGCCTTTGCGAAAGTGTCTCAAATTATTACCACTAAAATTACGAGAACTACCATCTTGTCTCCACTGCATAGACGAAGAACCATCATGTGTTGGATTACTCCGCTTCTGAGTGTAATTTTGATTACTTCCCCTATTCCAATTTTGTTGAGCACCCTGAAATTTTTTTTTGAAATTAGGGCCATATGGTGTTGCCGAAGCAGCTGGCAACCCTTCTTTCACTTTAGAATTGCTAACTGTAGCATGGGGATGTGCTGTGGCATACTGACAACAGTATTCCTCCATTTCTTTTAAGTTTTTAGGCTTACGCTCATGAAGGAATGCAAGAAAAGAATCATTAACAGATGACAAAACCTTATCTCGCAATAATAAGTCCATTAGACCTTCATATGTTTTCTCAATCTGAGACAACTCAACCCATCGTGTAAATGTACGACGTATCTTTGTAACAAAATCAGAGAAATCTACTCCATTTTCTGGCAACATTGTCCTAAAACGAAGACGATAGTCTTCTTGTTTTAGTTGATATTTTTTTAGCAGTGCTGCCCTGACAACATCATAATTAGTCCTCTCATGTTCGTCTATTGTCATAAGAGTAGTCACTGTGTCACCTGTAAAAAAATGGCATCAGTTGTTCAACATATTTTTCCTTTTTTATGTTATGCGTATCGCACAAAAATTGGAATCTATCTAGATAATCTGCTACGTCATCCTTTAAAGGATTGAAATGAGGCAATTTAATCCTACTAACAAACTCCCTTGTCGTACTCGAAGTTGTTTGCTGAGCACCCGTACTCGCCAATTTCAATTTCTCCAACTCCAAAGTTGCGAGTTTTTCATCAAGTTCCATCTTCTGTTTTCTTTCCTCATGTTCCATTTTTCTAATTTCAGCCTCAGCTTGAGCTTTCCTCTCCTCTGTAGCAGCTTCTTTGTCTAATCTCCTTTGTTCAGATTCTTTGTCTAATCTCTTTTGTTCAGCTTCAAATCTCCTTTCCTCCACCTGCATCTGCAATTTCTTTTGTTCAGCAGCAATATCAGCTTCTCTGTCTAGCCTTTTTTGTTCAGCAGCTGCTTCTCTTTCTAATCTCTTCTCTTCAGCCATAGTTTTTTTTTCCTCTGCAGCAGCCCTTCTCTCTTCAGCAGCTAATGCTTTGTCATACTGAGCAACAGCCCACTGTTCTAACTGTTGACCAGTCTTATCAAGGGCTCTCCCTTGTGTAATAAAGTAGTCCAATGTAGACATCTTGTCTACTGAGATCAGTAACTTGCAGAAGCAAATATATTAAATTATCCCACTTTAATGGGAGACAAGTCTGAAATGATAGACTTGTATACTCACTTCACTTTCTTTCACACTCTTAGTCTTGTTTATAATGTACCCAAAAAATCACCTGAGTACCTGTGGAAAAAAAAATTCCCTTATATCCCACTCACTATGGGCACAAGTCTTTTTTTAAAGAACTTGAATATGTATTTCACCTTGTCTCAATCTTTGTAGATAACAAGTCTTTTATCAAAGAACTTGTATAAATATCTTATATAATAATATTTTATTAAGAAACTCTATATGAAGAGTCTACCTTATCAATAATATCAAAACATGACCAAGTATGTGTATGTAGACTGTGCATGACAGTAATGTAGTACAACCAAAAAAAAAATACAAAGACAAAAATACAAAACAATACAAATGGCAACACTGTTTTAACCAAAAAATGTGTAGAGAAATACACAAGAAAGGAGAGACCTACAGAATACAAACAAAACAAATCGACAATCAAAACTGAAAAACAGACAAAATATTACAAAAACAACGTTAAGTACAATTACATCACAGCTAACATCAATAGCGACCAATTGTCACTAGCAAATTTCCAAATTAAGAAAATTTGCACCTACAGAACGCTTACAGTAAGCCTCGATCAAGTGGCATATTTACCGTAAGACCCACCAACCGAAAAACCCGCAGAAAAATACACAAAAACAGTAGAAGTAACATAATATAGCAATCAATTTCAATGTGTTGCAGAACAAGTTCAGTCACAGCTGAAACTAAAATAAATTCCTTGCTCCTTGCGAACACAGAAACGAAATGTCAAACGCGCACTGAACGTCAAATCCACTGTAACATAAAGTGGTATTCACGAACCAAAGTTACTATGACCTTCTCAAATTAGGGCTTGCACATTGAATGTTTACAATTTCCACGTACTGTTTACAGACACTTGACCTCCAACAATGTAGCTTGAATGCTCTGACCTAGAAAAGTCTGTTGTTGAATGAAACGTGTAACAACCAGCAGTACTGTTTACAATAGGAACCCGCCTTCTATGCAGTTATGGTCCACGTAGCAAATGCCTAGTAGTTAACTTCAGTACATGTCTTGTTATGCTTTATGTAGCATTATAATATAAATGCTCGTACTGTTTATTTGGGTCAACCGTTGATGACCTATATCTGTCCTGTTGTAGCCAAAACTTGCAAGTGTAGAATTAGCGCTGTGTGTTACGGCTGTCCCGTGTGTAGCTTAGACCCACAGATCAGAAGTGTAATGTGTACTTGTCCTTTTTGTAACTTTCTCGACAAAACTGGAGACATCATACATGTAACAGCCAACCAGGAATGTAAATTTCTGGATCCATAAATGTCAACAATAATGTCAAATGCTCGCTCTGTTCTTTTTAAACACACAGATCTGGTCCATCAGAAATGTAAGTTTCTAGGCCACATTGGCGACAAGAAATGTATCATAAGAGCCCACGTAACTGGTCCACCAGAAATGTAACTGTCTTTTTTACTTGTTGAGGTGATCACTGGCCCAAGACAGCATACATGTTGTTAGATGTGTAGTGCGAGCGTATGATGAATTGAGTGTGGGTGCGAATGAAGGCGCGAATGTGTTTAGGCTCGTATAGATGTGATCCTGCAACCCATACTCTCACATGCAGTAATCAAGGATGCTTTGACACTGCAGGCATGTTTCAAGACATTTATTGACGGGAACACACATAATATCAACAGGAACAGTCAGTGTAACAAGGTCATGCTGACCTGACATCGATAGGTATACATTGGCATTCAAAAAGGTAAACATCAGAATAGACGTGCATGGTCAATAGCAAAGTTCTTCAATAATGACAGTTCGTAGCGTCGCCCTTGGCGTCTCTGACTAAACGCGTCAGATGCCTTAGTTACTTTGACACAGGTGCAACTTGGCACTCCCCGCCAATTGCACATATCAGGCTGTAGTATAATAGCCGAAAGCACAGGCCTCGTTCTGACGTCGGCCGTGTACTTCTGTTAAATAGGTTATCATCAACCCTGCAGTAATACTTATAAGTAGATAGAAGTTCCGCCAATCTGCGGCTCCCACAATATATCTTCGTCACTGGATTTCTGGACAATATAAGACTAACAGTCTTGGATGGCTACCTCGAGCACAAATATATAAGTTCTGAAATGGCGGATCAGTGAGCTGCTGTTCACCCTAGGTAATCCTTTACATGTTCTGCCACCGAAAAGCGTAATAATGCATAAAGGTCGGTATTACCTGGAAAATGAATCCTCAGAACTAAACAAGGAATTCTGTCGTCATCCCGACGCACAGAGATTCGCTGGGGAAAACTGCCATAGCAGTTACTTCGAAGATTCTCCCCGAAAAACAATGGACTCTTGGTCCCTTCAGAAAAACAGGACCTCCCGGCTTCCCGGAAGTATATCTCACTCCCGCTTAAAAAACCTTCCCATAGGCCTACGCCGAACTGTCAACCTCTGACCCTAAAGGTCAAACACAATGAATGAATAAACAAGGGAAGACAACCCCTAATCAACCTGACATCGCAGGTAAAGACACAATTATACTTATGATACAAACATAAGCAAATAACTTGACAGATGACTCCGTCGAAAATGACAGCAACAGATATCTGGTTAAGTTGCCTAAGAAGGGAAATTTACAAGAGTGCACAAATTATAGAGGAATAATGTTACTATCAGAGCCAGGAAAAGTATTAAACAGGATTATCCTTGAGAGATTAAGAGTCCATAGACAAGAAACTGAGAGATGAACAAGCAGGTTTTCGACAAAACAGATCATGTGCAGACCAGATAGCCACTTTGAGAATAATAGTTGAACAAAGTCTGGAATGGAATTCACCACTATACATCGGATTTGTGGACTACGAAAAGGCATTTGACAGTGTAGACAGAGAATCACTTTGGAAATGATGAGGCATTATGGAGTTCCCCTGAAGATCATTAATTTAATAAAGAAAACATATGAAGACATGACATGCAGAGTTCTTCATGAAGGACAGCTTACAGAACCGTTTGGGATAAGAACAGGAGTGCGACAGGGATGCCTCTTGTCTCCATTTCTTTTCTTGCTGGCAATAGATTGGGTTATGAGATCATCAACAACACATAACAGAAATGGAATCCAGTGGACTCTGACTAAGCAGTTGGATGATATGGATTTTGCTGATGACTTGGCTCTTCTGTCCCATAACCGTAATCAGATGCAGGACAAATTGAAAATACTCGATGAGAGGTCACAGCAATTGGGTCTGAAAATACACAAGGAAAAGACAAAAATAATGAGAATAAATGCAGGTAATGATAACAGGGTTGAACTTGAAGAAACACCAATACAAGATGTAGAATCATACACATAGACTTTCATAAATGGGTGTTTGCATAGAATAGAGGGATTAAAATGGTATGACAAGGTTACCAACGTGGAACTGATGGACAAGAACTAGACACGTGCCAGTGGAACAAGAGATGAGAAGAAGATGATGGCGATGGATAGGACACACACTGAGGAAACCTGTTGATAGCATTACAAGGCAGTCCTTGTTCTGGAACCCCCCAGGGCAAGAGAGGCAGAGGTAGACCAAGAAGCACTTGGAGAAGAGAGCTGGAAACAGAGGTGAAAATGATGAGAACATGGAAAGAACTTGAGGTGATGGCACGTGACAGGAGGACTTAGCATGTGTTTGTTGAAGGCCTATGCTCCTTTGGGAGTGGAGGGTTATGATGATGAAGTACTCACTTAAAGCTGCCAAGTGAACTCTTAAGCCAAACATCTCAGAGCATAAGACCATCACCTATGATGAACCCTTTAGACTAAAATTTCCTTTATTTATTTTCCAAGGTTAACTATAATTAATTATTAAATTTGTTATCTTAAATTAAATATACATATTTATAGTTCATTTAATCATGTTAGAGTGAACTGCACCCGTGTGTCTCAGAAATTTTAAAAACACATAAACAGAGCTGTTAAGTTATATTTTACTGATTTAAATTAGTTGGGGGCTCATCAAACGAGCTAAATTCTTTCTCCTCATAGAAAGTCTAGGAAGATAGAAAGCTTATACGACCTAAATCATATCTGCCGTAGTACTTGATTTCTTTAATTTCTGTGATAATAAGTTCATGACGGCTTAGATAATCTCAGCGTTGTGCTTGGTTTCTGAAAAATCCTATGAGGACTCTCTAAAAAAGCAGCACCATTCTTCAATTCACATCTCGTCTGCCAAGAGTAATCTTGAGCTTAAAGTAGGCACCTTTGAAGACTCTCAGTAGATACTCTGACGTTTGGCCACTGTTGGACCATCACTGCAGAGCAAGGGGAGTAAATCCCGTGACAAAGACAACAAAACATTTACAGCATTCTATTTGGCCGTCTTAATTCAGAAGAAATCACTCTCTTGTGTCACACAGCTTGCACAGACCTATCTTGTACTGACCTATCTTGTGCAGACCTATCTTGCACTGACCTATCTTGTGCAGACATTTTTAAAATTCAAAGACCAAATGTTTTTTGAGCAAGTAATCAAGGAGTGTCTCACACAGCGTGATAAAAATAGCCAAGACTAACGAGAAAGTTTCAACTTCAGAAGTCCACGTAATGGATGGCACCTCCTGTATGCCTGTGAGATGTGGCGGAAGGAGTGGGCTGGCAGATACATGATAGTTTTTGGATGCCAGCCACAAACAGCAAGTTTTACTTCTCCAGTTTTCTGTCTCAAGTCCTGTGACTTGTCTTTCTTGTTTTCTCACTGTGATGTTGCGTTATTCCCTCTCTACACCACAGTTTACTACTGACGGCCACATTTATGCCCTCTCGTCTAGTCTAGCTGTCAAGAAGGTAAACACAAGAAAACATCCGACCGATTCGTCTCGTCTGTTTGTGAATGCGCCAGGCATTAGCCCAAGTTACTGCTGTGTGTTTGTGTTCACAGATGTACATGTACACAAACAGGAGCGGGTATCTACACAAACACACACACAGACAAAGAGTTCCTAGCTGAGTACTGCAGTAGCTTTAACCTCAGCTTTTATTTACAAACAAATGATGGTCTCTATTACATCACGTGGACAAACAACTACTACAACAACAACAAAGTAAATACAGGGTTAGGTGAAATCTGATTTAATCTGTATTTGTCAAAGATCTCGCAAGGCAAAACAAAATGGGACAAAGTAGTGCTGGTGGTGGTGGGGGGGAAAGGGGGGGGGGGAAGAGAAAGCAACAGCACAAACAAACAGAAATCAGACAAGCCATAGATAAATGTGAGACACGACAAAACATGAAAGGAATAAAGGTCTGGGAGGGAGGGGGGGAGGAGAGAAGGAGGGGGGTTGATGGTGCATCAGACGTAAACTGAAAATACAATAGTGTAACAGGTAAGACGTGAACAAGGTAAACACGACCGAGACAAGATCAAAAGATGGACAAAGTGGTGAGAGCTGAGACCAGGTCAAGAGGTTGGATGTAAACGTCACAAAGTCTACTCACCGCCGGCACTAACAGTTTCTTGACTTCTTCCTTGGCTCTCTGTAACTTGATCTCACCCCGGTTGCGTGTGTCCTCCACCGTAATCAGCACGTGCAAGTCCTCGTTCAAGTGTTCCCAGTTGGCTTTACCTCTGTTCTGATCTTCCTGCAGGACAGAGCAGTCAAGTTATTTAGGGCTGTCACATGTGGGGACAAAATTATCTACTAAGAAAGATTTGTAAAAATATACAAAATATATAACTATACATATCTACAGACACTGTTTAATGTGAGATATGTAAGAAATAAAAAAAAAAAACGACTTTATATCTAGCAAATGCAAAAGTGCTTCGACAGCTGGAAGATGTAGCGAATAAATAAGACCACTATCAACAGGTTAACACTATGAGACGTGTGGGGATGTACTAGGAAAAAAAGAGAATGGCAGGACAAAGCATGAATAACAACATAAACCATCAACAAGACAAAGAATATTTTTTTAAAGAAAGAAATAAGAAGCAGATTTAAACAGAAACAAAGCCAAAGTTCCAAATCTAAAACTCAGGAAGTGTACACATTTTCATACGTTAGCACAGAAGAAACCTGCGGAACCGTTAGAGTGTTAAGAGGAAAATTTGGTTAGAGGTATTTTTATGAGATTGATTTTTATGTTGGAGATTAGCTGACTTGTAATTTATAGTCTAAAGGGAATAATCGATAGAACGAGAAGAAAGGGTCAAGAGTAGTGCTTACGTCCCGTGGTTGAGGTACGGTGTTTTGTTTTGTGTCTGTTATTGGTATAGTGAGCCCGGCTACGTGATCGTAATTTCACGTGAATTGAATGGTCGGGTGAGTTGTTTGTCAGACAAAGTTGTTCACGAATGTTCGACAATAGTCGTCGTTGTAAATCGACGTTTTATATTAAATCAGTCAGGTTCGAGATGCGATAGCGTTAGCTTCAGTTTGGGTTTTCTCCCAGTTATGATAGGGGTGGTTAGAAAGTGGCAGCGAATTGGGAGTTCCATCGGGTCGATAAGCCAATAACTATTTTGGTTGATTTCTGCGGCAGCAGAAAAGTGACTATCGCCCAGACGCCTAATCTGTCATATTTGTGTACGACAGTTTGTTGTTTATTCTGAGGACAAGATGCCAGTGTTCCCAATTGAGAGAAAATGTGTGTATTTTCGAGAAACCAGGTATGTTGAGTTTTGCCAATTATTGCTGAACTTTTAAGTAAAAATGAAGTACAGTAGACAGTCGATAGTCTTGAGAAGTAGGATAAAATAGACTTAGTAAATTTACATCCCTGGCGATAAGGCCAGCAGTTTCCTTAAGATACACCAAGCAGAACATAAGAAATTATCAGAGTATAAGAGAAACAAAATGTTTTTAGCTGAAGAATTAAATGGCAGATAACAATTTTGACAACAGTGGTTCTCAAGTTATGGCACCAATAACCACCAGAGACAGTAATGATAATTGAATAGAGAGAGACAGATTGAGTGACACTGAAGTTTTAACTACTGGATCTTGTTGTACGATTCTGCCAACTTCAGATAGAAGGTTTGGCATCTTATTTTACATTTTTTTTTAAATCACAGATGTAAATATAAAGTTTTCGACGTTGAATATTTTGCTGCTGTCATCGTGAAATTATTCATCATTGTTGGTATAAGAAACGTTATCGTTTGAGAGAAAGAAGCATTATTACCATACAACAAGCTGCCTACTGTTTAGGGCAGAGATACGAACCTATACGATCAACAAAAATATAAGTAAGAAATAATAGGCAAGCCATCATCAACAGCCACGCGTATACTCATTGGCGTACGTGACCAGTCCGTACACGGCCACATATACGGATCTGGGGCCTGTGACCAGCTCTACACTAGGCAGATTAAGAAGCACGGCAGATCAAGGAGCACAGCAGATCATGAAGCATAGCAGAGCAAGAAATACTACAAATCAATAAGTCAACAAGGTACAAGAGGTCCTGCAGCAAATGAGGTTTTTGTTTCTATACACCATCCCACGTAACCACCGGTGTATTCTGACATACGTGCATGTACAATCTGATGAAGTGTCATGACACGCGCGCGCGAATAAAATTATATTGTAATAGCACAGATTCACGATAACTCGGGAACATCGTGTGTAGATAATTGTGCAATAAGTGAATAAAAAGTAAAAGAGTCATGGTAGTTGAGATACAACCCCCAAAACAAGCAAGCAAGACAGTTTGGTAGAGCATATAAACATTTTAGTTAACAGAAATATTTAGTTCTATACATGTCACCGTGGGGTTTGCCCAAGCATTATTCATGCTATTGTTAAGGTGAGATAAACAGTTAGGACAGCTCACAAGAGAAAATAATGAATGAAAATAATAATTTTGTTAACTGACAACGGTTCAGAATACCGGTTCATGTTAACTAATAGTGAGTGATTATAGTGAGTTGTAAATAGAAAGTTCGAGAACAAGAAAAACAAGGCTTGACCAATAAATTTAAGTAAAAAGATTTGGATCAGCGAATCAGAAGAGTGGCAAGAAAACAAACCACGAAAAATGACCAGAGGTCATTAGATGACAGGCAGTCCTGAGTTGTGCTTCAGGAAGAAGGTGTGATCGCTGTGCGGACAAGATGAACCTTCTGTGGTTTTACAGATAGGGTTTATGTGAATATGTTTAGATGTCCAGCCATCACTAGCCAGTGTTATTCTATCGGGAGATATTTTGATTTGATTCTGTGGTTCACAGTTAAGGTGTATTTCTGAAAGGAGATCATGGTTTATGCTGTGTGTTTTGTAATTATTGAACTATGATTATATTTTGCACAGAGTAGAATTTTGTTTACAGGAGAATCTTGCAGAAGCGCGATTTGTCAGTTCATTACGAGAACTTTACGACTATGTACCAAGAAAAACGGATGGTTATAACGACTATGTGTAAAGTAACCAAGAGGCTGTAAACATTTGAAGGAAACTAGAGATATTATAGAGGAGCCATATTGAACAAGGTTTGGAGTATCCAGAATTGCATATGATTTTCAAGAAAAAGTGAATGTCGACTTTTATAGAAGAACTTCAAATATGCTCTCTCACTTGTAAGTATCAGAAGGGTGTACATACAATTATTTATGCATGAGATGAGTTTTGTTGCTAGGAGCAGTTATAGAGACCTGTCTGACCAGTTCGTCGAGGAAGATATTTAAGTAACAAATCAAGTATGGAATGCTAATAAAGAGCATTGGTATATGAGGAAATAGGAGCAGGTTTTGGGAAGACTAAGGAAGTCTACAGGAGAAAAGAATAAGTTAAAGAGGAATACGGAAGTTACAAGACATAGAATTCATGTATGAGTTAACCTAAGTACAAAGACCCAGTAAATGCCTCTATGCGAACTCTATCATTTGAATAACTCATTATATGTGTTGTTTTAAAAGTTTTGAAG
The DNA here is from genome assembly GCA_024509875.1 of Oreohelix idahoensis. Lineage (NCBI taxonomy): Eukaryota > Metazoa > Mollusca > Gastropoda > Stylommatophora > Oreohelicidae > Oreohelix > Oreohelix idahoensis. The sequence continues at coordinate 5,564 of JAMPIV010012294.1, read as the reverse complement.
GATCAGAACGAATTTGATTCCATTTTTATGAGTTGCTGATTGTATGCCATGTACATTTGAATTGCCACTATACGAAGTCACTATTAACATCAAAGAAGGAACTGAACGAACCTGAAGTATACAAGAAAAGGATTAGAGTATCATCCAGGAATTGACACCTCTGGCGGAGATGGCCAGTAATGATATCAACTAAATAACTTGGAAGATAAAAAGGAGAGATTTTAAACTTGAATTACGTCACTAGGCCTGCCATCTGCCACCTAGTGAGATAACACACAGTAACCAGTAACAGCAGCTCGATTACATACATTTGTTTACATATTTTTGAGAATCTTCAGTGGTTCTCGTGATATTTTTTGTGTGGAATATTTTCATACTTGTATTTGATTTGAGGTTTGATGGTTAGTTGTATTTACTTTATTTATAAAGCCCGGACGTTAATATAAAATTTTTCTACAGGTATTTCCACTAATACTTCTCACTAGTGGTGCCAGCATGCAGCAACAACAGGCTACTTTGGGGGTAGACCCTAACATAGCTGCTATACAACACATAGTCAGGACTCTGGCTACAGTTCATAGCAATGCTAAGTTCCAAAATGTAAGAAATATCATAAGGCCATATGCAGGTAATCCGAAGTTGTGTAGACAATGGTTGTTAGATGTTTAAAGATATTGTTCTTCTATCAATGCCGTAGAGGAAGAATTCAAGAAAGTGGCGTACCTTTCCACAGATGGATTGGTGACCGACTTCATCGGGCAAAGAATGGAAACCTTCCCAAATGAAACGTGAGCAGAATTGAAGAAAGAGCTGATCAGAAGTCACACAGAAATCACAGACAGCTTTTATGTTTGGGCACTGCTTACACGCATAAGACAACAGCCACAGGAGTCGACACAAATGTTTAGCGACAGGTTACTGAACCTCGCAGAGGAAGCCTTCCTATGACAGGACATTAACCAACAGGAAGTCGAGAAGCAACTTGTAGGGATATTTGTGGATGGGCTGAACAGTGCTCCAGTGAAGTTACACTTACTTCGTAAAGTGTCCGCAAAACCTAAGAGAGGCTATTTCTCTAGCCTTAGAGAAGGACAACGTGAGAAGGATGTTGGATCTCAAGTTAGGAGGGACAATGGCACATGGAGAGAAGAACCGATGGAGATAGGGCAGTGCAATCAAAGAGCTACGTGGAGGCAGGGAAGAGTAAAGAGAAACATATGGTAGGCCAAGAAATGAAGAACACAGGGCACCTGTATGTTTCGTACATGGCAAGCCCGGACATAGAGCAGCCGTATGTAGACACAGGCGTCAGGAGCCGCAACAGCCACCTAGGCAAGCTGGAAGTGCCGTACACACACATAATAGACATACAGTTATCATGTTAGGGGAATGCGCAGAATACACCCGTACAAACTCATAATACTCGCAGACATAACACGGACACCTACGGGATGTTCCGACGCGCAAAAACATACACTGAGGGAAAAGACAGACCTGCTCATTAAGAGAGACCGATGTGAGCAGGGTTAATGGATGGTCCCAGTAGCATAAGGAAAGTGCACAATGGAACACCGGAAACAGACACAATACTAGCAATATGGCTAGGGTATTAAGACATTGGAATAGTCTTAATGGAAGAAATTACAGGATAGCGGTGCGAAATTGTACTACAGAAAGCAAGATTGGAAAGAGACAACAACAACGAATACAGTGAGATTGCCGGAGTCGTAAAAACGTAAAAGAAAGGAAATGTTGTGAAGGAAATACACGGAACAGAGCACACGGATATAATAAGAAGTGGAAAGGATATTGGAAAACACCAGGTAGTAGAGAACCACAGGTGCATAGAATAGGAAGGATTTATGACAGATTAACTAACAACCAGACTACAGACAGTGGGAAAGAGACAAAGTTGATAAAGGTGCACATTGGAGTAGCCTAAATAGAAGGAAACATCGGATAGCGGTGAGAAATTTTGTGGGGGAAATCAGGAAAGGAAAGGCAATATAAATAAACAACATAAACATAGGAAATCAACAAAAGTGTCGGATAAGAACTGAAAATAGTTGGAGCATGGATGTAGAAGAAATATGATCACAGCGAAACACCAAGAACAGATATTGCCAACCAACCTTTCCAACAGAATATGAACGCCATAGCAACAGACCGGGTAACACTCAGGTTAGGACAACAGTCCAGAAACAGGAAAACACACAGAGAGGAATGGTCAGTGTTGCAACACAAACAGACACATGGGGAGGAATAAAAGATCATACTTAAGCAAAACGAAGGCAGAAAGTAGATGTGTCAACACAAACAGAAGTTGACAAGTCGGATTCAATTCGGAGAAGGAACAAACAAGAACTAAAAAAGACACGGAATGTTACAGACACGGAGAGTAGACAGACAAAATGTTTACAGTTGCCTAAAAAAGAGCGTTGTACATCAACAGACAGGCAATGGGTATATACATGATCAGGCATTTACACGCAAGATGGAGATAACATCACTGCATAAGGACAACAACAGGAAAAATAATAAGAGTAAAGGTCTGTTGCGGATACTACCGCAAGAGAGACTGAAACAAGTGAAATTCGGAGGAAAAGATGCAAAAGAGGAAAGGAAAGATGTATACGGATGCCTAGTAACACACCACACAATATGCAAGGGCAGAGGAGACATAACAATACACATGAACGGACAGTGATACACAGGACTGAATCAACACCAAAAGAAAGTAAGTGGAATGTCAGCAGGAGAGGAGCCAACTGGATAGTAGCACCGAGCCAGCGTGAGAGTGAAGAGGATGCGGCAGAGGAAAATACTCCCAATGAAGACTATGGACACTCACCAAGGAATAGTCCGATTGTTACCAGGGCACATGTGCATGTAGAACCTTGGACAAAACTTAGCTGGTTAATCCCACCCCCACAAAACATACACCAAGAAGTATTGGAGTTTATGAGCTAATGAAATAGCAAAGCGACGCTATGAGAGGTGAGGACTCACAGTATGTATAAAATAATGGCGGCGGTAGCTAAGTCTTGTGGAAACTTATGGGTGATCGTTCTGCGCCGAGCACACGCAAGAGAACTGAGTAAGCCTGAACGATAGGGTACTGCAGTAGAAGAGATGAGGAGTAAATGAGAAGGAAGAATAATAACTTAGACTAGAGGCCATGGGAGAATGGCGAGGATAGATATGAGAAGACAAAGAAGTGTCAGAAGAGATGAGAAGAAGAATGGAGAAGAGAAGCCATAAGAGATGGCGAGCATAAGAAAAAAGATTTGAAAATCGAGATATTGAGAAGCCGTAGTGAAGACGGCAAAGATAGTTGAGACACTTCGAGCATAAGAAATTTGAGATAAATGAGAATCGAGATATAGAGAAGCCGTAGTGAAGATGGCAAGGATACTTGAGAGACCATAGAGATGGTAGAGAAGAGAAATTATGCAGATAGTTCCAGAGAGGGATGGAGACGGTTGAAAAGGAGTAGAGATTGCGGCGGTAGTCTAGTTGTGTGAAAACTATATGCAATCGTTCTACACCGAGCATAAGAACGACCTGAGTAGGTCTGAACGATAGACTACTACAGTGGAGCAGAGAAGAGGAAATAGAATTGAGAAGCCATAGGTAAAATGGCGAGTATAAAATACAGAGAGTTTTAAGAAGCCATAGCGAAGTGGCAAAGTTAACGGTTGGGGGACAAAATAGAATATAGGAGTATATGGAGAGATAAAATAGAGAAAATGGCAGACACACCAAATTTGTGAAGCCAAAGTGAAAATGGCAGAGATGAAACAGGTGAGGGCCAAGGAGAAATGGTGAGAATATGGAGACAAAAGAGAATATATGAGTGATAGTTCCAGGGGGAACGAAAGATAACAGAGTCGAGGAGAACATATATTTTGCAGCGGTTGCCAGAGTCTTGAGAAGACTTTGTGAGAAGCTAGTCTTCTCTGAACACATAGAGAGTAATATGAAATGAAGAGTTCCAGAGGGAACAAGTATAAGAAATATGAGAAGGGAGATAAGAGATAATTAGAGAGTACATATAAACACGGTTGAGAGAAGCCATGGAGAAATGGCAGAGATATAATAGAGATAAGAAGTATGACAAGCCATAGAGGGGATGGCAGAGATATAAGACTATAAGGATTATGAGAAGCCATAGGGAAGATGGCAGATATATAAGAAGAGATATAAGGACAATGTGAGGAGCCATAGACGAGGTGGCAAAGATATAAGAATATAAGGGATATGAGAAGACATAGAGGAGATGTCAGAGATATAGAGGAAGGTTCCAGAGGGAACGAATATTACAATGACAAAGCCATGGGAAGGTGGCTAAGAGTTAATTGTAGTTCTAGAGGGAACGAATATATAATGCAGAAACTAAGAGAAAACTATAAAGTAAACGGAAAAGTGATGAGAGTGAGGGTTCTGGAGAGAACAAATAGAGTTCACATAGCAAAATGGCAGAGTTATATGAGAAATAAGCGAGAATAAGGAAAAAGGATGTGAGACACTGAAGTATAAAGAATATAAAAGAAAGGTTCCAGAGAAGGGAACTTAACGTAGAACACAAAATAAGGAGACGATAAACACAGTATATGAGATGGAAACGATACAGACGAGGTACCAGGAAGACGAGGGAGAGTTTTAAGGGACTTGAGACTAGGAAGGAGTCTAGGCATACACAAATTATATCGGACGGTGGAGAAAGGGAGTCCAACGTGGAAAGGTATGCAACGAAGAAGATAGGGACAAAATGAGTAGGGAATAGATATAATTCAGGAATTTATGAAGTATTTCGAGTAGGGGCCGCGGTTTGAGGTCAATAAGGTAGAGGGATTAGCGGGGGGTTAGCAAAAATAATGATAGTGACCATGATGGTTGAATGTGTCACAATTATACATTTTGATTATCGGTAACAAAATTGTTAATTAAATTTTCCTCATTGATATTATACAGTTGGAGTAAGTACGAAAACGTGATTCGTGAGACATGAATCCCTAGCAACAATAGAAGAAAAAAAACCTAAGCAGATACAAGTGACATAAACTACCTGATGCTGTGTGGCATTGTACTGTATAGTATTATATGTAATCTACCGCAGTATCAGGCACGCTGGAATAATGCGTGTTACCTGAGCATACCAATCATAACAAGAAGAGAACGATGTATGCTTGCCTGACACAATACAGGTGTATTCACTAGAAACAATACAGGTGTGTTCACTAGACACAATACAGGTGTGTTCACTAGCTTGATTTATTAGTAATAATCATTTAATATTACACACTGTGGAAGTAAACACCTCACGGTAGAAGGGGAACGACTAAGTAAGTAAGTAAGGAAGTAAACACAACATAATGGGTTTCCTGACAGGTGTGTTCACTAGCTTGATTTATTAGTAATAATCATTTAATAATGGGTTGTCTGACACACAGCTAACATTCTAGTGAGAATACAAACATTGGTACGCAGATGGTGTACTGTGAAAGTAAACACATGACGGGTTGTCTGAACACATAAACATTAGTAACCAGATGATCAAATCT